>NC_061160.1:38763440-38850940 GCF_022113875.1 Hydra vulgaris
CAAAACAGATTCAATTCAGATTCGTCAAAAGGCCATTAAAAATCATTACTTTATCATTAAGAGTGAGTTAAGTGGATTGAAGCAACTGCTATCAAACATTTAAAGCAAAAAGTAGTGAAAACAAAAAATGCACTTCATTACTACTTTCGCCTAAAAGGTCTAACTCTTTTAGACGATGTAATCATTTCAAGATCTCTCTTACCTTTTTTGCTCGTGGCTTGACTGCTTCAATTCTTGAGCTCCATTGTGTAACAGAAAGTTTATGTAATGATTGGCCTGTTTCCTCCTTAAGAACTTTACAAAAACCTGGGCTGCAACTGAACAGATTGTATAGCTTTTGAATATTTCCAAAATAGGATTTCGCAGGAGCCAATTATCTAATAGCGTGTACTGCACATGAGTTCAAACTGTGAGCAGAGCGAGGTAAAATAATTACTTTTAGGATTATTCTGCCTAATTAAAGCTTGAACTCCATTGTATACCTGCCATATTAGCGTCATTGTTATAGCCTTGACCGCAACAATTTTTTATGTGGAGCTCATTCTCTTCTAACAAGTTCAACATCAACTTTGTTATATCAGATCCAACCTTCTTTTCGACTTATTCTAGCTTAAGGAATCTTTCTTTGTCCTCCTACAGCTGAAATGCAAAAAACAAATCTGTTAATTTTGAACAAATTTACAGATTGGATACTGATTGCAAGCAAAAAATAATCAAAATAGTAATCCATATTTATATCAAATTTTAACTTATAATTTTGATTTTTAAATTACAAATAAGATAATACAAAATATAATTTAAAATTTAAAAACAATATTCTTACCCATAAATAGTAAATATATTGAAGCTAGAAAAATTGTGACGTCAAGAATGGATTGCAAAATAACTTTCCATCGCTTTGTTTTATCTCTAATTTGTTTTTCTAATTGGTGCATAATGGGCTTAAGACTTTTCAAGTGAATTTTAGTGAATAGTTTTGGTGAATTTTGCTTAGTTGATGACTTTTAATGTGATCTGAAAATTTTCTCTGATTGACATGTATACCTTTATTTCAAGACAACAAACTGGATTGAACACCGGGTCTGGTTAAATTAGGCAATCCAAATAGAGAGCAAGGGAAAGAAAAGAGAGATGCCACAGCTTTTCTCCAAACGAGCCTATCTCTTCTAAACTTTTTTTCGTTTCTTTGTTTCTCTATAAAGATGTAAGTAGAGAATTTGCGTTCTTTTGATCTCTTGGAAAATTGCTAGGATTTGAAGAAGGTCACATCAAAAATATAGCCGTTTAATCAGTGTCTGATATTGATTTCTATAGTTCAGGATCGTTAGAGGTTGGTCTAATTTGTATAGAAAGATTACTTTTATATATTTTTTTGTCATTGTGACAATTAACTACAAAATCCAACTGATTTTTTAAAGGTGATGAAGTTTTTTGGGAGTCTCGATGTCATCGGCAAGAAAAGTTTTCTCGTAACTATGATCATTATGTATCATTAGAGTCATTGATATCGATCTCTATACCATATAACTATAAAGAAATATTGGTATATAGTAAATATTTTATTTAATCTTTCACGGATATAAAAAGATTTATTAATAACTACCTGCTTGCATTTATCTTCGTTTTTTGTCCAACAAACGCAACCTAAAAGCGTTCGTTTGTTTTTGCTTTCGTTTTCATTCCGAATCATCGCTCTTTTTCTCCCAGCAACTCCAGACAACTAATTCAATCGTGGTCTTTGATTATTTATGCTTTATTCAAAATTTATGACAATGAAAAAAATGTTTTTAAATTTTAAAAAATAAACTTTTAAAATTTAAAAATTTAAAAATTTTATAATTACTTTGGTGCTATTGATTGCAGAGCAAAAGCCAGTAATTAGTGAGTAAATATTCACAGAAGATAAATTTCTTGTCAAAAAATAGTCGGAATGTATTTTATTTCTTTGTTTAACTTTATAGTTTTTTTTTAGTTTAATTAACATGGAAAACTACGTAACCATGTGTTTTTAAGAAGATAATGTATGAGAACATTTTTAATTTAATTTTTAAAGGTGAAGCAGCAGATTCAAACATCGTTGCGAGATGAAATAAATTTTTTGGGGGGTTGAAAATAGGAAGGGGGGTCAGGATTTTATAACGTCTTTTTCAAGGAGGGTATAGGGAAAAAGGACAACCGGTGACAAAAGGTAGGGGGTCAAAAATTGGCTAAAAAATGGTGACGTCCTTTTAGGATGGTTCTAACTTGAAGTTAGAACCATCCTAAAAGGACGAATTACAAACGCTACAAACGTTAAATAATTTTTTTTTTTAACGCCCTTCACTTCATTGTGCAAACAAAAGGCCGATGAAAACGCGTGCGTTCAAATGGAAAGTGAAAACCTTGTAAAGTATAATTATCCTATTTTAAATGTAAACAAAGGAGAACAAAATTAATACACAAAAAATGCTTAAGCTTTGAAATGTTATCAGCATAATTTTTTATCATTACAATATTTTTTTTAAAGGCATATGTGATGACCCATAGACTGTGATGCTCAGGGCAAAATACTTTAATTGCCTTTGTCAGCATTGCACACTATATTAACTTTTTGTTCTGGGAGTCCTGATAAAGCATTTTTTACTGTTTTCATTAATTTACCTTAATTAATGAAAAATTAATTAATTTATTAATTGAGGATCCGAAAAAAGACTTGGCTTATACTTTGATTTTGCAACATAATAAAACAAAATCCCATTATCGTAAAAGAGTGCTTAATATTAAAAAAATATTTCAAATAGAGCGATATACATATATATATATATATATATATATATATATATATATATATATATATATATATATATATATATATATATATATATATATATATATATATATATATATATATATATATATATATATATATATATATTGTTTTTTTGTGAGTAAAAACTCCAAAAAATTAGGAAATTAGTAATTCAACATTACTGTTTGTAGCTGCGAAGTGTCCGTCTGAACTATTGCAGACCAAAGAAAACTTTGTTGAGTTTTACTTCCTCTCCAAAAGTCAAATATGTTCACCATACCAACAAGGGGATATAGACCTGTTTGAGAATGTTCAAAACCGTGTTTCCAAAAAAATGTATTTTATTAAACACAAAACCTCTAAACATAGAATAGCCTCATAACACTCGAAGAGTGAAGAAAAAGAGGCGATTTAATTCACATTTTTAAATAAATGCGCAAAACTGAAAAAATTAACTTTCACATACCTCTGAGTTATCCATCATCATTAAAGTAAATTATGAAAGGTTATAATTAACAACTGGCACAGCAACAAGTAAACAATTGGATGCAGACAGAGAAGTTCTTTTTAAACTTTGTTGTGTTCCAGTGGAATACAATGCCGCAAACAGTAATTGACACGACCTTAATTAACATTTTTCAAAGTTGTCTGGATGAATAATAAGTAGGTAAAAGAAAAGCATAAAAATATAATGTCTACATACAGAGATGTCTAATGCAGCACATCTTCGTTGATACTTATTAAAGTAGCAAACCCTGTTTTTATATTTTCAAAACTAAACTTATCTAATATAGATGTTTTTTTTTTAGCCAAACAAGGATTGGCTTTCCGTGGGCATAGACAACTTTGTGGTAGGAGATCTTGTTATGAAGGTAACTTTTTTGAACTCATAAAATGTTTTGCAAACTATAACGTGTTAGAGCAGCATGTTAATCAGGGTGACCACAACACTTCCTATCTTAGTCCGCACATTAAAAAAAATCAGTCTTTGACACTTAAAGTTAAGGTGAAAATACTTTTGAAACTGAAAAATGCAAAGTATTTTTCAGTTATAACAGTTTACACTATATTTGATTGAACTAGTTTTTTTTTTTTTTATTAATATGCGATTTTTGCGATATGTTTTAGCCGTTGGAGATTCTGTTAAAATATTTATTCATTTCTTAGAACTTCCATTGCAAATGCTAAAACTTATTTTAATCTTTTTAAGTCTTCTTAAAATGACCTTGGTATCCCCGCAAAACTTTATTATAGCCAGTTATATGATGGTGCAAGTACCATGTCTGTCAAGACATTGCAGCACATTCATTGTTTACATATAGTTGTGCCCACGATTTGAGCCTTGTGATATTAAATTTTGATATATTAAATCTTGTTTATAACCAATTTTTTTTTCTAACATGAAAAGCTGTATACAAGTTTTTTTACTGCACTTTGCCTAGGTTAACGTTAATGAAAAGCAACGTCAGATTGTGAAAAGGATTGTCTTAAGCCTAAAAAATTTTACAAGCAGCGGTTGATTCTATATTTAGAAACAATTTTACGGGTGAGGGGACGCTATACCATCCCTACCCCACCACCACCACCACCACCTACCCTAAAAAAAAAAAAGTTAGAAGACGAAATTTTATGTTATAGTCGGTTTTTTGAGGAGTAAAGTCTGTTAGTCTGTTATTAGACACATTTGAGTCTGGTGACTATTTTTTTATATAGCAAGCAGTCGTGTACTTTTAAGGGCTCATGCGGAAGTGTACTTAGTAGGAAGTTCACGCGTCCTTTCCAACCGATGTCTCAAAACTTGCCCAGAGATGGGATTTGAACCACTGATCTTACGCTTCTGAGGGAAATGCGCTACCACTGCGCCACGACTGCTCTATTAACTTTATCATACTTACCTGGTCTCCTTAAAATCTGCAGGAAACAACAAAACACAATAAAGAATAAAAAAAAGGAGTAGTTCATAATGGTAGCTACAAAGTTCAAATGTCTAAAGGATTTTGTAGGTGCCAGAAAGATAAAATAGTTTAGAACTTATCAGATTTCTCTCAGATTAATATAATACACTTTTGGATCATATTGCTACAGATTCTTTTTGTTTAGAATTTTTTTACAAAGAAATGACACAGAGAAGTTCAACAATAACAATATTCTAAAATTTGCTGAACATTTTTTTAGCTGATTTTAGCTTCTTAAGTTATTTTTACGGTCCCCGAGGAGCAACAATTAAGCTTAGCTGTCTTTTGAAAAAAATTTGATGAATGGCCTTTATAATGAAGCTGTACTAGATGGTTGTGTCCATATGAAAATAATATAAGCGAAGGTTAATTTAGTTTCAAACACCCTGTTTTTGATGCATTGTTAAAAATATTACGCGTATTTTAACAAATTTCTGTTTTATCAGAAATCATAACACTAGTGATAAGCAAGTTAGCCATTTTTAGTAAAACCAGTATAACTTAAAAAGCTATGCAGTGGTTATTACTTTTACAGAACAATATTTTAAATATTAAACCTTCATTGTACGGTATTTAATTATTAGCCATAATGTAAATGTAATTAGAATCTTACAGGTACAACAGGTACAATACCAATTTTTTCGTTGTCAATGTTTTTTTTCCGCAATGGAACTTCTGTTTTCTCAATTTAATATTATTTTCTTGCATTTTTATTGGAATAATAAAAAATAGTTTGCATATAAAATTATGTAAAAAAATATCTAACTTCAACACGCAATGTTCTCAAAATTAACATCTAATATTTAGAAATAACTTACAACCTGCTACAGTAGCAGGTGTAGTATGCTATTGTAACCTCGTTTAACTGTTTTTATACAAAGGAGAAGAAATTTTTTAAAACATTTACATCAAAGTTGCATTTTAAATCATAAGAACGATTAGACTTTACCTTTTTTTTACTTTATAACTATAAAAAAAAAAAAAAAATAAATTCTCTATTTGCCAGAACATAAAAAGCCTCGGCTTTTTTATTTGGTTTCCTTACTATCAAACCCTCTTTTTAAATTTTGTTTGATAACAATAGACAAATGTATGTAAATACGTTGTTTTTTTTAAAAAAAAACTAGCAAAAATATATCTTTAAGCGTAAATGATAATTGCGCACGTACAAATTTTTTTTATAAAAATATTTGACAATTTTTTATGCTTTTCAAATAAAAATTTTTAATAATTAATTTTTGTGTTTTTTATTTAATAATATATTAATTAAACCTTGACAACCAGTATTTTTTGCTTTTGTGATTCGATTTATATTGTAATTAATTAAATATTACTATTATAAGTTGTTCATTGTGTTTTGAGGATGATTTACCAAAGACGATTCTCAATTAAATAAATGTCATAAATTTAGGTTTTTAGACAAAACAACCAATGCACTACCAAAGATTAACAGAATTGATTTTTATGCCAAACTATAAGTGCAACTCTCCAACAACATGGTAGTTGTAAATTCTCAATAGGCATAACTTCTTAAACAAAAAACTTTTTTATAAAATAACAAATCAATCAATATTATTTATCTAGTCGTTTATATAAAAAATTTTTTTTTCTTTAATTGATTCTTTTTGATACGCTGGTACGCTAAATTTTTTTTAAAACACTAAAAAATCCTAGGGTGGAATGCAAGAAGCAAACTTGAGTCAAGTTCGACTTGAACTTTATTTTGTAACCAATAGCGGCAGAGTATTTTTTGAGGGGAAAACCCATGCTCTGTCGCTATTGGTTGCAATGTAAAGTTCAAGTCGAGCTTGACTCAAGTTTGCTCCTTGCATTCCACCCCTAGATCCGATGACCATGATATTTAAGTCAAAAGAATTTCATATTCAACGTAAAATACTTATACAAATTGTAATCTTGACGTCAAAAGTAAAAAACTTTTCTTATTTAATTTAAAAAAAGTCAAGTTTCAAACGCCCATTTGTGCTAGCTGGTATTTCTAGGTATATATTGCAGTATGCACTATTGTTTAATGATAAATATTTTATAAACGTAATAATAAAAAAAACATAACTTGGCACTAAAATATGGTTAAAGAAAAGTTGATGGGTCAGTGGATCACGTTGAACGTCGTATTTAAATAAAACAAGACTGTTTAACGATTATTCTATTGCTCGTTATTTGCAATAACTTTATAATTCAAAAAAATTCAACACACTTTTCAATAAAATTAAAAGAACTATTTAATTCTATGTAAAAATAATTATCGGGATGTATATAGTTTTGACTTGTGTTCTAATTGTGCGACTAAAACTCATTTTCTGGATAAGCCAACCAGAAACTCTAAACGTAACTTCAGCACGTTTTGCTATTTGTTTAGGAAACGCGCGCATTTCATCTACAATGACTCGAAATATTTTTGCGGACGTTTTAATAAGCTACTTGTGTAAAAGAACCTAAAAAAGTTTAAATAAGTGTTTGCGTGTGTGTGTGCTCGCGCGGGTTTGTGTATATATGTAATTAGATTATTAGCTTTTTTAACGAACAAAAATTAGTTGAATAAACGAATAAAAATAATTGAATAAACGAATAAAAATTAGTTGAATAAGTTTAAAAACTATTAAGAAAACAACAATCTTAAATTTATATGACAATTTTAAATCAAAATTTAATAAGGTGTATATGGTGCATAAGGGAAGTCGGTTACGTGACACGTACGATAATCAGTAGGAAAGTACATATTTCGCGTTTCTATTGAGCTTTTTACATTATTGTCTCCTGAATACGTATTTCCGTAAGAAGGCGAAAAGGTCTGTGGGAAATGCATCATCGGAGATTGGCGTAAAGATTCCATGTACATTTTTTGCGCACCACATGGGCTAAGTTGATCTTGAGGATACTTTTGGTAAGGAGAAAAAAAATAGCTGCTTGGTGATTTTAAACTGTACGGTTTTATGTCAGTTTTGTCAGTTTTTATATATGACTGCGAATCAGAATCAGTGTGTGATCGATTTGGTATAGCCGCAGAAGGGTAGTATTGTAATGATAAATTAGGTAGTGTAGGATTGCTTACGTATGGACAATGTTCTCTATATGGAGACGGAAGTGTTGGCACCATGTGCGGGTAATCAGAAGGAGTACTTTCTGTGTAAAAGTAAGAAGGAAACACATGTGTTCGTTTAGATGAATGGTGAAGTCGAGTAATACCAGATTTTCGTTGTTTCTGAAAGTCCCCTTTACGAAATCGATTTAAATAAATAGGATGAATTGACCAGTAGCATGATTTACCATTATCGGTGCGTGGAATCTTAACAAACCATTCGTTTAGAGAAAGTGTGTGACGAACACTGTTTTTCCAAGATTTGCCTCGACTCTTTAGAATCGGAAAGTTTTCAATTAAAAATTCATAAATATCTTGAAGAGTTGACATATTTCCTTTGCCGGAAAATATTGCTTTTGCAATCATCTCTGTATAAGATGCAATTTTTTCGGGTTCAACCTTTTTATTGCAAGACAAATCATTTTCTAACAGTTCATCTTTAAAAACATTTTTGACATCCTTGTCGATTTGACTTGAATTATCTTCGTTAAAGGGCGAAGTTATTTCTGCAACAGAATGTTTTATTTGTGGTTTTTGTTCTGAAAATAATGGTTTGTGTTCGGCAAATTGATTCAGCGACACTGAAATGAAAAAATGAAAACTTTATATAAAAATCAACAAAAAATATATTTTCAAAATGTCAACTGCTGATGATATGCATCAATGATTCCGAGCTGTCAGATTTGCAATAAAATTTAATCAAATATCATTTGAAACCAACTAGATAAAATTTATTCTGCAAAAGATTTGTTACGTAAAATTAAAGACAATTAAAATTAAACTACTTTTTAAAGAAAAAAATTTATGTAGACTATTTGATGTTTTGAAATTAAAATTTTTGATTATTAACGCCAAAAATAATTTTGAAAACAAACTCACTTGTTTAGCAGTAAAGCGTCTAAAATAACGCATGCTAATCAGCTACGATAGTAAATAAACCTCGGAATGAGCCGAAGGAAACTTATTACCCAGCGATAGTCTGCGCACGTGTGGTACGTTATAAAGTATTGCACAGGAGGCTATTTTATTGTATATATACTATTTTTTATACAGTAAATATCAAAAATTATTTTTTTTAAATATTATTTCAGTCAAATCAATTATTTACAAAAATTTTGGCTTTCAGAAAATAAATAATCCATACATTTTAACAATGATATTGGGTTTCAAATAATTTAAAAACCCCCTAATTTTGAAAGTAGTTATATTTCTTCTCCTGCTTCGGAATAAGTGCAGGTATAGCATAATGAGTTCTCTGATCCGATCATACAATATGCCCAAAACGAACGCTACATTTGTTAAGTAACGCTTTGCAAAGTGATTTTACTGCTTCAGAAAACATTTTCAGGAAAATTTGAAAGATTTTCATTTACTTTTACAAATTGTTTGTAATTTTATATTTACGATAATATAAACAAGAAAAGCGACTAAAAAAAAAAAAAAAAGATAAAAGTTAACATTTATCGTTTGAGAAATTGAAAATTCATTTTTAGCAATAAATTTTTATTAGTACCGACAAAGTTTAAATACGATGATGTAACTTTTTTGTTTGTAATGCACGCTTTCATTTACAATTTTATATTCACTTTTCTTTAGTAAAATTTGTAAAATCCATTTTTTTATTAAAAAATTTGTAATATCAAATTTTTTAAATAAAAGCTTGCAATAAGGATATCTTTTCTTTTAAACCAAGTATATTAAAAATTTAATAAAACCTTACATATTTAACTCATAAACCAAATATTTGTTTTGTCAAATTTTTTCATTATCAAAGAAACATTAACATTTTGTATAACTTTTGTAAAATATAAAAAGTTATTAACGGTAGTCATTCGGTATGAAATTTTTTGGTTAAAAGTTAAGTTTACGCCGGTTAAATGCAAACGCAATGACTAATGTTATTTTTCTTTTTTGTTGAAGTTTAAAACACATGTATTTAAAAAAAAAATTTATTTTCATAAATACTTATTGCTATTTTTATCTTTTGTTACAACACTGCTTGATGAAATAAATTATGAAATAAAAAGGTTTTGTTCAGTTTTTGGCGCGTACTTTTTTACCGCCTTAACTTTTTTTCTTCTACTCATTTTATTTTTATTTTTATTACCGATAAAAATAAAATATAAAATACCGATTATGATAAATGGTTTATCCTGAAAGAGGTTCTTTACAAAAATATAGTTGAAAACTAAAGGAAATGTTTAATATTGTAGTCAACAAAATAATGCACAAAAAAAAAACATCTGGTGTTGGCATTAATGCGCTAAATTGACTTCAATATGTGTGTTTAATAGATTAAATTGAAACGGTAGTGGTAAAATGAAACACGTAAGCGCAAACATAACACAAAAACATTTGTGTGTGTGTGTGTGTGTGTGTGTTATGTTTAGGGTTGCCAGATGTCCGGCTTTTACGTTGGAGAAAACAGTGCCGAACCTATACGAATTAAGATTTTTGCTGTGTACTCCTTCGTAAAAACATAACGTTGAGTTAGCACAAATTAATCGCTTTAATGAATAAATGAGAAACTAACAAAACAAAAACAAAAAAAGAAGTTTTTTCTATTATATACTTTATTTTTTAATAAATTATTGGATAAAATTAAAAACTCTTTTTTTAATTTATTTTTTTGATAATCGAGGTGCTCCAAGAAGACCCAACGGTTTTGTTAGAGCGCCGCGTTCAACGATGAAATTCAAGCCTCTTTTTTTATAAACGTTACAAATATGGCCAGAGCAAACATCAAACCTCCGATTTCTTGATTCTAAAGCCAGCGTTGTAATCCAGGAAATGCCAACCTATCACGTAAGTATCATTGGGCGACATGCAAAAAGATTTTACGCGACACACTAACTTTACGTTAGTAATAAAACTTAAAGAAAATGTTACACAAAGTTTTTTTTTTCTTTTCATTAATTAAACCCGAATTTATGAAAATAAGAAATAAGTTAATCAATAATCAATTGAAAAAAATTTTCTCAACAGTAATAATTCGTTAAGAGACGTATCAAACAAATGGTGCACAAAAAAAATGCAAATTAATTTAAACTTTCCGTTCCAAGAAAAACCTTTTGGTAGTACACAAATAGTCGGTCACATTAGTATATATTCCAAAATCAAACTATTACGTCTGTGAGAGAAAATTTGATTTTTACTATTTAATGAAAGTCAATACTTTCAAATTAAATCTTTACTATTTTGGAGTTAAAAACTTGTTTTTAAAATTTTATTGAAATGTAAAGTGTTGTTTTGAATTTGGTTTTAGATAAAATTAAACACACAAAGTTTTCTGGGAAATAGTAACAGTACAGTTTTAACCTTTAAGTGTTAACCCAGCTTACTTTGTTCTCTGAAAGTGCCAAATAAAGCAAAAATTTATGACGAATGTTGAAAATTGTATTTTTTCTCTGCTTGTGAAAAGCCAACAAAAAGATGATTTAATGATCCTCAATCGTCAACTGAAATTTGTTCACTGGAACTGTCCAAATGGTTCACTCTAAAGAACAATCACCTGTTTAGAAACGATGTTCAACATCCATCATTGGTAGTGGTCTTCCTCATAGTTGAACTAAACACTTAGACAGGATTAGTTGAATGCTGCCACAAAAGATGATTTTACATATGAAAGCGTAGCTACTTTGGTATTTGCAAACAAGACTCCGTCACCTCATGGAACTGCAAGACTGAATCAAAAAAAAAAAAAAGAAAACCGCTTCCTCCGGTTCCGGTTTGATGGGAGGAAAAAATCTACAATCAGAGTATGATATGGTAACTTGATAATGGATTTATTAACAACATTTTAAAAATCTCTTGCACCCGTTTTGTCTTGCTTTATAAACTTTGTAAGTACTTTTAATGGACTCAAAAGTTCTGAGTTTGTTACTCTGGTGAAGATTTTTTGGGCTCGGGATAGAAAGTTCAAAATTATTTGCTTTTTGCGACACTGTGTGTGAGATGTTAGAGCGTAAAGTTAAAAAGCGAAAACTTTTTCTTAAATCATGAAGCCTGGTTTTTATCTTCGCTATTAAAACGTTACGATAAATAATTTGATATAAGTTAGTTTCGCTCTAAAGTTTTTTGCTTAAACAACACTGAACCTATTTGAGATAGCTAATAGGATATCATATCGGCCTAGAATATTGTACCCCCATAAATGAAATTGCGAACGCGATACAAAGTTATATCATTTGGAAGTTCTCCTAAACAGTTCTAAATAACATGTTAACGTGTGATGTTGTTAAACAAAAGTTCTTTACACAGTGAAGTGTTAAAAATAATATTAATTATTAGTAAAGTACTAGGTATTAGGTTTTTTTTATGGCAGGGGGCCAGCCATAAATGATGTCATTAAATAGAGGGATGGGGTCCTGAAAAGTTTGACTATAATTGACAATGGGGAGGAGGGGAGTGATGAGACTAAACAATGTCAATTTTAAAAAACTTTCTTTTTCAAAGTTTATCTATGAACAGATTTAAAAAAAAAATCGATAAAAAATAATAGGGGAAAGTAATGTAGCCCCGGACGGCGTGTAGTCTCAGACACTTGGTGTACAGCTAATAATAAAGCAGTTATTTAGTTTTGAGTGCCATAAAAACGTTATTTTAATGGTTTTAGGAAAAATGCAAAAACTCTGCCCCAATATTTTAAAGTGATTGGACGGAAGAGCAAGATAATGTTTTCTACCATTAGAATAACAGTGTATCATCAAATTTGTTTACTTATAATCGAATTTATAATTTTTTTGTATACATTTATCTTTTTATTTATTTATGATAAAAAATTTATTTGCTATATTTGTAAAAAAATAACTTTGTTTTATATTTTTATGATTTTTATGGTTATAAAAATAGTAATTTAAAATGAGGAATAAACAGGTGGTACCGGACACATATTTGTATGGTAGCTCATGACAACTTATCCAATTTGTAAATTAAAACTTATTTTATCATTTATGTTACAATATACCATTAGATTATTTTCAAAAATTAAATAATAATTTATTGTTTTTCAAAACAAATAATTATTATTACATTATATAGAACTTATTTTTTAATATTGCGTGTGGCTACTCATTTTGTTTGCAATATTATTGTAATTTTTAGTGCCATGTTTATCTGCTTGTGCTGGTTATTTTATATGTTTTAACTTTTTAAATTAATTTAAGTTATATATCAATATTACATTGTTTTTATCTGTTTGTAACATTGTTTTGTGGTAATTTTTAGTGCCACCTACATGAGTGACTGGTGGTATTTTTATAATTCTTGGTTTCCACTTCGGTTATACGAGGCGACATGAGGTTTCATAGCTGCATAATTTTTTTGTTGGTAACTTTAGCATACAAAAAAAGAAATTAAAAAATTCATTTTTTTGGTTAAGGTCAAAGGCCAAATGCAGAGGAGGGAGGACCATGCGACCCTTCCCTTTATACGTCAACTTATGTACTACCACACTAAAAATAAGAATAAACTTTTTTTTTATGTATATATAGAAGTTTAAATTCTTAAAAAAAGTTGCGTTCTAAATTAGAACGTTTTCGAAATACTTTTAATGATGAATTATTGATTTTGGATCGGCATCTATCACATAAAGAGTTATGGGTTATTAAAATATTCTAGAAACCATGACATTCATATAATTAGTATTACATATTACCACTAGTATTCTCACACTTACTACCTCTTTCTTGAAACTCTTTAAGGCAGGATTTAGTGAAGCATCAGCAAAATGAATAGGGATGGAGTCAAAATTTCAGAATTATTGGTCTTGTATCCAGTGAGTTTTTGAAAGTTACATACTATGAAATAGCTCAAAGTGAATTTAAATTTATTGGCATATTTCCATTATATAGAAATATATTTTTTGATCTTGATTACCTACCATCTATGATAACAGATATTTCAATGGCAGTTGAGCCATCAACAACAACAATAAAGCAAGAAATTGAGCCGTTGGTGAGAAATGATCTATTAGCAATAAATGGTCTATTATTAATAAATAAGAGATCAACAATTAATGAACCATTAGATGACAACATTCTCAATAGCATCACTCAACAGCAACTTATAAATTCTACTAATATAACCTCCACTGCCATTTTTGTTTCTACAACACTTTATATCACAGCAAACCTTTTGAAAAACCATTAACTTTCCATGCAGCTACTAAATCTGCAAATACTGATGTTTTAAATGTTTTATTTCAAAATGTGCAATTTTTCAAAAAAAATAAATACATTAATTATAAAAAAAAAGGAAGCTCAAAAAAGTGAAATTCTCACCTTTTCTCCTTATGTTAAGCAATTCGTTGTTGAGTATGGTAAGCTTCCTAAACTCACTCAAACAATAAAAATAATAAATCCGAAAATAGATTGAAAAAAAAAAATGCTCTTGTTTGTTTGAAAATCCTGAAAACAAAACTGAATGTATAATATTATAATATAATATTATAGTATAATATAATATTTGGAGAAAACTTTGATAAAGACTGCTTTACATGTTAAGATTGTAAAAAAATTGTGTAGTGTTAGATATTATCTCTGACTATTATGGTTGTGACGTTTGTATGGTGTTCAAAAATAAATAAAATCAAGTATAAGGTATTTATCTAGGAATTTTTTGATTTGTGGTTTTTTAATTGGTGGATATTTTTTTTTATCAGTGTTTTAATAAATTACAATATATTATTTTGTTTTAAATTCCAACAAAGGTACTTGTAGATGCAATAAAGTGTTTTAAATGTATCTCGAATAAAAGTAAATAAATTCTAAATGATGTCGTTTTTAAAATCTTTCTCTAAATTCTATTTCTTTTCATCATTGAATAGACTAGTGGCAGGAGCTTTGAAAAAAGTTAACTGCTCGTATAGCTCGAGTAACATAAACTCTGCATTTAATAAAGTCCCATAAACCTGTAGAACTAGTCACACAAAAATTGTTTTGATATTTTTCCTGAATCTGATTATTGTAACTAAAATGTTCGTGGTAAGATACACATAGCAAAGTCCAAGATTCTTGTTTTAAGCAAAAAAAGTCTTAAAACCAGAAAAAAATGACTTGTCCGCCACGAAAGAATATTTTTTCTTGTTTCAAGAATTTTTATTCTTAAAAAAAGATTTTTTTTTCTTGTTTCAAAATTTTTTATTCTTAAAACAAGAATTTTTTTTCTTGTTTCAAGAATTTTTATTCTTAAAACAAGAATTTTTTTTCTTGTTTCAAGAATTTTTATTCTTAAAACAAGAACTTTTTTCTTGTTTCAAGAATTTTTATTCTTAATATAAGAATTTTTTTTCTTGTTTTAAGAATTTTTATTCTTAATATAAGAACTTTTTTATTTTTTTTTTGAATTTTTATTCTTAATATAAGAACTTTTTTTATTCTTAATATAAAAACTTTTTTTCTTGTTTTAAGAATTTTTATTATTAAAACAAGAATTTTTTTCTTGTTTCAAGAGTTTTTATTTCTTAAAAAAAATCATTTTTTACTTGTTTCAATGTTATTTTTATTTAAAAAAAAGATTTTTTTTTTTTTTTTTCAATAATATTTCACAAGGTTTATGAAAGGGGGGGGGGGAGGATTTTCAGGAGAGGAAATTCAGTAATTTTAATTTTTCTGAATTATTTAATTTTTTTTGGTATACCTGCAGGTATCTATTGATATATATATACATAATATGTATGCATGTATAAACATTATATACAAACAAATTGTTATAATATTAAAAAATTAGGAACAATGTTTTTTATTGAAATATCTTTAAATAAGAATGGAAATCTAAAACAAGAATCAAGTTCTTAAAATAAGAATCAGGTTCTTAAAATAAGAATCAAGTTCTTAAAATAAGAATCAAGTTCTTAAAATAAGAATCAGGTTCTTAAAACAAGAATCAAGTTCTTAAAATAAGAATCAAGTTCTTAAAATAAGAATCAGGTTCTTAAAATAAAAATCAAGTTCTTAAAATAAGAATCAAGTTCTTAAAATAAGAATCAGGTTCTTAAAATAAGAATCAAGTTCTTAAAATAAGAACAAAAGTTCTTAACTTAGAATCTTGGATTTTGCTGTTCAAGTAAAATAATGTCTAAAGTTTGTAATGATTTAAAAAGAAGTGAAATCCTGTTTAAATTATATTTCCGGGGCTACCTTCCAATTTTTAAAACGTCCATTTTCTAACATTTTTTCTTTTATGTTTTGCGTTTTATTAAAGTGCACTACTTTTTTTGCTTTTAATTCAATAAATAAATGTTTTTCATAAAAGCCATTTAACGCTTTGTTATTCGTTAACGTTTGATTCAATAAACAAGTGTTTCTATTTTTATAAAAGCCATTTAACACTTTGTTATTCGTTAGCGTTTGAGCGATATACTACTTATTCCTTAAGTGTCTGAGGTTGCCCGACTTTCCTTTACCTTAAAAAAACTGATTTTAAATACACATTTATAATTTTATTTTAGGGTAAAGGGGGTAAAAAATACCGACATCCGACATCATTTTCAAGGGAGTTGGTTAAAAATTGTCAGAGTTTGACAAAGAAGGGAGAATAGTTTTTTTTTTTTTTTTTTTGTAGTTATTTTAGGTGCTCCCAGAAGCCCTTACGGTCTTATCACAGAGCGCCGCGGGAGAGTATTTAACGGGAAGTTCACGCCTCCTTCCTTACCAATGTCGCTTATTGGGCTAGAGCTGGCGTCGAACTTCGCACCTCTGGGTTCTGAGCCAGAACTCTAACCACTGCGCCACGGCTGCTCAGTCAAAAAACTAGGATAATTACTGACAAACGAATATTAAAAAATAATAATAATAAAAAAAGTACTATTTGTTAAAGGAAAAGTACTATTTGTTAAACAAATAGTAAAATTTGTCTTTTTTTAATGAAATTTTTTTTTTTTAAATATTAATAAATTTTTTTTTTTTAAATATTAATAAATTTTTTTTCAGTCACATTAGTTTTTGGCGAAATGATCTCCTGTGAAATCAGAAAAAAATGTTCAAGATTGGCAGTTTTCTTTCCAATAGCTTCATAGACCAACATATCTTATGAAATAGCTTTGAATTTACCGTTTGAATTGCGGCGCTAATTTTTGCCCGAATGCTTAATTGGATCCTCAAGTTCATCTTTAAGTGAATGTAGATTTTCATCAAGATTTGCTGAGCCACACACTTGAATTAATTCTATGTTATCCGGATTTGTTGGGAAAAGCTTGGACAGCAAGTTTTTGACAGTCTTTTGAAGTATAGAATTCAGAAGCATTTTCGAATGTTTAAGTTTTTTTATGTCGGGTAAACATTCTTGATTGGAAAGGTATATGTGCAGCCGTGGCGCAGTGGTTAGAGCGCATGCTTGATAAGCAGGAGATCCAGGTTCAAAACGAGCCTTGGACATATTTTCGCGTCACGGTACGGAAGGAGGCGTGAACTTTCTGATTAAATGCACATCCACGGTGCTCTGTGACAAGACCGTTAGGTCTTCTTGGGGCATCTAAATAACAATAAAAAAAAGATATGCACAAGCTTACTAGACTCTCTGTCTTCTCTGTTCAAAACATCTCAAAACTGCACTCTCCATTGCAATGCAAGAAGCAACAATGCCGTATAAAATGTTTACTTCATTATCACTGCAAATCAAATGTGAAGAAGTGTCTTTCCATTCTTTTTGATTGAATCTTTGAGAAACTGTTAAACCATCAACAGAATGTTTCATCTTGTTCTGCAATCGTGGACATGCAAAATCTCTTTTCCGAGATATTTCTTGTTTTCTTCTTGGAGGACCTTGTTTTAAACTGGAGATTGTCGAAACAACTTGACAATTTGTCTGACTTTTCTAATGACACTTGTAATCAGTGTACTTGCAATCAGTGTACTTGCAAACAGTGTACTTGCAATAAGTGTACTTGCAGTGGTTTCAATTTTTGTACTTTGCATCTTTAAAATTTGTATAAATAGAGTTGAAACTTTATTGTTAAAAGTGTTGATTTAGAAACAGTTGAATAACTTCATATAAACATGAAATTATATAAAAGTTCAGTCATATTTGAGGCCAATGATACATTGAACTTAACTAAAGAAAGGATAAATATATGCATCTAAAACTTTGTATTTTCATTTTTTTATACAGTTAATTAAGTCTTGATACAAAAAAATAAGGTGATATTTGGAGAAAATTTTTTTAAGCTTCTTTTTTTTTATATTTAAATTTTAATTTTTAAAAAAATACTTAAAAAGTTAGCTTCTCGTTTTAAATTTACTTTTAGGAAATTTATACTTTTAAAGTATTTTCCATATTTAAGGATATAAAATAATAAAACTAGTTTTCTCCTTATTTTAAAACTTCGATTGTTCCAAATGAAAAAAGTTCATGTTAAAAACACGTTAAATTGTCAGCGAACTTTACTCCTTATTTAAAAATGTATTTGCAGCTGAAAAAATAGTTTTAAAAGTGCAAAATTTACGAGCTAAAAAATAACTTTTTATTAAATAAATTTTGACCATTTTCTCAGGATTTTAAGGTACTGTGCGTCATTTGAAAGAACTTTTTTAACAATTATTGAAGAAATTCTTGTTGGAGCACTAAGTCTACCACAAGCTGGTTGACTTGTTGCTCCATCTAAGAATTTCTCAGTTGGAGGTTCCAACTAAGAAATTCTTAGTGCTTGGAATTTGAACAAATAACTAAACAAGTAAAATAAAATTATGTAACAATAAAAACAAACAAATAAAGTTAAAGCATAAAAAATTTAATTGGTAATATAATAATATTATATATAGATAAATATTGATTGTTTTAAAGCAAAAGTGCAAAATTATTTTAGCTGCTTAACCTTGGTTTTACTCTTACCCTTTCATGTAGTGGGTTGTTTTGAAACAACAAATTGAAAAGTATTGCTTTTGAAAAATGCCAACATGAAAATTTAAAAACCAAAACCCATAGGGCTTTGATTAACTAAACTAAAACCCGCTACCTTTTCATATGCGTGTTCTTTAAAAATAATAGTTTTGAGTTTCTTGTTGTAAATCAACCCAGTGAATGAAAGGAATAAAAAGTTTCTTATAATTATTCTTATAATTTACGGGCATTTGTTTTTAAAATTTACGTTCTATAAACCTTTTAATCGTATTCAAACGTCTTCTTATTGTAATTTTTGTTAGTATGTTTAGAACACCATTTCGAGAATAAAATATCTATTATTAAACATTTTCCAAACCTCAAATAATTTTTATATCATATAAACTAAAAAATTGTCATTTTTGATGATATATCTTTTTCTTACGTTTAATATTTAGGTTTCAATTTTGTTTTTTTTATGCTGACTGGTTTAACAATATTTTTTGCAGCATGGTTGGCATTAAACAACATTACCTAGAGGAATTATAAAGTACCTACCTAAGATTTGCTAAATAGACAGTCTTCCACATAAAAGTTCAACTATAAATTTTTTTAGAGCACTCAAACTAAAATTTTTTTTCTTGTTTTGCTTTTTTATTTTGTTTTCATATATTCTATTTTAGAGTTCATTTATTTTTTTTAATGTCATCAGGCCCGCAGCAACCGGGGGCTGGGGGAGGGGGAAGGGGTAGCATGGGCATTTGCCTCCCCCCAATAGTTTTTTAAATAAATAGTTTCAAAAAAATTGAATGAAAAAATGACTAAATAAAAAATAAAAAAGGTCCATAAAACTATCTTGGGGCCCCTTAATCCAGCACTGCACTCCCACCTCCCCAATATGCAATAATGCAATTGCATAATGCAAATTTTGCGTGGGGTAGTACAAATAAAAGTAAACTTGAAGCTCTATATTGTCAACAAAAACATGTTGCACGCCTTATTAATTTTAGGGATTGTTTTACTCATCCCAAGCCTCTCTTAAGTGACATGAATGTTTTTAGCATATACGAGCTGAATATTTTCAATGTTCTTTGTTTTATGTATAAACGTAAAAACAGTTTATCTCCTAAACTTTTTCAAAATTTATTTACTTTGAAAGAAAAGAAAAATTATATCTTAATAAATGATAAAGCTATTCGATAACCTTCTTACCATAGAAATTTTGGAAAGTTTTGCATCTTGTTTCGTGGAGTTTTTCTCTGGAACAAAATAATTTCGAAAATTTTGATACTTTTAAGAAATGAATTTATCCCTCCTTTAAACTAAAACTAAAAAGTATTATATTTTCAATTGATAAAATATCTATGTTTTTTTAAAATTTTGATTTTAAGTTTTCTTATTTTGTGTTTTCCAGAAAAATAGTTTATTGTTAAAGTTATTATATATTGTAAACATATACTACATTCTTATGTACCAATTCTGTAAAATTTTTCTTGAATAATGTTATATATAGTTTAGTGATATATACTTTGTAAAATATATTGTGTATGAGTGTGTATATTTATGTATATATATGTATGTGTATATACGTATACATGTATATGTATGTATGTACGTATTTATGTATGCATGTATGTATGTATGTATGTATGTATGTATGTATGTATGTATGTATGTATGTATGTATGTATGTATGTATGTATGTATGTATGTATGTATGTATGTATGTATGTATGTATGTATGTATGTATGTATGTATGTATGTATGTATGTATGTATGTATGTATGTATGTATGTATGTATGTATGTATGTATGTATGGAGAATATTCATCATATGACAATAAAAATCATTTAATTAAAAATTCGACGAGACAATCGTGATATATTAAACAATATTCGACGAAGGCAATCTGAAAAAAAGATAAACTTAAAAAAAAAAAAAGAAAAAAAGATAGACTTAACTTATTCAATAATGTATTTGTAGAGGTACAACGGTTAAAAAAAATAATAATTTTGAAGAAAAATGAAAAATTCGTCAAGAAAATTGTGGTATACTGAAAAGAAGATGCAGATGAAAAAAAAAAAAACCCCAAAGAATAATGGTCCTAGTAAAGCCTACCATATTTTAAGTTAATTTAAGAAAAACTTCAAATAGTATATTTATTACCAAATATTTATTCGATAGTCGCATTGTTTGAGTTTACATCAACTTTTATTGATGCGTCAAACTTAAGCGGTTCTTATGACAAGACCTCTAAGTCTTAAGACTCAAAGAAGATCTTTTTTGAGTTTCCGCGTTTTTTATTTTTATTTAATTTCTATCATTATTTTAACATGATCTTCAATTGCAAACTTTTTAACTTTATGTATTTGTATAAAAATTTTCATGTAATGAAAAAATTTTTTGTTCATTCGGGCCTGGTCATAACTTCAAAAGTATATGTAAGTAAGTAAAGATACGAGGATCCTCTATAAATTTTTAAGAAAAGTCTCGATATATCGTGTGGTATCGAGGTAACAGATAAATATATCGTGACATATCGAGGCTGCGTGAAGCTATTTATTTACATGATTAGGTATATGATTTTCTAATGAAAATGTCAGCTTACGAAGACTTAATTCTTGTAAAAAATTAATCACATTGAGAGCTTGAAGATAAAATTTATTATTATATTTTAATTTTTAAACATGTGTTAAGACTATAGATATATTGATGCGCAATTTTTCAAGTATATTTCCTTTACTGCATTTGTTACTTCCTGGAAGTTTTAATATATTTTGATTTAGAAGTTAAAAAAGAATACATGTGCTTTTAGGTTTAACACTATTCTTTAAATGGTTTTTTCATTAAAACTAACATTTTTGAGGTAACATAAAAATTCATGTCTCCACTTCCTTTACTTAAACTTGGTACTCTTGTTGTTAAACAACTTTCTAAACCGTTGGCAAATGCTATAAAAAGTACAGTTAAAGAGAACCCCAGGTTTGCCAAAACTGTTGCATTACCTGCTCAAGGTAAGTAAATACTTTTACCGATCTTCACTTAAATTGTAGTTTATGCTTTCTGTTAAAAAAACAAACAAACAGCAACCACAAAAAAACAAAAACAAAACAAAATAAAAACATATACTTATTGATTGTCTATAAAATTTAAAGCATTAAAAGACTAAAACAAAACATAAAGAAAAAATAAAAATTTACAAATATAAATTTATAAATAATAAAAATTAAAGATAAACTTCTTGTGTTTAAAAAAAAAAATAAAAGGAAATTTTGAGCTTAAACCATCAAATAAGGGTTACTCATATCTACTAAAGCAGATTTAGCTTTATGCAATGGTAATATTTTTTTGATTGCTCTAAAATTCAAGAAAAGTTTTAAAAATGAAAAATAATAAAAATTTAATATATCTTTAAAAAATTTCAAAAGACTTACAAATAAAAAAAAATAAGTTTATTAAACATAAATCAATATGGCAGTAATAATCCAGCTCAAGTTCTGGTTTAAAAAGTTTGATAAAAAATGATAATAAATATTTTCCTTATGGGTGATTCTCATGTTGCATGTGAAACTCTTGTACAAATATTTTCCAATATTTGTACCAGACACTGTTCAATTGTTAACTGGTGCTGTTTCCAACAACTAACTGCAAAACATATCTTATCTGTTCAGACACTAGAGACAAGGGAAAGAATTGTGTTTACTGCTTTATTTGAAAATTATATGAGATACTCATGTCATAAAGCTGTAGTAATGACTGAAACTCCTTTCACCAATGGCCTATCATCAGAATTAAGAAATAAGTTTATGATAAAATTACTCAACCAATTATCTTTGCAATATAATAAAAAAATTTGAGTAGAAATATTTTTCAACTTCCCATGGATTGTTGAAGATGGTGTTGGACAAAGAGCAAAACTTCTCATTCAAATGAAATATATGAGCAAAAGTGAGAAAGTGTGGGTACAAACCACTAAGGATTTTTTCAATGTTCTTAAACCATTAATCACAGCTGCAAATATTCTCTATATTAGCAATGATAAAATCATCAGTAAAATAGACAACAAGAAACCTTGGTTAGAAGTCAAAAAAACACAGGGAAATTTTTTTTTATTGTGTGCAATAAACATATTATTAAGAATAATATTATTTTATATCAGACAGATACTATAGCAGTTACAGTTTGTACTTAAAATGGTCTGCAGGTGTTTTTTCTAAAAAAAAGTGTATTTTTAGGCCTCAGCTTACAAAATGCAGAGAGTGATATTATCTCTCCATAGGTTGATTGAAAAATAGAGTGAGTCTCTCTTAATAACATCAAAAAATATTTTCTCAGCTTTTTTTTCTTTCTATTTTCCCACACTGTTATTTTATTTTTTAGAATAAGTATTGTTAAGGCAATATCTGTTTTTTAATAAAAATCAATTACTAACTTTTTCTATTCATAAACTTGAAGATTTAATTGGTCATTAATTTTTTGTCTACTAATTTTTTTTAGTATTTGTTTTTTTTCCTTTTATGAATCTTTTTCTGTGCTGTTCATTTTTGCAACTTTCAATTTTCTTTGATTTTTTATCCTTCTGTTTTCTAAGTGCAGTAGTTTTTGTCAGCTTTTCATTTTTCTCTAAAGTTTTTCAAACTCTCAGCTCCATATATTTTTGACTTCATTATATATTAACCTAATCTTAAAACAGCTAACTATTAGAATTTACAAAGACCTTAAAATCAATTATTTATAAAATCATTTAATTTCATCTTTTCAAGCTAAGTCAAACTGAAAATAACTTTCAAAATACGACTATGTAGTTGTTTTCTTATTGAGTTTAATAAAGAAAATTGTGAATAATTTTTAAAAAAGTAAATTATATTAAAATTACATTTATATACCCAAAATATTTTTTACCATTTAATATTTAAGGTTTTGTTCCAATCCGCATGAACTATTTATTTTCTGTTCTTTTGAATATATTATCTGTGTAATATCGCATATGTAACATTAACATTAAAATTACGTTACTTGTTTGTGACCAAACTTTTTAAAATTTTTTTTAGGTATATTACTACAATATCATAATTTTTTTTTTCATTTTGTTACTTCAATACTTTTTTTTCATAACTAAAAAATATTTTTAAAAAATACATTCTATTTTGCTCACAAACAAAACTTTTCATTGTTTTTGCTATGTGCGTGACATCAGAAAAAAGGTATTTACTGAATTATAAAGTATATATATATATATATATATATATATATATATATATATATATATATATATATATATATATATATATATATATATATATATATATATATATATATATATATATATATGAGATATATATATATGTATTGAGATATATATATATATTGAGATATATATATATATATATATATATATATATATATATATACATATATATATATATATATATATATATATATATATATATATATATATATATATATATATATATTTATATTATTATCAGCAAAAGGGTATTTACTGAATTATAATATATATATATATATATATATATATATATATATATATATATATATATATATATATATATATATATATATATATATATATATATATATGAGATATATATATGAGATATATATATATATATATATATATATATATATATTTATATTTATATTATTATCAGCAAAAGGGTATTTACTGAATTATAATATATATATATATATATATATATATAATATATATATATATATATATATATATATATATATATATATATGATATATATATATATATATATATATATATATATATATATATATATATATATATATATATATATATATATATATATATATATATATATATATATATATATATATATATATATATATATATTATATATATATATATATATATATATAGATAGATATATATTTGAGAATTGCCTATATTAGATTTCAAAATCTTAAGTTTGCAATGTCAAAATCTAGTACTAGTTGTAATTCCATGTTTGAAAAATTAATAAAAAGAAAAATGAGATTTTGTTATGTTGTTATTGCTGAGGGGTCTGAACTTAAGCATTCTGTAAATCCAAATAAAATAGATTAAGCATGATTTGATTTATAATCAAGTAAAATTATGAATAAATTAATTTTTTTTTCTATTAAAATTTTTTTGGGTTATAATAAATGTTATACTTATGTACCCTGTACAAACCCTCAGCTCATGAATGTCGTGAAATATTTACATTTCACTCACTAAACTAAACTTGTCACTCACTAGGCTAAACTTGTATTCTACATAAAAAATAGGTTGTTGCATAACTTGAGAGTTGTTTTTAATTTAATACTTTTTAAATTGTTTAGCTTTTCATATTATGGAGCAGAGAGTTCGAATGGCAGGGTTTGGTTGGAAAAATAAGGTTGAAGTAAAACCTCTTAATGAAGATGCTGCCGTTAACCTGGGAGCAGAAATGGTTGGGGAGTTTGTTATATTCTCATTAGCAGCAATTTGCGTTATTTTGCAAGTCGTGTACAGTAAAAGGAGCGAAAAGCGAAAAGAAGAAGTACTAAACAATAAGCTGGTTTCTCTTCAAGAGCAAATTTTACAACTTAATGTAGAAAAAAGCGAGTTTAAACAAGAGATTAGTAATTTAAAAGAGTCTATACTATTGCTTAAAAGTGTAAAAGTAGAACTAAATAGCAACTAATAAAATTTTTAAACTGTGTGTCAGTTTGTTTCAATATAATAAACGATAATAATAGACAATTATTTTTACTGTTATTATCTTCATGCGTATAGTTTTTGAGAAACATATTTTTTTAAATTAATTTTTTTAGTTATTTTTTATTATTGGTTTTAAATTTATTTAAATCAAATCAAGTTTAATGAAATTATGTTTTAAAGTTAATTGATCTAGCAACTTTGTTATTATTTAGTTTTAATATTAAAATGTGTCATATAAGTGTATGATTTATTATTTTTAAATGTCTTAAGTTGTTTTACATTTGTGCACTGTATTTTAGTTGTTTTGCAGCATTACACTATATTACACTGTGTTACCTACTATAACACTACACTATATTACACAGCAAACACAGTGCTGCAATATACTGTAACATAGCATTCCTGTCATTGCAGTTTAATTACTGTGTAGTATTAATGCACTGTTGAACCACTACACTTTATCATATTGCAGCATTTATACTGCTACGCAGTGTACTCTGTTACTATTTTGCATTACTGTGTTGAATGACATTATTACTGCGCTGAAAAGAAAATTGTAATTTTATTTTTGGATTTTTTTTCTCTTTGGCTACTTAATTTATGATTGTATATTGTTATATTCAGATTGCTATGAAAAAAGCCAGATTTTCACATTTTATTATGAATGTACCTGAGCACTTAAACAATGAATGGCTTGCATGTTTTCCAAAAGAATGTTTTTCTGTTAAAAACCCACCATACTCATACAATACTAAAGAGTCTCAACTTGAGGCAAAAATATATTCTCATTTGTCTCAACATGCTCCCAAGCTAATGAAAGAAATAACAACTGCAAATAATGTTTCAAAGTTTGTAATTGATGAGCATAAATTTAAGTGCTGGATTATTGAGCCTTTTGAGTATTTCATTTGTGGAAAAGATCCCTCTAAAGGTTTTGAAGAGTTGAGAAAGATTAATAAACCACCAAATTTTTGTGGGCGATTATTTAAAGTTGGTGATCCAACATATACTTGCAAGTATGTTTTTTTAATTCAAGATTATATATATAATTATATAATAATAATTATAATAATAATATAATTATTATTATTATTATTACATAATAATAATAATAATTTTATAATAATAATAATATTATAATAATAATTATTATTATTATATATAATAATAATAATATAATAATAATAATAATATTATTATTATTATTATTACTATTATATATATATATATATATATATATATATATATATATATATATATATATATATATATATATATATACACAACCCTCGGAATTAGAAAAAAACGAGGTTGGCAATTATTTGCCGACCTTAATCTTTTTGAGGTCGGCATCAGGTCGACAAAAATTATTTGATACAATGGTCTAACCATAAAACATAGAAACGAGGTTGGCAATTTTTTTCCAACATAAAACACTTTCAGGTCAGCAGTTAGGTCGGCATTGCCAAATGCCGACCCTAATTCCGAGGGTTAATATATATATATATATAATATATATATATATATATATATATATATATATATATATATATATATATATATATATATATATATATATATATATAAAGATGTATAATTTATAAAATAACATTTAGTTATAAGAAAATATTTTTTGTTAAAATATCATTAGGTGGCAAGTATGTGCTTTTTAATAAATATTTTGCTGCATTTTTTTTAAACTACACTTCTTAAAACCATTGATTTAAACCACACTTTTTAAAACCATTGATTTAAACCACACTTCTTAAAACCATTGATTTAACCATGTCTTTTGTATACTTTATGTATGTAAATATATTTTAAAATGTTATAAAAATAAACAAATTTTCATAATTTTTAAATATAGAACTGTTATTTTTAATGAAGTTTTATTCAATTCATGTTATATTCCTTTTACATACATATTACTTTTTTTGATTTAAAATATATTTTTGAAAATTGAATTCAAAAAATTTAAGTTTGTTTAATTTTTTCAGAGATTGTGCTGCTGATCCAACATGTGTGTTTTGTCATGATTGTTTTCATCAAAGTGTACACACAAAACATAAGTATAAGGTGACTTTTTTTTTATGGATTTTATAAAACCAAATTTTTGTTTTATGGACTTTAGAAACAAACTGATTATTTGTTTTTTTTTATAAGCATAAGAAATTTTTGAAACAGGCTTCGGTATGCTTATGCAAAAAGCTCTAAGAAACTCAAAAATACGCTTAAACAAATTTCTAATAAGATATGCTTATTTCAATACTTTTTGTGCGTTATGAACACCCACATTTTCTTGTTTTTCCTTTTCAAGTCTTTGTTGGCTTTTGAAATTTTTTACAATAATTGCATTTAACAAAACTTTTAACAGCTTCCAACAATAATTTGATCTCTTCACCTCTATGCATTACCTTTTTAGTAAAACTAAATGCTGCCATTGTAAGGTGCTTTCTCTTTCTTTTTTTCAGCATTATTATTTTTTACAGTATTTAAATAAAAGAGTTTGATAGAGTGATGTTACACTTTCAAGCACTTTTTTGCTAAGTATTTCAATAAACATTTTTTGTTAAATTTACGTTCCTTTTAGTACTAAATAAGTTTTCATTTTGCTATACAATGACATCATGAATTCATGTATTCATTGCAAAATATAAATTTGTATGAAATTTTCTTTTATTGCTTAAATTTTAAATACATATTTTTAAAATTTTAAATTTTTAAAATATATATATAGATTTTTTTAAAAAAAATATAGATTTTTTTTAAGCATATAAATGTTTTATCAAGGCTTAACAATATGATTATGTTTATTTTTAAATAAAATCTGAAATCAAAAAAAATCTGGGGTGGGCCAAAAAAATATGGATTTGAAATTTTCAAATAAACCAATATATATATGTATATATATATATATATATATATATATATATATATATATGTATATATATATATATATATATATATATATATATATAATATATATACATACATATATATATATATATATATATATATATATATATATAATATATATATATATATATATATATATATATATATATATATATATATATATATATATAGATATATACATATATATATATATATATATATATATATATATATATATAATATATATATATATATATATATATATATATATATATATATATATATATATATATATATATATATATATATATATATATATATACTTGTGGTTTTTAGTTCATAAGTTAATTTGTTAAAAAAAAAAATTAAATTCTTAGATTTTTAATTCAATATATATTTTTGTCAACTTTTAGCAAATTAATTCAATATATTCTCTTTTCATCAACTCTTAGCAAATAAATATTGGTTTAGACACTTGAAAGTTTAATTAAATATACCTTTAGTACTAAAATTAATCATTTTTATGCTTCCAAAAGAAGCGGTTTTTCTCATTGTTGCATGATGAAAAAAGTATCATTGTAAAATGTTATTTTAACCATGAATTTATTTGCATAATCGGAATTAATTTAGTGTGAAAATGGAGCTAATATTTTAAATTGTTGTTGGTCAGATTTTATGCTTTATAAAATATATATTTTAAGAAAATAACAAAAGAACTTTTGCAATTTTCAGGTAACCTAAGTTAACAAAAACATAATAAAGTTTTGTTTTTTCTAAAATTTAGTTGAAAAGTTTTTTAATAATATATGCGAAAGAATATTAAATGTTACGTTTTTATATGGAAAGTTTTAAAGATGTTTAGTTAAAACACATTTTGATTTTAAATTTGTATAACTTAAGTTAAAACTACATACATTTACTAAAGTTCTTTTTTGTTAACAAAATGAATTACGTCTTTCAGTAAACTTATTTTGTTGTGTTGGTTAGGAGAATTAAAAAATTTTAATTTTTTTTAATGTTAATTATAATTACTTATATAGTAATATATTTATTTGTTTATGTATTCTTATTTTTATGATATAATGGCGTCAGTATAATTGTAGTGACTGTAAGTGTAACTGATGCCATTATAGTATTTTATAAAAACTATTTTTATTTTACACCTGTAATGTCTTCTTTTTTGACAGTTTGATTGTTGTAGTTTTGTAACAAGTTTTGTAACAATTTTTGTAACATTTTTTATTCACCCTGATGATGCTGACTGCTATAGGTCAGCGGAATATAAATATATATTAACATCAAAATATATTTAAAACAAAAAGTTTATCCGCTGCTTTTTTAATCAAACTCATTAAACATAAATGTGTACTTTTATAAATAATAAATAATAGCCAAAATATTTGTTTTTCTCTTTTGCTATGATTCAATTAAGATAGGTACCGCATAAATGTCAACAGCAACAACATTGATTACAAATCAAATTCTTGATGAAATAGAGAGTGCTGATGAAGACATGGCTGTTGAAGCAACATTTAGTTTTTAAAATAAAGAAGAGGAAAGACTGTTGACAACAGTTGAGGGGAAAATCTAATATTTAATTATAATAAATAATTTTGAAGAAAAAGATATTTTTGTGTTATTATCTATTGCATATATATATATATATATATATATATATATATATATATATATAATATATATATATATATATATATATATATATATATATATATATATGCAACCCTCAGAATTAAAAAAATTAAGGTCGGCAATAATTTGCTGACCTCAATCTTTTAGAGATCAGCAAAAAAAATTTGATACAAAGGTGTTACCATAAAACATCCAAACGAGGTATGCAGTTTTTTGCCGACCTCAAACACTTCTAGGTTGGCAGTTAGATCGACATTGCCGAATGCCAACCCTAATTCCGACGGTTGTATATATTTATATATATATATTAGGGTTACCCAGGATTAGTATGAAGTGTCAAAACGTTGTAAAGTAAAGTTTTTCCCATTATACTATCAATAACATGTCTAAAAATAATTTTTACAGATTTTTGATAAGTGATCCTGAGGTCACTCAAGGCCTCCAAATTTGAACCCCAGTTTTATAGCAAAAATTAAAATCTTTTACATTACAAAATGTTATAATTCTATAAATATAACAAGATAATTTAAACAAAATCATGTTTAATATAAAGGTAATCAGATCTACAAAAAAAATTAAGTTAATGTTACATTTAACATTTCAACTTAAAAAAAATAAAATGTTTTAGTCATTTTGTGACCAAATATAACAAAAAGTGAAGGACGTTACAGTCTTTACATGAAAAATTAGTAATTTACTTGAAAAGTGTTTAATCTCTTATACTCAACACACTCATATAGTACTTAGTACTACACTATAGTTTCACAAATTTAGTGTTTTTTTTTTATCAAAATTGGAATATAACTTTCTATGCTGCTCGACACCCTGTAACAACCATGACCTTTGCTCAATATCAGTTGTAATGATTGTAGCAAAATCCAAGATTAACTTTAACTGTACAAACATATTGTTCTGCAACTCTAAAAACTTGGTCTGAATTCCACTGTTCAATAATTATCATTTGATTGTCTGAATTCCACTGATACAATAATTGTCGTTTGATTGTCTAACAACTTGAGGCGATCAGCACCACTGGTTATCTGGTCACACTGTATTATTTTCCAAGGTAGCTTAAGAGTTACATATTTGATTTGATCTATTTTTGTTGCTTCTTGTTGTAGAGTTGTTTCAAAATTAGGATCAATTTCAGTTCGGTCATCTTCATTTAATTGTGTCTCAGAATCATATTCTAGCAAAGCAGCAACTCCTTCGTCCTGTTCTTTTCTTAAAACATCCAACCTGCACTGTTTTCTTTCTGTAATCTTGCTACATGTGCTTGTCTTGTAAGTTTCATTTTGACTTTAGTTTCAAAAATTTTATCATGTCCATCCATACATGCTCTTCTTTCCTGCTGTTGGTCCAAATAAAAGTCGATATCATCTTGTTTTTTTCTTTCTGACAAAAATCTTTGTTTCATCTATGGCGTCAGGTGCACCAATGTTAAAAATAGACTCCAATCGCTCAATAAAACTTGCTCTCTTGCTACCAGGGTCAGTTGTTCTTCCTTTACTTTTCATAAAACTCTGCCATTCATTTCAAAGTTTCATAACATCAAACATGCAATTCTGTCTGTATTTAGTTTTTATGCATGCCATATTCCAAACAACAAGGGCTGCATCAACCACAAAATAAGCAATATCCTCATTCTTCACTTTATTTTTAATATTTTCTGGATCGTTTCTTAGAAATAAGACATATTTCATAATTTGCCTACAATCAGGCAATTTTGGCCCATTACTTGATGTTGAAGGATGACCAATTAACCAGAAATCAGTTAACTTCCTTGTCACGGGTCTGTTTGGAGTTTTCTTTATGTGAGCTAGAAGTACCTTAACAAAGTGGATTCTCTTTTTGTTCTTCAGAGTTTTTGCCTTCAGTAATTCGCCGTGGTGATAAATGGCGCTTTTTACTACTTCGAGTCAACATTTTTCCAATATATTCATTGATAAAATTAAATTTATTCTTTCACTAAACAGTATCAGTATACTCAAATAATACAACTAAGAGCAACTGAAAACCAATCAAAACTTTTTAAAAATGATTCTTTGATTATTGCGATTTAAAAAATGCAATTTATGCAAAAAATGGGGAATATATTCAGAGGCCTCGAGGGACCTCAGGATTACCTATCAAAAATTTGTAAAAATTATTTTTAGACAGTATTAATAGTATAATGGGAAAAACTTCACTTCACAATGTTTTGAAACTTCATACTATATCCTGGACAACCCTAATATATATATATATATATATATATATATATATATAATATATATATATATATATATATATATATATATATATATATATATATATACATATACATATACATATACATATACATATTCATATTCATATTCATATTCATATTCATATATATATATATATATATATATATATATATATATATATATATATATATATATATATATATATATATATATATATATATATATATATATATATATATATATATATATATATATACATATACATATACATATACATATACATATACATATTCATATTCATATTCATATTCATATTCATATATATATATATATATATATATATATATATATATATATATATACATATACATATACATATACATATACATATACATATACATATTCATATTCATATTCATATTCATATTCATATACATATATATATATATATATATATATATATATATATATATATATATATATATATATATATACACATATACATATACATATACATATACATATACATATACATATTCATATTCATATTCATATTCATATTCATATATATATATATTATATATATATATATATATATATATATATACATATACATATACATATACATATACATATTCATATTCATATTCATATTCATATTCATATATATATATATATATATATATATATATATATATATATATATATATATATATATATATATATATATATATATATATATATATATATATATATATATATATATATATATATAATATATATATATATATTCTTTTTTATTTGTTCGTTTTGAAGGAGGTATTTTAGATTTTAAAATTGCCCATAGATTTTCAATGGGGTTAAGGTCCGGGTTTTGTGGTGGCCATTTAAGGATGTTAACTTTTTTTGTTACTTTTTTTGAGGAAATGTTGTGCCACTTTGCTGGTGTGTTTGGGATCATTGTCTTGTTGAAAAAAGAACTTGCCATCTGAATTCAATTTTTTAGCGGATTGACATAAATGTTTGGAAAACAAATCAACATACAATTGTCCTGTCATTATACCTTTAACATTCACCATTCTTCCCACACCATTTGAACCAAACCATAATTGAGCCACCTCCATGCTTGACAGTTTTTCTAAGATTTCTATCTAAGAGTGCATCACAAGGTCTGCGCCAAACTCTTTGTCGTTTTTTAAAGCCAAATATTTGAAATTTACTTTCATCAGACCATAACACTGAATTCCAAAATGCCTCATCCTTGTTAATATGCAGTTTTGCAAATGCTAAGCGTTTTTTTTTGTTTATACCACTAATGAAGGGTTTACTTTTTTGAAGACGGTTTATTGAACCACTTGAATTAAGTCTTCTCTGTACAGTTCGACTGAAAACATTTAATTTAAGATTTTCAACAATCTGTCTTGAGATTATTGTTGAATTTTGTTTTGCTATTCGCGCAATTAGCATATCAGTTTTTGTTGAAGTCTTAGGGGGGCGACCAAATCTTTTCTGATTTTTAACAGAACCAGTTGTTTCAAATTTTATACACATCTTTCTAACACCACTTATCGATATTTGATATTTTTCTGCACATTGCTTGTAGGTTAGGCCCTTTTTTCGATCACAAATGACCCGAGATCGGATGTCCAATGAATAATTTTGATGATGAACCATTATTATTGTTAGTTTTACTTTTTCTAAAAATAAATTCCGAAAAAATAAAGTTTAAAATGCTTATTTTTAATAAATTTAACAAAATCTCTTTAATAATAATCATTTTTAATAAATAGCTATTGACAAAACATTATATTTCATAATAAAAACTCAAATGTTTCTTACTTTTGTCACATTTATTTTTGAAAAAAAATTTGTGAGATAGCTAATTTTGTTAAATAGATTAACTTTTGCAAGGAATTATAAAAAGTTATAAATGTATTTATTTTTCTTAGGAATCAAATTTAAAAAAAAACATAAAATTATTGCAGTTATGTAGATCTTGACGTAAATAATTTTGTTTGTATAGTTAGAGTATCAATTTTATCAACAATGTTACTTAATTTTGTCCGTGACTGTATATATATATATATATATATATATATATATTTTTTTTTTAATTTTAATTCACCTCCTCAAGGCCGAGAAGGCCACTACAGACGAGGAGGCTACTTATTTGTGGTTATAACCCTCTCTCAACTCTATAACTCCGAAACACGAACCTTGACGAGCAAGGCCGCTGCGCGGAGAAACGAGTTGAGCGCGGTACTACCAGGGACGTGGTGGAGATCGAACTCGGAACCACTCGTTTATGAAGCGAGCGCTCTACCACTACACCACTACCGCATAATATATATATATATATATATATATATATATATATATATATATATATATATATATATATATGTATACATATATATATATATATACATACATATATATATACATACATATATATATATATATATATATATATATATATATATATATATATATATATATATATATATATATATATATATATATATATATGTATATATATTTATATATATATATATATATATATATATATGTATATATATTTATATATATATATATATATATATATATATTTATATATATATATATATATATATATATATATATATATATATATATATATATATATATATATTTATATATATATATATATATATATATATATATACAGATGCTAATTTTGCAACGGATTTGATATAAGGTTTCCAAGAAAGATCAGAAGTAAGAGTTAATCCTAGTATATATATATATATATATATATATATATATATATATATATATATATATATATATATATATATATATATATATATATATATATATATATATATATATATATATTTCTCTTTTTCTTTGTGAATAAAATATTACTGAATATGAAAAAATAAAACACTTAAATCATTTGTATAAATTTTTTTTTAGTAAGATAACATCATATTGCATTAGTTAGATAGTCAAATAGCGTCAATATCCGTAGGTACCTCTAAATAGGTACCTCCGTAGGTACCTCCGTAGGTACCTCCGTGGGTACCTCCGTAGGTACCTCCGTAGGTACCTCCGTAGGTACCTCCGTAGGTACCTCCGTAGGTACCTCCGTAGGTACCTCCGTAGGTACCTCCGTAGGTACCTCCGTAGGTACCTCCGTAGGTACCTCCGTAGGTACCTCCGTATGTACCTCCGTAGGTACCTCAATGTTTTCTAAAGGTTTTTAAAAACCATTCTCCAGAGTTTTCATAAGAGATTTAAAAAAAAATTAAAAAAGTTTTAAAAAAATGATTTTTTGTTTAGTTGTTTGCATCTCAAGGGAGAGGAGGATATTGTGATTGTGGTGACAAAGAAGCTTGGACTAATGATCCTGCTTGTAATAAACATAAAGAAAATACTAATGAAGATGCAAAGGTACTTTAAATTATGCAAATTTATGCAAAGGTATTTTCTCGTAAAAATATCAAATAACTTGTCTTATACATGCTTTTTTTTAGCTTTGTTTTTTTTTTATTATTATTATGTTGTTATGTGTCCATATATAAAGAATGTATGAATATATTTGTTATGAAATGCATAAGTTTAGTCATTAGAACATATTAAAAAAAATATTATCAAAAACTTGATTATCCAGCCTTTTATTTAGTCAAACTTAATTAGCGAGAATAGTTTTTGGAACATCAAAATATCTTCGACAAATCCAGGTCATGCTTTTATTTCAAGTACTACATTTTTTTATTCTTAAGAATATATCTTGGTGTTTAGAGACTTAGTATACAAGGACTTATTTATGTATATTATAAACTCATATAAATATATTGAACAAATTAATTAGAGTGATATATAATAAAAATATATAAAATTACAACAAAACTAGCAAATTAGGTATTTATTTAAATAGAAATTATGTTTTTCAGTCTCAAAATATTTTAATAAAGTCATATTTTCAAGCAATCAGTTACAGTTTAGCTTTTCATTTTCCTTCTGAATTCTAGATTTACTTTTGGCAACTGTAAAAAATGAATTTCTGGGTTCTAGTTAACTTAAAACAAGTGTCAAAATTTTAATTAAAGTACAAAATTTTTTTACAATACAATCTATCCGATCGCTTACAAATCTATACAATTGCTTTTTTTTATAACAAAACCATTTTCCATTGCATTTTCTATATAAGACAATATGAAATTAGTTTTTTGTTTTTTAGTTAGTTTTTTAGTTGACCATCTAATTTGTTGATGTTTGTTTGGATTATTATTTAATTTGTTGATATTTGATTGGATTATCATCTAGTTTGTTGATATTTAATTGGATTGTTGATAACAAAGATAAGCTGTAATAAGTTAAATTATTGTATGATTATTGGTTTAGATTTTTAGGTAGAATTTAATTCAGAATGACAGAGGGGTGGAGTTGTTCTAGCAATTGCAATCTACCTTATGTCTTTTTTTAAATAAAGTTGAGTAGTAGATTATTATTTAGGTTTGGATTTAGTTTTATACCCAGGTAAGTATATGAAAATGTTTATTGGAGTGTCTTTAATGTGAATTTACAAGTTCAATTTATTTGATTGTAAAGTTTTACTGGTTCTGAAAAGAACTGCATTTTTTAAATTTTTTTAGCTTGTTTGTCATTGGTTTTGAAATTATATTAGTCTATGTTTTTGAACATGCACTAACTTTATTATGAAGAAACTTAGAAAAAATGATATCATGACCAAAAGAAACTTAGAAAAAATGATATCATGGCCAAAAGATTTGGTTTAATTTTTTTCAGATCATGATAAGTTTTGTTACTCTGGCTGTTACCATTTATTTTATGAGTTGTCTTATAAAATTTTTTTTTAACTTGTATTCAACATAAAGAGTTTTCTTTTACTCATATAACAAAGTATGGTTGATAATATTTTGGCATGATAGATAAATTTCCCCATGTTTTTGTTACAGGTGACAAATTGAGTTTGTATTAATTTTTTTTAATATTTATTTTAGTTTTCATTTATTCAATGTTATGTCATTGTGTTCAAAATTACATTAAAATGTTTAACATTATGTTGGTATGAACTTGTATCCATGTAAATTGTATCCATCTAAATTGTATCAATGTAAATTTAGGTCAAATTAGAATATTTTTGCTTAATAAATAATTTTACTTTAATAAATAATTGACATGAACTAACAGTTTTTTTTAACCATTAGTTGCTATGATATTTGATTTTCATAAACTATAATTTTTTGATTTAAAATGTCTATTTTAGAAAGCTAATATAATTTTGAAGAAATGTTGTAATTTTGTATTAAAAAACATAAAATTTAGCAGAAAACAAATTTATTATAAATTAGATTACTATTCACTATTTAGGATCCTTTGGTAAATCTTCCTGAAGATGTGTATAACTATACAACATTTTTATTTACTGTTTTACTAAAATACTGTATTGATATGGTTTACTGGAGAACAAATAATTCATTGCCAAGTCCACTTACTATAGAGTAAGTTTTTTTAAATTTAGTTTAACATTGTTCTTTCATAGGATACAATCAATAATATTAATGTTAGGGGCTGTGTGGGCACTGAGAACATTCTTCATAAGGAATGAAGTGGGGCAATTAAGGCTTATTGACATGGAAATTTATAGTTAATGAAGAAATGAAAAGATTAGTAATAACATGAGAGAATTTTAATTTCAAAAAAATGAAAAAGGAAAACAAAAATTATTTTTTGCCTTTATATTTATCTTACGAGCATGCATGGTGCATATTCAACCTTAAAACCTCAAAATAGTCAAAGAGTATTTTTAGTAGCTAATCTAATTACACAATTTTGTTATGGTTTTATATGTTTTAAATTTCTTCAATAAGCCTGTGGCCAATTATAGACATTCAAAACATATATATATATATATATATATATATATATATATATATATATATATATATATATATATATATATATATATATATATATATATATATATATATATATATATATATATATATATATATATATATATATATATATATATATATATATATATATATATAATATTGTAGTCGAAAGAGACTTTTATGGTAAAAAAAGTCTCTTTTGACTACAATTTTGCTACCTCGACTCTTAAGCTGTATTTTATTGTTGTTGAAATGTCAAAGCAGTTAAATTAATGCGGAAGTACATTAAATTTTATTGTTTTTTTAATAAACTGCAATAATAATGTCTAGAAAGTTTTTTTTAATTTATGGTGTTTTTGTTGTTGTTTTATTAAAATATATTTTTAAAACATGCGCGGAGCGTTGCTACATTGACTATCTTATAGCCTGCTGCTACAAGGGAGTGTTGCTACATTGACTATTTTATAGCCTGAATTGCAAGGGAGTGCTGCTACATTGACTGAGGGTTTGGTTTAGGCAGGCAGTCTATCATTTAAAGAAAAAAAAAATAGTTTTAAAATTTTACTGGTCTGGTTTATTAATGTGTTCTTTAAATATATAACTATAAGTGTATATCTGACATAACAAATTTTACCAAAAAACAAATACTTATGGGGACATTAGCATTATCGGGGACATTTTTGTGTACCAATTAAATTTTTGTACCCGTAAATAGGAATTGCTGTCAATTGTTTTTTTCAGGTGGTCAAAATTTTAATTTTTTTCTTTGATTAAATTTTCATCTAAGTAATAGTTCTTCATGATTGAACACACAAAAGCAACTTAATACTTAAAAATTAACTAACTCTTATTCTTTTTAAAATATGATTTTAAATAAAGTCAATGCATTTTTTAAATTTAAACTTACAAATAACTAATGTTTAAATTACCTGGTAATGTTAATTTGTTTCAAAATTATCCTTGCGCGTACAGATTTTCATTCAATTAAATAAAGAAGTTTGATAATATCCAAGTAATTTAATGTTGAATTTTTTTTTAATATCAAAACAAATTTTATACAATATTAAAAAAATTTAAACTGAGTACTTAATACAACAAAAAAATTTTACAGATACTATTGAAAAATGAAATCGTTGTTTGTCTATTTGCCTTCATTAAGATGGGTTGACATTTGATGATTCTGTTACAATTTAATAATAGAAAGAAAGTTTGTAAACTCGCAATTGATAATTTTAAATTTATTTAAAAATAATTCATTTATTGCTATGGTTTTTCATTAGTGGGAAAAAGCTACAAAAAAAAAATATATGAAAAGATTAAATAAAAAATAAATAAATGTACAGTTGGAAGAGAAAGTATTCTTAATTATATAGAAAAATTTTAAATAATTTTATATATCTGATTTTAATCAGCAGAAATATGAGGTATTTTTTTATTTCTGGTCATTTTAAAAACTGTAAAAATTAGTTATTTATAATTTTATTAATACTTGTGCGCAAATTTTTTACTATTTCAACTTGATACTTAATACAAAGACAATCGTTTTATGAAATACTACAAAAATTACTAAAATGAGATTTTACTAAACATATATACTTTTAAGAATCCTATTATAGAAAATTTTAAATTTACCTTTAAATAATTCATTCATTTATTAAATTTGCAGCAAAAACTTACAAGAAAATAAATAAAAAGATTTAAAGTGAAAAAAAAAAGTTACTATGTGCAGTTGAAATAAAAAATTTTTTCAATTAAATACAGCTGTTATATATTTTTTTATTATTATAAACATTTACAAAAAAGAGATTTTTAACTACATAAAATGAAAGTAGTTTAATAAGTAAAGCAAAAAAAAAAACAAAAAAAAAAGTTTACATCATAAATTTGTCAATGAAGCAAAGCAGGCTGTTTTAGTTTAGTTAAAGTTAAATATCTAAAATTGTTAAATATATATAACGGTATTAAAAAAATAAACAATAAAATGTAGTTATTTTTGTATAAACTAATAATAATATAATTACAAAAATACAATAGAATCAATTTAAAAGTTGATCATTTCATATTAAAGAAATTTGAGATAACAAAAAATAGGATCTTTAGAAGAAAAGAATTTAGAAATTTTCAGTGAGATAAATACTAATTTAATATTTTCAGTTTGGCAAAATTTTTTTGCAATTGAATTCAGTCTTTTTTTAACTGAATCAGATATTTTTACCAAAAATGATCGTTTAAAATAAGACAAGGATCCTTTGATTTTTGGTTGTGTTGGAATATTTGAGTTAATCTTAATGTATGGGGGATAATACTTTGGTATGGTAGATAAATTTCACCATGTTTTTGTTTCAGGTGACAAATTTAATTTTTATTAAATTTGTTTTTGTATTTATTTTAGTTTTTATTTATTGTGTTATGTCAACATCTTCAAAATTACATCAAACTCAAATAAAACCCAATTTTTTTTCAGCTAATCATTATCACAATAGTCTAGATCTTCCTATATTTATGAATGGTAATGTACTCAATGAGTCATCTACCTTTTATCTTCTAGGATTAACTCTTACTTCCAATCGTTCTTGGAAGCTATATATCAAATTGATTGCAAAATTAGCATCTGATAAGGTTGCATCGCTTTACCGTGCTTGCTACTTTCTTACTCTAGATTCTATTCTTTATCTTTATAAATCTCAAGTCCATCTTTGTATAGAATACTGTAGCCATATCTGAGACGGATCTTCCAATGATGCTCTTTCTCTTTTATAAAAAGTGCAAAAACACATTGTAAACATAGTTAGACCTGCTCTTGCAGCCAACCTCCAAAAAATATTACATCGTTTTAATGTTGCTTCTCTTTCTCTTTTCTATAAATACTATAATAGGCACTGCTCTAAAGATCTAGCGTCTCTGGGGCTACTAAAATTCATTCCTGTGTTACTTGTCATTCAATTAAGTCTCATCCTTTTACTGTTACTGTTCCTAAGTGCTCTAAAAATTTTTATTAGTAGTTTTTTTTCCTCAAACATCAGTTCTTTATAGTTACCTTCCTTCATCTTTTTTTCCTGATAAGTTGCAATCTTTTAAGTCGTCTGTCAATTGTTATCTTGACAGACGACTTAAAAGAAACTTCATCTTTTCTCTTCCAGTAACTCCCAACACAAATAGTGGTTGCTTGCAGTCTTGTTGGAAGTAAAAATAATGAAAAAAAAAAAGGTTTTTGACTAGTGTTAGTCGAAACATGAATTGTTTTTTATTAATAAAATGGTTTCACAAATTAAAATATTTGTTTTGTTTATGAAAATATTATCACTTTAGTGCTTAAAAAAGATTAAGTATAAACAACTTTTATGTTATTTATACTAAAGTGCAAAAAGAAAGATTTCAGAAGGTTTGAAAAATTGAACCATAAGTAAAATAAAGCTGTTTTAGACAGCATTTTTAAAGAACTGCTGAATTTTTGGAATTAACTGAAATTTATTTCATTTAATTTACCTAGCGTTTCAAAATTTGATTCTTGTTTTATAAGAAAAAGATTACTAAGGTGTGCATTGCAAAAGCGAAACAAAGAAAAATTGCATTTGTGTAAAGAAATTAATATTTTACATGATTACTTAAAAGCACATCTCTCATTGTTGAATTGGTTTATTTTAACTAAAGCATTAAAGTAGAACGCACAAAAAGAAAAAAAGAAAATTATAAAAATACACAAAAAAAAGTTAAAACAATAAACAACTGGTCACACAAATCTTGTTTGTATGTTTTAAATGTTTCACATATCATAACTATTCTCTTACAAACACTCTGATGATGATTTAGACATCCTTAAAAATGATTTACAGTTTTCAATTCTACTAAAATATCTTAGACCTACTGATACCTTTTCTTCTTTTGAACAAATGAACCATTTTCTTCAAACAAAATTAGAAAATAATGAATATGCAAGGAAACTTAGAGCTTTCCTTCTATTCTTATATTTATAATTTATATCCTTCTCGGGAAACTCTAAAAAAAACATGGAATACTAAAAAACTTTCTAGTAATGCAATATTATTATTTTAAAACCTGATAAAGGTAATGGCGCCATAATATTAGGTAAAGAAATATATGTAAATGGTACTTATAAAATTATTAATGGTAAAACAAAATTCAAACAACTTAAGAAAGATGTTATCATAAGTAGAGAAGTTCAACTTCAAAAATTTTTAAGGAAACTTAAAGCAAAAGGTTTTTTTAATGATTCTACGTATAACAAAATTTATCCGTCTAGATTCCATCCTGCTCGTATCTATGGACTTCCAAAGATGCATAAATTAAATTCTTTTGAGACAACCAAAAACTTTAGGCCTATTGTATCATCTATTGGAACCAAGTAGACATAATTCTATTTCTTTTACTATGGAACAAGAGGTAAACCTTACACAAAATTAATTCTTCAGTTACCAATACTGTTTTTCATCAAAAAATCTATTCTGGCCATCTCACTAATTTTTATAGTTTTACTCCATTTTTGCACAGTCTTATCAAATGCTTAATCAATAGAACGTTTAAAATTAATAGTACTAAATGTCTGACATAAACAAAAAAACATGTAATGTTTTTTTGGAGATAGGTATCCATCTTGGCTAATTTCAAAAATATTCAACTCCTATTTAAACAAGATTAACTCAAATACTCCACCACAACCCAAAATCAAAAGATCCTTGTCTTATTTTAAACTACCGTTTTTGGGAAATAAAGATTCAACTAAAAAAATACTGAATTCAACTGCTAAAAGATATTGCATTCTGCAAATAATAAATTAGTATTTACCTCACTAAAATGTATATAAACTTGCGCTGCCTTTCCCAAAATAAGTCAATCAAAACTAAAAAAAACAAACAGGAAAATAAAGGAAATAAAATAAAGCACAATGATAAAACATAAAATGATAATAAAATCAAATCAAAAACATTCTTAATTAAAAAAAAAATTTACTAGTCTATTAAGTTGCATTTTTGTAGTTTTTCAAACACTATCAAATTTTATTAGTTTCCTCATTTGTTTTAATGGTTTATTAGTGAAGTGTACTTAAATTGTCAACTTAAGTTGCCTAGATTATCAAATATTTAATTGCTATTACTTAGTCTATGTTACTGACGTATTGGTGGCTCAGGTTGTGAGCAACTCTTAATTGTGTGCACTTTGCTAACTGGCAGGTATTGTCACCATACATCAGTTTTGTGGTTTGTTAAAAAGAAATGGAAAAATCTGTGTTTCATTTAAGTCAGAATATACAGTAAACCTGTATCAAAAAAAGATTTTCTGGTGATGTCAGACATAATTGTTTAGAATACATTTACTGTGAAGCATGTGAAAAATGGTTTTGTGGACTTTTTCCCTTTGAACTATAATGAAAATTTTTAAAACCAATTTGAGAACAAAAGCCATAAAAAATCAACCACGGAACAAATTAAAAAGAGTTCTTTAAGGTAGGTATGCCATGGGATTTGTACAGGGAAATCATAGGCATTGATTTGCATAGTCAATCAATGAGTGCTTTGTGACTATCGGTTCCATGTTAAATATAGAAGATAATATTAAATAAGATAATGCTGAAGTAATGAAGAAGTCATAACTTTGCAAAAATTCAGAGATTTTAATAAATTAATACTAAACAAAATTAAAATAATAAAATTTTAAATAAATTATATAAAAAAAAATATTTATACAAATAAAAACTTGTTTGTTTTATTTACTTTTCTACAACTACATATGTATTTTTCTTTTCAAAATTGTTTATTTTGTTTTTTTAGATCAAATGATGAAAATTCTTATATCGTTATGTTATTTAATGATGAGATTCATTCCTATAAAGAGGTATTAATCTTATTTTATATGGAATAAGCAAGATAACAATGGTTAGTGACAAAAAATGTTTGACTAATAAAAATATTTGACTAATCAAAATGTTTGACTAATAAATGTATAAACAAGAGATTTAACAATATTAAAATTGTTGTATAAAATAGAGTGTCTTTGTCACACACTAAAAATATGTGTTGACAGAAATGTGCTTATAAAAGTATGAAAAAAAAGTAATAAAAAATAAAAGTAATATTACTTAAAACAGCTAAACTGTAATTTATTATCTAAAGTTGTTTTTATTTGATATATGGTTAATTCCACATCAAATCACCCAGTCCGTTGAATCATGTGTCTTCCTTTTTGTTCATGTTTTGACACTTTAACCTATTTATATGAAAACATTGCATGCAAAATTTCAGCTAAAAATGTCAAGCAGTTGACAAGATATGACAATTTTGATATTGAGTCTAATTTCCTGAAATGACCCTGTTTTCTTGACATTTTGAGAAATCGTTTTTCTTAATAAAATAAGGAATAACAACAGCAGAAGTATAAGAATAAATATTTATAGTGGCTGCAAGCAACTAGTAAACAAATGGGGCTGGTATTTGACCTGGGCTAAAGCCGGGTTTATGGCTGGGGCAGTATAAATATTGGTGCATATTAATATGATAAATAAAAATAAGTCAGTGTACACCAATGTTTATGCAGTCCTGTCCATAAAACCAGCCTTAGCCAGAGTCAAAAACCAGCCCCGGTCATTTACTACAAGCAACCACCATGTTGTTCTAAACCTAACAAGTAAGGAAAACACGCATTCAAACCAGGAACAGAACAAAAGTGGAAATTTGTTACATTGCAATCTTTTTTTATTATTATTGTTGCATAGTTACATACAGGCTTGGTCGGGAAAGCGGGAGTGATCGCTCTCGATTGCTGACCACAGAAATAATATTTAGTTGCGAAAAGCTGGCCAGATTTTTTAGTCATTTTGAGAACATTTCAAAAAGCAAAAAAAAATCCGCAAAAGATTAATTGGACCGATGAGAAACAATAACAAAAAGAAAAAAAAAATTAAGAAAATAAAATATCTTTTAACGCAAAAAAACTTAATGTAAAATAAATTACATTTAGAACAAATATTTTCAAAACATCGCTCTCTTTTAATTTTTTTTAGTAAAATTAAGCAACGTTTTTTATATAAAGTAACATCTTATGATTGTTTAAAAAGGAAATAAATTTTTATTTAACAAAGTTTGCTAGTTTTAGTTTTGTCTAAGCTAAATTATTCTATAAATAAAAATGATAATTTTATAATACCTATTTTATGTTTCACGTAGTTTAAAAAGTTTAAAATGTTTGAAACAATTCTTATTAGTAAGATATACAAATGAAATAATTAAATCATTGAATGACTATAGAAATTAAATTAACTAGATAGATATCAACTAAAAAGGTTAAAAATACTTTATGACGAGGAAGCGAAACTGCTTCACAATATCGCTGATGATATTTAGTGAGTAGGCTTTTTAATTTTAATTAGTATTTAAAACAGAAAAAAGTATAACGAGTTTTTAAGAAATCAACTTAAGCGAAAATAATTAGAGTTAGTAAACCAATATCTAGGAACTTTACTTTATATCTAATAACTTGCTTTATATATTTGTGTTCTGTCGTGATCTCAGGCGCGGTCCTTGTTCATCCGTGAGTTACTTTGTATGCATTGTTTGTGTTTAGTAACCAGAAACTTCTTATATGTTTGTTACATAATTAGTTTTATTAACTTTAATGATTATAATAACTTCATTGAAAACGTAATTATTTTTGTAAGTCTTTGTTTACAAATTAAATCATGAAAATTGCTTTAAAAGATTACATTACGATAAAAAACAGATACACAAAATTACATTTACATAAAAAATACATACTTTTTAAATAAAAAATAAGAATATACTAATAAAATCTATAATTTATAATAAACTTTCAAAGTTTTGACAATTTAAAAAATATATATTATAAAACATTTATTTTTGTAAACAAATAATAATAGTTTATAAGATTTACGGCTTTGCAGATGTGGCTCCGAGAATGAGCCATAATATTGATTATATATTTTTAAAACAATTTATGCTAGAAACCTCAAAACATAACAAATTGTGAATACAATTTCTCAAGCATTTTCTCTAGAACTTTATTTCTCTTAGTCAGCGTCTTTTTTGAACCAATAGAATTAGTTTCTTAAGGTTTTTAGTGTTCGCGAATATTCTTTTTATTACCATGCACCAAGATGTTTTTAAAAACATTGAAGTTTTTTATGTTTCCATGTATGTCCGTAAAACAAAAATTTTTTGTTTCGTACATAAACCTAAATGTTCTCAAAACAACCAAAAAACCTGGCCAGTTTTTCGCAACTAAATATAATTTCCGTGGTCAGTATTTGTGAGCAATCGCTCCTGCTTCCCGACCAAGCCTGTGCATAGTGTTGCATAACTGCATAATGATAAAACAATATTGTATTGTAAGTAAAATACAATTAGACCTAAAAAACATTATTAAAATTAGTATAAAGTAAAATTAATATTTTTTTGTGTTTAAAAAATACTTTATATATTTTACACAGGCTTTGCTTTGCCCCTTGAAAACAGAATTGTTTCAGGCATGGGCGACTGCCTACCATTCCTGCCAAGGTCTGTATATATATATTGCATGAAGGTATTGCAGTCAACTTCCATATAAAGTTTGAACTTGTCTGACAACAACTTGACATGCTTTGGTTCATTCACCATGGTTCCTAGAGTCAAAGAGTAGATACCTTCAATCCTGTTCATGAATATTGCTCTCCAAATCATGACTTTGAGGATGTTTGATTGACAATAAAACATCCCTTAAAAGTCAACAAATTTTGTGCATTCCTTGTTTTACTTATTTCCATACAGTTTGTTCGGAAAAAGGAAAAAAAATTAAGATTAATGAAGAAAATGATTGCTGCCCTGACCCAAACGGCTACATCGACTAGTAGCAGCACTCCTTACATGTTTTCCCTATTTAGTCCCTATTTATTTTTTAAATGGTCTTTTCATATAGAGGATTAGATAGATTAGATTAAATAGACTAATTAGAGAATAAAGTCTTTTCATAAGAAATTCCATAGTAGAGGGAGTTGTAACCGTCTAGCTGTGAAAAAATAATGAACACTAAGGTGGTGCTTAAAAATAATTTTTTTAATTTTATTTTTTAATGTCTTACCCCCTAATCTATTCCTCATAATATAGAAACACTTCATAAAAAGTTTGAGCAATAAATTCTTATGTGTAGGGGTAGCTCAGGTGCCTCAAAAGTAACAAAAACTATAAAAATTTAACAAATTTTAAGTATATTTTAATTTATTTTCAACAACATAGTATTTATTTTTGAACACATTAATAGGGAACTATTTGTTCAATGACAGTGTTTGTAGTATCAGTCTAACAAAGTCCAACAAACTCAAAATTTATTGTTTTTACAGCTCTGATGCTATCAGGGTGTATTCTGCAATGATCCTTGAAACTTGTAGCAGGAATTGCATCTGTGTTTCATCTTGGGTTATTAGCCCACTGTATTCCTGAATCAGTGCCACTCCACATTCTGCCTAGTCATTATCAACTTTTAGAGACTAGACAATTTCTGCTGCCTACTTGTAGTTGTCTCCCAAAAGTCCTGATCAACCATGAGAAATCAGTCTAGAAGTTCCATCATTTGAAACAGTGTCATTGACTTTGCTGTGACAATATTTTTCAAGTTCTTGCCATTGAATGAATCAAGAGCAACAGTGATTCTTTTGCAATGATTCTGATCTTGATTGTCTTCATTATACATGACACTCACCATCAGTCTCTTAGTTGACAAGATGAGTTGACTGTCAAAAAAAGTTGAAGCTTTGACAATGCTAAGTTTTTGTGACACCACAAGTGATTAGAAAACTTGCGTAATGTTGACAAGCATCAGCAAGTCACTATAAGCAGCACCAGGTCACTATAAGCAGCACCAAGAAAGATAATCACAAGTTCCTAGAATTCTTTATAATCATCTCTCTGCTGATTCTGTTTAAAATGCTTTTAGGCATAATTGATGGTGCCTTGCTTTGTCTTACACTAGGCTTGCCACTCCATCAGCTGTAATCCCTGGTTCATACTTGGGTGTGTCTATGGAGCCCCAGTGTTCTTGGAAGCGTTCGAAGAGTGAACCTCTTGAGAAGATGTAGCTCCCATAGACACTTGGAAAATCAATTATCAGTTCCATAATGTGATGTCAGCAAGCCAGTAATAAGAGTTCTTTCTCAAGCTTTTGCTCTAGGAAGACACAGGCACCAGTGTTTCAAACACCATTTGAACTGGTCGTGTCATATAACAAACAGCTCAGATGCTGGAGTAACAGTTTTTTGCCCCTACCTTTTTTTTAGTGTCTGGATTGTAATGCCTCCAACATCCCCTCATTCACATTGTCCCCAGTTTTGATCTTTTCATTATCTTCAGTTAAGCTGTAGAAGCTACTAACTGTTTTATTTGATCACTATGCACTTCATCTACTTCAGCCATTGACCCCCTTCTACCTTTTTTTTGCTGGTCAATCAAGAAATCCTTGTCTTTATGTAATAGTGTCATAGTCAAAGCATCGACATGAGCGACATCAAAAAGTTCTTTGAAGCTGGAGACAAAATCCAATTCTCTTGTTAGTTGAGTTAGTGGTGTTAGCACTTCTTTTTTAGAAGACACCATTCTTCAAATATCTTCTCAAGCTTGGTTTGGCAGTTTTGATGATCTCTCAACAGGATTCTTTCTCTCTGCCAAAACTTTGCTGTTTCTATGATTGTTGTTGCAAATGATTGTCTGATGGTTTCTTTCAGTTTGAGATATATTTAAAGTATAAAGATACCAGCCTCATTTTTCCTAATTCTGACGGTTGATATATATGTATATGTATATACAGTGGGCAAAATAATTGTTCGTACACTAATGAAAAATAAGGTTTTTTGAAAAAAACTCTAAAACTTTAAATGATAGAAAAAAATAAATTAAACCAATAGATAGCGCACAAGAAAACAAATAAAAATGATACACCATCTTTAATTTTCTCCTGACAATTTAAATTATAATCAACTTATTTAAAAGTTTTAAAAATTTTAAAACCAAAAAATTGTCCGTACATTTGATTTAAAAGGTAAAATTTTGTTTATAAATGATTTTTATATTAATATCTTGTACTTTTAGGTTAAATAATACTATAATAAATAGAAATAAACCTTTTCTTAACTACGTGGCTATGATGGAAGGAAAAAGAAAAGAATATAGTATTGACTTACGTAAACGAGTAATTTTTAATAGGGAAAATGAATTATCAATTAGAAAAGTTGCAAAAATGTTGAAAATACCACCAAGCTCTGTTCAATATATATGGGAAAAGTAATTAAAAACAAAATCAGTGGCAAATAATGATGTATGAGGCAGAAAAAAATCAACAACGCCAAGAGTTGACAGGTGCATAGTTGGGAAAATCGAGCAGAATAGAAGAAAAAATGCAGCAGAAGTATCAAAAGAGCTGGAAAATGAATTAAATATTAAATTATCGCCACAAACAATTAGAAACAGACTGCATGAAGCCAATATTTTTGCATGGACGACTCGGAGAAAACCATTCATCAGCGTAGTGAACAAGAGAAAACAGTTGCAGTGGGCAAAGGAACATGTTCTGAAGGATGATACTTTCTGGAATATGATTATTTGGTCAGACGAGAGTAAATTTAATTTATATGGAGCTGATGGTGGTGCAAAAGTTTATAGAAGAGTCGGAGAAGAATATAATGTGAAGTGTTTGAAGGCAACATTTAAATTTGGTGGTGTAAATGTTATGGTTTGAGGCTGCATGAGTGCGTCCGGTGTTTGCAAAATTGAATTTATTGATGAGAAAATGGGTTAACACTTATATAGGTCCATATTAGAACGGAATTTGGTGGCTTCGGCAGGAAAATTAGGACCTGGAACGGAATTTATATTCCAACATGACAACGATCCAAAGCACAAAGCTGGATCTGTAACCAGATATCTTACTGCAAATGGCATTAACGTGTTGGATTGGCTTGCACAATCGCCCGATTCAAACCCTATAGAACATTTATGTTCGGTGGTAGAAAAAAGAATGAAAGATCGAGCTCCAAAGAATAAAAACGAGCTCAAAGAATTGGTTTTAGATGTTTAATCATCAATTGATCAAGAAATTAAGTCTAAACTCGTCTCATCAATGAAAAATTGTTGTAGAGCAGTTATTGAAGCTGATGGTGGTCCAACAAGATATTAATTTTAACTAATTTTAATTTAAAAATTCACATAGTGTACGGACAATTTTTTTGTTTAAACTTTTAACTCTTTTCAAATAAACTTATCTAACTTTTCATATATTAATATATTTTTAACTGATACACTTAAAGTTACTTTAATATTATAATATTTCTTTAAAAACTCTTAATTACAACTATCTAAATACTTTTAAATGTTGTTTTGATCAAATATAGATACTTTTCATTAATGTACGGACAATTATTTTGCCCACTGTATATATATATATATATATATATATATATATATATATATATATATATATATATATATATATATATATATATATATATATATATATATATATATATATATATATATATATATATATATATATATATATATATATATATATATATATATATATATATATATATATATATATATATATATATATATATATATATTTGAGTAAGTATTTTGATGTAGTAATATGAAAACTCTTGTACGTGTTACAGTACTCAATATTATTAAATATTAGAGTTATATATTATAATATATATTGTTTAGATGACTTAAAACAAATGATTAGCTTAAAAATACCCTTAGGTAATCATCAGAGGTGAATACTCGTATTCAGGGCTGATGATTATTCAAATCAATTCTTATAGCATAAACATTTGTGCACCATAGTATGTTAATTAGAGTGAAACATATTTTTAAACTGAAATATGATCTTTTTACCCTCTCTTTTTGTATATATGAAATAAAAATTCAGGTAAAATATCAGCACAATAGAACAATATTTAGGAATAGCTCAATGACAGTGAACTTTCTGGTACTCTAAAGCTTTTTGTTGTTGTTGATACTAGATTTATTGTCACAATTAATTTGGAACACATTTTTAACAAACGAGTAAATTGACACTTTATTCAAACATCATGCACACAACATTTATATCAAATTTTATATCTGTTTAGATTCCATTCAAATTTTATATCTGTTTAGTTTCCATTCAAACTATCATTTTGCTGACAATGCAAAATTTCTACAAACTCGTATTTGTATTCCAAACATTTTCAAACTTGTTCACTGTTTGGACTAATTAGTGATTATAGATTCATGATTAAGCATTAACCAACATTTGACTTGTTTAATTGTTTGAGTTCTAATTAATACAAATGTCTAAAGTAATTGCCTTGATTAACCAACATTTGACTTGTTTAATTGTTTGAGTTCTAATTAATACAAATGTCTAAAGTAATTGCCTTGATTAACCAACATTTGACTTGTTTAATTGTTTGAGTTCTAATTAATACAAATGTCTAAAGTAATTGCCTTGATTAACCAACATTTGACTTGTTTAATTGTTTGAGTTCTAATTAATACAAATGTCTAAAGTAATTGCCTTGATTAACCAACATTTGACTTGTTTAATTGTTTGAGTTCTAATTAATACAAATGTCTAAAGTAATTGCCTTGATTAACCAACATTTGACTTGTTTAATTGTTTGAGTTCTAATTAATACAAATGTCTAAAGTAATTGCCTTGATTAACCAACATTTGACTTGTTTAATTGTTTGAGTTCTAATTAATACAAATGTCTAAAGTAATTGCCTTGATTAACCAACATTTGACTTGTTTAATTGTTTGAGTTCTAATTAATACAAATGTCTAAAGTAATTGCCTTGATTAACCAACATTTGACTTGTTTAATTGTTTGAGTTCTAATTAATACAAATGTCTAAAGTAATTGCCTTGATTAACCAACATTTGACTTGTTTAATTGTTTGAGTTCTAATTAATACAAATGTCTAAAGTAATTGTCTTGATTTACAAATTGAATAAAAGTAGATTTGAATGAATGAATGAAAGTAGATTTCTTTAAAGTTGCTGATTGACGATTGATGTGACTGGAACCTTTTTTGATTCTTATCCATTGTTGAGTTAAATGAATTTTTTTTTTTGAATGTTTTGAGTATATAAATGAATAGTAAATATATACTAAATAGTAAATAAATGACACAAATAAATAAATTGGATTTATGTGATGTAATTCTTCAAAGTAACTTTTATTAAAATTATATTTCTCTCAGATTCAATTTCAACTGAAAATGTTCTCAAAACGAAGCTATATATCTCATATACTTCTGCCCCATCAAAACTTCCCATAAAGATGTCAAAATTAGGATCTCCAAGTTTTTTGACCCAGATAAAATTGTGTTCAGTAAACAGTAATGATTTTCTTGAGTGATTTATAATATCTAATTTTTTTTCTGAAATTTACAAAAATGATGATTTTTACTTTATTGTTGATGTTTTCCAGTAAAATATTACTAACTTTTCCAAGTTCTAGTTTAGATGCGGTAGTGGTGTAATGGTAAAACACTCACTTCATAAGCGAGAGGTTCCGAGTTCGATCCCCACCACGTCCCTGGTAGTACCGCGCTCAACTTGTTTCTCTGCGCAGCGGCCTTGTTCGTCAAGGTTCGTGTTTCAGAGTTATAGAGTTGAGAGAGGGTTATAACCACTATTAAGTAGGCTCCTCGTCTGTAGTGGCCTTCTCGCCCCTGAGGAGGTGAATAACATAAATAATGATATTTGCAAAACTAAATCATCAGAAAAAATGTTTCTTTTTGTGGATAAATCACATAATATTTACAAACCTGAAAAATCTTCTTATAATAAACTTTTCAATGAAAACGTAACAAGAACTTGCAAAAAATTTGATTTTTCACAACATAATAACATTAATATAGCAGCTAAAGTAATTGCAAATAAAGGGGTTTGATATTTTTTAGCTTGCAATTGTGCTGGAGTTAATAGAGGTTTTTAAGCTATATGCAGTTTATCTTTATCTTTCAACACACATAGATACTTTAGTGCATTGACTTTTTGCCTTTTTTAAAGACATGCAATCCTAATTAACCTTGTGCTGTGAAAGCAAGAAAATGATTAACAGATAACTAAAAAGATTAAAAATTATATGAATCAGAAAAAAAAGATAAAGGAAGAGAATTCCAAAGAACTGATGTTTCAGGAAAAAAACTTGATGAATAAGAATTTAGGAGCACTTATGAACAGTCACAGTAAAAGGATGAGACTTAATTGAATGACAAGTAACACAAGAATGAATTTTAGTAGATGGCACAAATGATGCTAGCTTTTTAGAGCAGCGCCCATTATAGTATTTATAGAAAAGAGAAAAAGAAGCAACATTATGGCGATGTGACAATGGTTGAAAGTTGGTTGCACTTTTTTCTTTAAACACTCATTCCCATCATTCCAGTGTCTTGTCTTTTAAACTTTTACGTGCAAGCGTGGATTAAACTCTTACTTAAGTTTAATACAAGCTTTCAATTGTGATTTTAATTTCAATTTGGAGTTAATAAAGGTTCCTTAACTGGTCTTTGTGCAACTAAACCAAAGTCATAACACAACCTTCTCCTAAATATTCTCAAACTAATAGTAGTATCTCTGAACCTCAAACTAATAGTATTACCCCCTTTCCATAGCAAGTTGTGATTATCTTTGTAGATGTCTTCTCCTAATGTATTCATAAGTTTTCTACCATATTTTTGGCAATTTGTTAAGTCGTCCACACATAAAGTATTTTGCATGACACACCTTAATTTTGTTTTGATATACTTCTTTGAGAATAGTGCACTTCAAGAATAACCCTCTGAAAATAGTGCACTTATTTAAAAAAGTTATTAATATCACACTTTCTAAAATATGTTAAAATATATTTAATATACAGTGGGCGGCTAAATTATTAGTTGCAGTTTGTTTTTTTACAAGAACTTTAATTAAATTTTTAAATGAATAAATTTGCTTCTACTCTTACATTCTTTGAGATTTTAATATCAATAATTGTTTTCTATACTTTTTTTATGATGTTGTAACATTTATAAATAATTGTGGCAATTTTTAGAATTGATAAGCTTGAATAGGTGAAAACATGTGAAATGCGCCTTTATACATATTTGTGGCAAAATTGTTATTTGCTTGATAACGCGTGCGTAATAAATAAATAAAGAAATATCTGCTTTAGTAAAACATTCAAATTCATTTCCAAAAAAAAGTTGCAAATTTAGCTAAAGTTTCTGTGATGACAGTAAGCAGAATTAAAGGTAAGCTTGATAAAAAAATACCTGTACAAAGTTCCAGAAGTGGAAAATGTGATCAACCATGCATCACTACCCCAAGAGATGAAGGGGTAATTTGTAACATTTGTGTTAAAAACCAAAGAAAAAACACAAAAGCAATTACTAAAATCATACAAGAAGCCAAAATCAAGATTTCTAACAGAACTACAAGGCATTGAATAGTAGAATTGGGATTTAAATGCTACAGACCTGCAAGAAAACCTAAACTAATGCCAGAAATGAAATTAAAACGTCTCACTTGGGCAAAACAAAACCTACATATGTCTGCTGAAGATTAGGAAAATGAAAAAAAAATATTTATTTATTACAATAGCTTCACTGACTAAAACATTTATATGTGTATTTATATTATTATTTTTATTTGTTTTCAGTTGTATTTCTCAGATAAGTCCCAGTTTGAAATATTAAGTCTTCTTTTGTTAGGCGAAGTAAAGAAAAAAATATAACCCAGACTTTGTTATGGAGACCATAAAACACCCTCTAAAAGTGATGGTGTGGTCAGTTATAAGTGGTAATGGCAGTGGCCTTCTTTATATAGTTAAAGGGATGATGAACCATGATAGATATAAAAAAGTTTTAGCTACCAAATTATTTCCTCATTTACATGATAGGTTTTCTTATCCATCCAAATTCATTTTAATGCATGATTCTGACCCATGCCATAAAGCTAATTTAGTGACAAGATATTTAAAGTTGAAAAATGTTACTGCTTTGCCATGGTCTGGCAATTCTTTCAACTTAAACCCAATAGGGAATGCCTGGGAACTTTTAAAGCGGATAATTGGGCCCATAACCAACATAACAAATCTCATTGAGGTGCTAAATAATGCCTGGCATAATGATCAGGAATTAAAAGCAAATGTAAAGAATTGCATCCAAAGTATGCCAAGAAGGAGACAAGCAGTAATTGATGCAAAAGGCAGCCCAACCAAACTCTAAAATACATTTTGTATTATGATTTCTGTTAAATAAATGCTTGAAAATTGTAATAGTGTTTAAATAAGCGTTTTACTTTTTAAAGAAAAATATTTATTTAAGCTAGTAGCACTAATATTTATATAACAGTTAAAATACATAAAAGAGCTTTTAATGGGTAATATTATAATTTTTACAAATGTAAATAATAAATTGGCCATCCACTGTTTCTATCAAAATATCTTCAAAAATCAAAATAAAATTAAAAAAATTATTTGTATCCAAAGTAATCACGCTAGAAATCAACAATAAGTTAAAAAATTTTTAATTTTTGGGATTTCCGAAATTTTTAGCCACTACTGTATGTATAACTTTTATAAATGAGTAAACTTTATAGATTTGGATTATATTTAGATAACAATTCTTTTGAAATTTTTTGGATGTATTTCACCATTGTATTTTTATTTTAAAACAATTTTTAGGTTATTACAGCATTACAAAAATCAATCAAAGCAACAGAACAGCAAGGTTTTCAATTGGCTGCAGTTGTTGATAAAGAGGTTTTTTTATTTGTTCTTGCATTTTAACAGTACCAATTAAAACAAAAATTTAACATTATTATGAAATATTATTTTAAAGATAATAAAATCATTATCTCTGTTTTGAACTAGGTTCTTAAAACAACATTGAAAAAATATCTACTGGCTTTATGTGTTTTTTTTTTTAATAAAATATTAAATTTAAAATTTTTTTTGAATAAAAAATATTTTTAGGGTTACTACAGACAGTAGGGGTTGCTACAGACAGTTTCTACATTCAACATTTAACTAGTCTCTAATATTACAATTTTTTTTTTTTTAGAATCTATGTGTTTTTGGGTCTCAATCAATAAAATTTTTTTTTCAAAATTTAAAAAAAAGTTATAGTTTAATGATATATATATATATATATATATATATATATATATATATATATATATATATATATATATATATATATATATATATATATATATATATATATATATATATATATATATATATATATATATATATATATATATATATATATATATATATATATATAATCATGAAGAACTATTACTCAAATGAAAATATAAATATATATATATATTTTCATCTGAGTAATAGTTCTTCATGATTGAAACTAAACACACAAAAACAACTTAATGCTTGAAAATTAACAAAACCTTATTGTTTTTAAAATGATAATTTCAAAGAAAGTTAATGCATTTTTTAAATTTAAACTCGCAAATAATTAACTTTCAAGTTACCTGCTTATGTTAATTTGTTTAAAATTATGCTTGCGCATACAGATTTTCATTAAATTTAAAAAAGATAATAATTTTAATTTTAATTTAATAATGTTCAACTAATTTAAAGTTGAATTTTTTTTTTAAAAATCAAAAAAAATAATATACAATATTAAAAAAGTTTAAACTGAATATTTAATACTAAAAGAAATTGTTTTATGAATGCTATTGAAAAATAAAAGCGTTGTTTGTCTCTTTTTATTTGCCTCCATTAAGATGGTTTGACATTTGATGGTTCTATTACAATTTAATAATAGAAAGGAAAAAAATTTGTGTAAATGCGCAATTGATAATTTCAAATTTATTTTAAAATAGTTCATTTATTGCAATGGTTTCTCATCGGCAGATAAAGCTAAGAAAAAAATAAATGAAAAGATTAAATAAGTGTATTATACGTAAAGTTATCAAAAGTTATAAATCATCAAAAACAGCATCATACTAATTTTTCTTTTATGTGATATATCGGTCTAATTTGTATAGACTGTCATCAAACATAAAATACCAATTTAAAAACCGTTACAAAATAGGATATTAAAAACCATAAAATAGTCATTACAAAGATGACATCAATAAAAATTGTTTTGTTTTTTTATAATTTTCTTAAATAGTGGTGACAAAGTTAAAGAGCAAAAAATAAATACACAAAAAGAATTTCAACAAAAAATGGGACTTATTGTTGACTAACCAAAATATGGAGGATCTGGAAATTCAAATGATGGCAATACTGCTCCAAAAGCCTTTTTAAAGTAAGTTTTCCTTATTTTGTCTGGAGGCCACAAAGCTCTATTCATACTTGTACCATTGTTATTACATGCCTCAGAGTTTCCACAAGATCTTAATTCATGGTGCAGAAGTAATAGAGAGTCTATTATTGCCAATAGGTTTTTTAGTGAAGATGCTCAAGAAGCTATAAATAAATAATTTAGAAAATATACAGAACATCATCCTGTAAAAATTCATCTGATCCAGTTATTTCATCTTATAGAAAAACTGTTTCACCGATAAAAAAAAATTTCCTCCGGGTGTTATTGAACTTTTTATTTGCAAAAATTCTACGTTCTAGAATGAAGACCAACATAACTCATAATAAATATATAATAAAATAATAGAATAAAGATTCAACATAATTAAAAAAAAAAAACTATATAGATTTTTTATTTTTATATAGATTTTTCAGTTTTTAGCAATAAATATGAGATTAATATTCAGGGTTTGTATAATAAATTTGTTTAATATAATTAATAAAATTGTTTGTATAATAAATTTGTTTAATATAATTAATAAAATTGTTTGTATAATAAATTTCTTACAGTTCTGTTAAGTTAAAAAAATATTTTTTGCACAAAAAACACAGTTTTGTCCCACTGTGCGCTGAATAAAAGAAGCAAGAAGCAGCAGCATACCTACAAATATGTCTAGTCCCTTTACAGTAAACTTTTATAAGGGCCACTAACCTATTTTCTCCCGAAAAAAAATTAATAATAAAACAAGTAAAATAAAAAAATTGCCTTTTTAAAGCTATTTTGTAAAAATTCTTTATTTCTAAAAAAATAATATGCAAACTTTAAAGGTACAAAAATTAATTGAGAAAAAAAGTACTGCCTTCCTTGCCCAGGAAAAAAATTTAACATGTTCATCGGGACTACACAAAAGCTAAAAGTTCTAACAAGTTAAGTCTAACAAGTCTGAAAGATAATGTAAAATCAAAAAAAGATTAAAAAAAGTGGAGTTTCCCAGTTGGCTCTAAAAACAGTTTTAACATGCACGTTTATCACAACTACACAAACACTGAAAATTTCAGACCTCTAGCTAGTCTGAAAGGTAGTGAAAAATCCATTGCGAGATTCCGGGACAACTGATAATCGACAAACAACTTGTGAAGTCAATGTAACGGTTAAAAAAAATTGTAAGTTTATTCAAAAGCGCTATTTTAATTGAATGATATTTTATTTTTCTAATTTTCCTTGGGCAGGTTGGACACCAACGCTACTAAAAGAAGGTTATTGGGGTGCCCACAAGCTATAGTAGAAGATTGACCAGCTTTCCTTGCCATCTTTTTTCAGATAGATTACGTATTATAAAATGCGCTAAAAGATTATATCTGATAAACACTTCTTTTATCAAAAATATGTTATATTGCATCATATTACCTTAACAAAATATTAGATCGAAAAAGCAAATACTAAAACAAAAAAACTGCAGAAAAAGCGACCTCTAATGGAACAGTAACTTAGTCATAGTTTGCATGAATGGGTAGAAGTCAGTAGCGTAGCAAGAATTTATGCACCTTTCAAGTAACAGTTACTCATTTAAAAAACTAGACTTAAGTAAGTTTTACACGTTACATAATTTTATGTAAAAAAACATGAATTACTTTTAAATATAAGTAAATTATATATTTTAATGAGTTATGTATATATGGTGAATAAGCATAAGATATATTAAATATTAATATATCTCATGCTTTATTATAATATATATTATAAGATATATTAAATATTAATATATTTTATATAAATATTAAAGGATCATTACATAAAACACCTTCTCAGTTAAATCTGAATGAAAATATTATCACAGAGCATGCCACTGTTTCAAATATATTTAATAACTACTTTGTCTCTATTCGTGAAAAACTACTAAATAATATTATGCCATCAGAATATACTTATAGTGACTTTCTTAATTTTCCTAATGCTAATTCTTTCTTTATTGATCCTGTTAGTGAAGATGAGGTATCTAGTCTTAATAGTAATAATAGCATACCTACATTTTTTCTTAAACTTACCTCTCACATAATCTCCAAACTTCTTAGCATTATGATAAATAATTCGTTTAAAAATGGCGAATTCTCTGATGTTTTTAAAGTAGCTCAAGTCATTCCAATTTATAAAGCAAGCTCCTTACTAGACTTTTCTAACTATCGACCCATTTCCCTTCTTTCCAACCTAAGCAAACTTTTTGAGAAGGCTATGCATAACAGACTATACAAGTTTCTAGATAAATTTAAATGCTTGTACCAACATCAATATGGACTTTGAAGCAAACATTCTACAACCCTTGCACTTATTGAAATTACTGAGAAGATTAGAAGAGCTCTAGATAATAAACACTTTGCATGTGGGGTGTTTGTAGATTTGCAGAAAGCTTTTGATACTGTGGATCACTCCATCCTTCTCACAAAATTAGAATACTACGGAATCAGAGGCATCCCACTAAAATGGTTTACTTCATATCTCAAAAATAGAACACAGTTTGTTTCCATTAATAGCACTAAATCTGATTTACAGAATTGCTCAAATGGTGTCCCACAAGGTTCAGTTTTAGGACCACTTCTTTTTCTTCTTTTTATTAATGACTTGAATACTTCTTTTAAATTTGCAACTGCTTACCATTTTGCTGATGATACTAACATGCTACTGGTTGGCAAACCACTTAAAAAAATCAACAAACATATTAATCATGATCTTGGAAATCTTGTCAGTGGCTTCGTTCTAATAAACTTTCTCTTAATTCTAACAAAACATAGCTTATCATCTTTAAATCCAATCTGACACCAATTAAAAAGCAATTAAATTTTAGACAAAGTGGACAAAAAATTTATCCTTTAGACTCTATTAAATATCTTGGGATTAAAATTGATTCTAATCTTTCTTTTCAAGGCCATCTGAATGACTTAGCAATGAAACTCAGCAGATCTAATGGAATGCTAGCCAAAGTCCGCCATTATGTTAATCTAGAAACTCTGCTAAATATATATCATGCTATATTTGGGTCCCATCTAAGATATGCATGTCAAATATGGGGACAATCCCATAAACAATTCATTTTAAGGTTGTCCCATCTCCAAAATAAAGCCTTGAAAATAATATATTTTCAGTATAATATCTCTAAATCTAATGTACTAAAAATAAGCAATCTTGTGGTATTCCTCAACTGCCTATTTGTCTGAAATTATCATCACAAAAACCTTCCCCTATCATTCAACAATTTCTTTTCAATTACAAATTGTCACTATCCTCTTCGCTCCATCAGTAGCTTAAGCTTAGTTATTCCGAAACACCAATCTGCTAAATATGGAAATAAATCCATTAAATATCAATGTATTATCTCATGGAACAAACTACCTCCTGATCTAAAATCTCTTAATTCAATCTCTGAATTCAAAATCAAGGTTTTTAATTATCTGTTAAAAAAATACAATTAAATATATTTCTACCAAATAATATTGACATTCTTTACTATATATGTCAATTCGTAATCCTTCAGTTTTTAATTTGATTTTTTTAACATTTTGAAATTCTCTACTTATCTATCTACATCTAATTTCTCAAATTTTCTATCTGCCATTTTTAAACTTTATTATTAAACTATCTATACTAATATTATTAATTATAGTACGAATAGGTTGGCATTCTTTATTTATCTATCTATTTATCTCTTTTCATTCAAAAATTCTCTATTTCTCAACTATTCTACTTCGTACTAAATCTTTGTTGTTGCCATCACTCTTTACTAAATTTTTGTTGCTACTGTTATTGTCTTTATTTATAAAATTCTTCTCTTATTATAATTGTTATTATTTCGTTACTATTATTATTATTGTTATAATTATTATTTTTGTTGTTATTGCTATTATTGTTCTTATCACAATCATTGTTATTATTGTTATTACTATTATTATTGTTATTATTGTTATTACTATTATTGCTATTATTACTATTATTATTATTATTATTATTATTATTATTATTATTATTATTAGTATTATTAATAACAGTTATTATTATTACTTTCATCATTGACTATAACGTTACGTTGTATATTGAGGTATTTACTTTATATTAGTACTTGTACTATTGTAAATTTCCTTGAAATGTTATAATTTATTTCGAAATATATTTGATTTGATTTGATTTGATTTGTAAAATATTTTACGCTTAAAAATAATTTGCATTTTTACATCAAAATAAGTAAAAGAGCCAACCCTAATAAAAGTAATATTTTTTGAAAAGTTGTACTATTAATTCATATTTAAATAAAATATCATTTTGACTTTGAATTTAGGGTCGCTCTGCAATATTCAATGGTAATATGACAGAAAGTGTAAATGTTGCTGCTACATGCAAGGTAAAAAATTTTTTAAGAAAACTAAAATTATTTTATATAAATTTTAAAATACAATTGCATTGTTTAATAGTTTAAATAATAAAAGAATTGCATTATTTTCTTTAACTGTTTTTTTTTAGACATAAGTAAAATATGTTTAATATATTATAATAAAATATATATAAATAAAATATATACTTGAGAAAAACTTCAACTTGAGAAAAAACAACTCTAAAGTACCAGGCAACCAAAATAGTTTGTGCAGTTTTGAAGGTTAAGAAACAGTTACACAAAAAATGGGTTTAATTTAAATTAATTATTACAAAAAAATAATTAAAAACATTCTTCAATTTATCAAAGAGTATAATACAATTTCTTTTATTTATACCCTTATAATACAATTTCTTTTATTTATACCCTTATGTTTTATTTGAACAAGATTCTAATAAAGCTATTACAAGTTGAATGATTTATTTAATAAAAAAAGTCAATGTTTTTTTATAACCATTTCTTGCTTTGCTTAGCAGGCAAAATTTAAAATATTTGAAACAATTCTTCTTACTAAGATGAATAAAAAGAAATAATCATTGAGTTATCATAGAAAAATAACAATCTTTTTAGTAGTTTTTAAAATGTTTAAAAAAAAATACTGCAATGTGCCAGTCCTGAATCAGCAGTCTATAATAATCATTATCCAAAATGCAGACTAAGTATACATTTAATAAATTAAAATTTTACTGAAGTCCATTAGTTTATTATGCTATAATATAAATTAATATATAAAAAATATATTACATTTTAAGTGAACTATAATTTTATTTTGCAAACTAAAAATTTTTTATTACATCAAATTATTTGAAAGCTTTATAGCTTTTATAGATTTAAAGCTTTATTTATTTAAAACTTTATAGTTAGATTAATAATTTAAAAATAATTTCTGAAGAGGAAGTGGAACTGGTTTGCAATACTGTTGATGATGTTTAGTGAGTGATTAGTGAGTGATACTGTTGATGATGTTTAGTGAGTGATTAGTGAGTGATACTGTTGATGATGTTTAGTGAGTGGACTTCTTTTAATTGGTATTTAATTTAATTTAAACTTCGAAACTTTGGCGCAGTTTTCATTGACTTGTAATTCACTGTGTATATATGCTTGTTTGTGCTCAGTCGCTTGTAAGTTGCTATATGTTTATTTGATTATTAGCTTTATTAACTTTAATGATTATCAATAAAATTTCTTTAGAAACACAATTGTTGTTAAAAGTATTATTTTTATGAAATCAATCATACAAGTTGTTTGAAAAATATAAAAATTTTAGATAATAAAGAATCTATATTTATATAATTTACGTAATTTTTAATAAAACTTACTCAACTTTATTTAACTTAAATAAAAATTTAAATCATTGCTTTGTTTAAAAGCCTTTTTTGCTAAATATGAAAATATTTGATTATATAAGGTTAATATTACGAATTTAATTATTTTAGTGTGTTAAAAATCTTTCAGACATACATAGAAACACACATAAACTTGAATGTTCTCACAACCTTTAAAAATCCATAGCCAAGTTGTTGCAACAATATATTATATACGTGGTCAAGTATAGAGTGCGATCACACCCGCTTCCTGACCAACCCTGTACTTAAATAAAAATTTTACATTTTAATTCAAAATAATCAAACATATCAAATGCACTGAGTGATACTCCTTGAAATTAGCTTTATCCTATATACAAAATTACCCCACCACCACATCCTGTTTGCTGTTTGTAATTCATAGTGAACAACAAATAATTATAGCACAAAAATAATTGGTTGCCTAATATTTAAAAATAAAACATATTCGATGTTTTAAAATTTGCCTAAATGATTGATTTTTATATAAGCTTTTTCATCACAAATCAAAATTCATATCAATGTTAAATTTTTCTTAAAAAACTTGAAAAAAAAAGAAGGAATTAATTTAAGTTTCATTTAAAAAATAAAAAATTTATTTTAAAATATTATTTTTTTTTTACAATTATTTATGTGTTTGCATAATGCAAAAGCTCCAGATAGATAAAATGCAAAGCAGAACGCAGTCCGTGCCAAGTGCAAAATTTTAATACGTTATAAATTTAATTGTAAAATTAGTATATTAGTAACTTTTTTATCACACAATATAATAGTCAATTTAAAAAAAATTTAGACAATTTAGTTATGTTTTTCATTGTCAGTTAGACAATTACATGATTAAAAAATATTATAATAATACTAATTATAATACTAATAAAAGTATAATATAATAGTAATACTAAAATAATATAAAAATAATACTAATTAATTTCTGTATTAAAGTCTAGCCAAAACTCTTATCTGTTGCAAGTAGGGCCAACCTTTTACCAAAAATTTACCAGTAAATCAGTAAAATTGTTTTACTGATTTACTGGTAAAATTAAAATGGTAAATTTTGATAAATAATGATTTTTACTATACTAACACAGGAAAAGTTGACAACAAAAGTTGCAACAAAATCAAAAAACCCTAAAATTTCAACTTTTTTTTGTCAAATCAATCAATTGAAGAGTTGATTTCAAGACTTACATCACTGGATGCCATTGTAAACAGCTTTTCTATTCGATCTGCAATGCTTCCAAAAATCACAAGCAAGCAGTCCAGTCAGTTAAAAAGTTTGCAGCTGGTGTGAGAAATGACTATAAAATCACTTTTGAATTTTTATTGAACATTTGAAAGCGCTTTTCAGTAATTTGAGTAGACTTCTTTGAAAATTGAAGGTCCATGAATTTTAATAATTATCAAAAACAGTCACAAAATAATATGGGTTTGGCGCAAAATTCTGGATCTCTATCCCCTGAAAAAGCTGAAGCAGTTGTCATGGAAAATGTGGCCAAATGTGGGTTAAACATTGGCAATATCATTGTCTGTTCAGTCACCAATAGAACTTCCATGGTGGTTATGTTCAAAGCTGGTTTCAACAGAGCATCAAACATGTTACACTCATGGAGTGCACTTGATAACTCAAGAAGTGATGTTCGAGACGCCTTTCTGAAAATTAATAATAACGCATTGCAAGTATTAAGTGGCAAAGATGAAGTCAAAAATGATAAATCCGAATCTAAAACTGAAGTCAGTTTTCTTGGTGAAAAATCTATGGATAAAAACATTCCCATTCCAAAAGTGAAAGTAACTTGCAATTTGTCATCACAAAATTCAGAAAAAATTGTCAAGTTATTTCAAAAATCTCTAGTCAAAAATGACATCCAAGAAGAAATCAAGAAACAGTACAGAAAAGAGTTTTCACTTATCCTTGACAATTCAAACAACAAAGTCAAAGCCTTTTCATAAGAAATTTAGGTCTATTTTATCTAAATTAAGCTGGAAATTTAGGTCTATGAAGCTACTGGAAAGAGAATATCATGAACTTTTGTTTAATGCACTGGAGACTTTTGTTCAATACATCCCCCCAACAAGTATTAAGTCCAAGCAAATCTTTTCTGCTGTTGATTTGTTTTTGACAAAAATTCAGTTCAGAATAAATGGCAGCTAACTTGATACACTTTGTTTTCTCAAAGCTCATTTTTTATTAATATAACAATTATCAATAAAGATATTGTATCTGAATCTTATAAAGGCATTTTGAAACAAAAAAAAGTTTTTTAAATAAGTTTTATTTTTTACTGATTTCACCGATATTTACAGATAAATTATGCTTTTTTCACCAATTTACTTGAAAATTTAAAAGTTGGTAAAAGCTCAACTCTATTTGGAAGGTGGCATATTTGCTTAAATTAAGTCTTTTTATTTTTGTTTTTATAAAGTTCAAGATATTCTGAAGAAAATGGTTTTAAAAACAATTTTTTTTACAATAAACTCTTTTCAAATTTATATATGGACAACATTCAACAGAAAGTTACCAACTACAAAAGTTACCAAGCAACAGAAAGTTACCAACAATAAAAGTTTTTAACTGAGATAATAACATATAAAAAAAAATTTACAACTGAAATTTACAAATCATTATTTTAAAACTTTAATATAACACATAAGTAGTGTATATTGCAGTTGGTTCCTTTTTGATAAACATGAAAAAAATGGTGATTAGATAAAATTTCATGATATGCAAAATTGTTGATTGGTTCCTTTCTGTTGAATATTGTCTATATATAGTTTTTTGGTTGTAAATAATTCCTTTAAGGTATTATCAATCAAAGTGTACTCAAATCTATTCATTGTAGTCAACACTTTAACAAAAGACAACCCAGCATGCATCTTGGTGGAAAATGAAGCTGCCTAAATGGTTTTTGTTATTGAATTTTACTTTTATGTCTATTTTTATTTTTTAACAAAAATTATTTTTCCCAACAATCCAATAAAATAAATTGAAATGGCATTGAAATTCTATTATAATATATATTTTATGATTTTGCTTTTTTTTTTCTTCTAAATATATATATATATATATATATATAGAAGTATTAAAAAAAAAAAAAAGCAAAATCATAAAATATATATTATAAAAGAATTTCAATGCCATTTCAATTTTGATTTTATTTTATTGGATTGTTGGGAAAAATAATTTTTGTTAAAAAATAAAAATAGACATAAAAGTAAAATTCATATTGTCATATTTATACCCTCTCTAGTTTTATTAAAGCTAATAGTGTAAATAATAGTCATTTTTCATTGTTTGATCTACAAAAACTTTAATATCGTAAACAATAAAAATATTTTAAATGCGTTTTCAAATTATTTTAGTCTGAAATATTTTAGATGTTATAAATATTTAGTAATTTCAAAACACAACTTTATATACCTTTCCAAAGTTTAAAAAAAAAAGATTTTGAGCTTTAAAAAATAAGATTTTTGCAGAAAATAAAAACTCAATTTCTGTAAAAATCTTATTTTTTAAAGCTCAGATTTTTTTAATCTGTGTTTCATATTTATTTATTGTTTATTTGTATAATAAACTGTAATATTTATTATTTATTTTATAAAATTTAAATAAGTCTTGTCTTGTTGCATGCTTAAATTGTTGAGTTCAAGTTAAAGTTCTTATTGTTATAAAAAATTACTTGTTAGAAGCAAGTTACATAAATCGCAGCCCACGGCAAGATATTGAAAAATCAGCTTGTTTTGCAATTTATGATTTCGTTTATTTACTTAAATTAACTTCCTTGTTGAAAACAATAAAACCCGTTTGGTCTGAAGTCCACCAAAGGAATTGTTCTGAGTTTATTTAGTATATTTTTGGACTAATTTGAAATATGTTGCAACCCATTCTAAACGCTTGTTTTGATAAATCAAAATTCAAATATATATAGTACATATCTATTTATTTTTAAATGATAGTACATTGTTAAACCAAAAAGTTATGTTAAGTGAGATAAAAAATAAAATTATAAAAATAAAACATAGTTTAAGAAATCTTTAAGTTATTCTTTTAGTGTAACTCATTAGTTTCAATTACACGCAAATTGCCATTAAGTTGTTCTTTTAGTGTAACTCATTAGTTTCAATTACACGCAAATTGCCATTAAATTATTCTTTTAGTGTAACTCATTAGTTTTAATTACACGCAAATTGCTATTAAATTATTCTTTTAGTGTAACTCATTAGTTTTAATTACACGAAATTCACCATTATTGTCTAAAACATGTATAAACCAACTGATTGCTGAATTGGCTGCTGAATTATGCATATATTACTGCAATCATTACCTAAAGCGGTTAAGCTATTGTTAAATTTTTTTAAAATGAAATTTATCAAATAAGTTTATTTTTTTAGTTTCATCAAGGAATTAACAAAGAGGCAACTCTAATGTTGACAACATGATTTAAACTATTAAGAAAAAAACATAGATAATAAAGTAGCATTGGTCAGTCATAAAAATATTGGCATCCTCAGGCTCATAGCAACTGAAGGAGGAGGGGGGGGGGAAGCAGTAGCATTTGCCCCCCCCCCCCCCCAATAATTTATCAAATAAATAATTTTGAAAGAATTGACTGAAAAAATGACCCCCAATACAGTTTTTGTTTCTATGGGCCTGATCCTCATGTGTTCTCGTTAAAAATCTGTTTCCAAGTTTTTTAAAGTTTTATTAATCAACTTATTTAATGAATTTTGTTCAACTAAAAATTTTAACATGTTGCTAAACAATTTTGTTAATGATAAGTTACTTTATAATTTAATTGAATAATTTTATTTTTTATCTCACTTAATATAACATTTTGATTTATCAATGCATTATCATTTAAAAATAAATTTGATTAAAAAGTGAAGTTAGTTTTCTTCATATATCAAGTCATATTGACATTTCATTTTCCCTTGAATAGTTTAAAATTTAATTAAAACATGTATGAATCGAATGCTATTATTTATTTTGTAATATCTTTATATATTGTTATAAGACTTACACATATTTTTATTCAAGATTCACACCTCAAAAAATAAGGCACCATTGCGTTGCGAAGCAATACACAAAGATGTGATTGCACATCAACTTTGTGCAATTGAAATTATGTCATGGCTTGCAAGTGTTGTTGACAAATCAGGTATATAAAATTGTTTACAAAAGCTATATAAAATTGTTTTATAAAGTTGCTTTTTTTTTTGTAATCTTGTAATTTTGTCAAATTGTTTACACAAGCCCATCATTTGGTTTGTGCATCCATCAGTTGGCATGTGCATCCATCATTTGGCATGTGTATCCATAGGCAAAGTGTATCCATAACAATAATCTTAAATTTATTCTGCTTTATTTAATAAACTATGCATAAAAGTTTTATTATATATATATTTTTTCTATTGTTAATTTTTATTAAAATTGTTCATGTCAATTGAATGTAGATGCTTTGCGAAGATTACTCTGTTTACTAGTATGTAAGCCTCTTTGTGGTCGACCTATACCATTGTTGGAGCAAGTAATTAACGATGATGCTCAACTTTGGAAAGGTAAATATCTTAAATACTAAAATTATATGATTTTTATTTTGCTTATCTTCAATCACTCAATTTCAAATTCAAATAATTAATCTAGGAGTGAACAACTAGTTGTGCATTCTAAATTAGTTCAGTTTTTTTGGTATTATTTAGTTTATTTATATAAAATAAATAAGATTCTCATCTCCATATATTAATTTAATTAAAAATATAACAATTTATTTAAAGATATATTATTTGAAGATATTTTAATAAAAATGTATCTTGTCAACAAATATGTTAATTTATTTAATAATACATTAGTTAAACGCAATATTTCTCCATGTCTCTTGTCTTCATGGTTCCATGTTCTCTAGTTTTGTTCTTTCAGTGTTCTCAAGTTACAGAGATAAGAAAAAGAGAGAGAGAAGGTTAAGAGACAACAATAAAAATAAAAATAAAAAAAAATATCAACTATTGTGTTCCTCTTGAGTAGTTAGTGCCAAAATTAAGTTTTTTCTTTCACCAAAATTAATTATGTCATGACATTTTTTGGAAGTATTTACTCAAATGTTGTTTTGATCATGTGTTGCATGTCTTCTTTTTCTTTAATAAAGCGCTATAATATTAGTATTACAAGTCTTTGTAATGCCATATAGTTTATGATTATTGTTATCATCATTCAGAAATATACAATGTGGTAGTCTGGTTTACTCTACATTTTCAATATTTCTACTTAAAACATATGAATTAGAAAATTAAATCCATAAAACCAGTAAAATATAATCTATAAAATATAATTTACAAAAGCCAAAAAAATGTAAACAATAAAAACATACCTAGTATCCTTATGGTTAAAAAAGAAATAAACCACAAACCTACGCCAGTGAGAACCTTTTTTTTTATTTTAAGTGGCCTTATAAACAGTAACAGTAAAAGGATGAGCGTTAATTGAATAAGGAGTAACACGTAAATAAATTTTAGTAAATGGCACAAGAGATGCTAGCTCTTTAGAGCAGTGCCCCTTATAGTATTTATAGAAAAGAGAAAGAGAAGGAACATTACAATGATGTGACAATGGTTAAAGGTTGGCTGCAAGTGCAGGTCCAACTATGTTTACAAAGTATTTTTGCACCTTGTCTAAAAGAAAAAAAAGCATTATTCATAGATCCGCTCCAGATATGACTATAGTATTCCATACAAGGATGGCTTTGAAATTTACAGAGATAAAGAATAGAATCCAGAGTAAGAAAGTGGCAAAAGAGATGCAGCCTTAGCAGATGCTAATTTTGCAATGGATTTGATGTATATTTTCCAAGAAAGATGAGAGTATCTTAGTGAGACTTGACTTGGAGTTGTCGAGAGGTTGTCGAGATTCCAGCCAAGAAGTTACATAAGAAGCATATTTGTTATCAGGAAGATTAAAGATTTCTATCCAAGGGCCATCACAGAGAAAATCATGGAAAGAGTCCCAGTAAACTTTAAGGTAGTTGTAAGAGGTATGATGATAGGAAGATTCTGATGATAAAAAAGAATTAATTGAGTTTTAGAGAGACCAAATCATGATCAAAAACACCTTTGTGTGAATGTGGAGAAACTGAACACTGCCTATGATTATAAACAAGGCATAGGTTGAGTAGAGAAGGTAAATGATTCAAATTGATTGGAAATCGACTTGGAAAGTATTTGTGTTAGAGATTGAGAAAAGCAAAAGTTGTGGGTTTTAACACCTGCAAAGTCACTGACACTAAAACCAAGCCATTAAGTGTGATGAGCATTAAAATTCACCAATAACAACAATATTGGCTGAAGAATAATTAGAAAAACTTGAAGAATAATTAGAGGGTTTGGTTTCAAAAATAAGATCAAAAAGAGTGCAGTCTTGAGATGAAGGAGAGTGATAAAGAACAAAGAGAAAGGTGATAGAGTGAAATGGTGCTAAACGAAAGCACATAAAAGAATAGTCTGTGGATTCAAACCTTGTTTCCTGACAAATGGATGAATTCTTACGAATGTAAATGCCCTGACCAAGCATTTGACTATTGGAGTCTTTACAAGTTAAAGGAAGATAACCATCAACACTAAGATCAGAAAAAGAGACAGCTGAACTCAAATTAGTTTCACAGAGACCAAGTAGGTTTGGTGAACTTTACAAGAGATAAGACTCATTAGAAGAAAAGTTACTCCGAAGAGCACGAATATTAGTGAATAATAGATTTAGAGAACTTGGTGATAACAATGGTTTTTTGTATTTTATAGTTTTTGATACTTAAGTCATTTTTTAAATTTGTTAAAGAACTTGACTCAAACCACAAATAGTACTCAGTACACTATTTAATAATTCAAGCAATTGCCTTAATTACTACTAATAAGTCATAACAAAGGGCTCAAAATGTGGCCTCAACAATGCATATCAAAAGTATGAACAGAGACACCATCCATGTGCAACATGGTACTGTTAGTACTCTAATATTTTACAGCTGTTGATGGAATCAGCCTCTCTGAAAGCTGCCACAGAGTTCAGGAACCTGACTACCAGCTGGTCTCAGAACCATAAGTCTCATGAGTCTTAGAGCTTTACCCTCATTAGAAGATAATAGAATGAGTTGCCTAGTCATAAAAACAGAAATACAAGCAAAATCCATGCAATAAGACAAAAAGATTCACCATTGTAAATATATCAATGCCAGGCTAATAGGTGAAGAATGGGTGCGAAGCTGGTTAACAGATAGAATCTGTTAACCCTTCGTACTTTTAAACAGTTAAGTGTTAAACCAAAGTAGTTTGAAATATTTTTACCTTTTATACTTTAATCAATGGAAATTAATAATATTAAGCTATATTTCTGTTAAATTAGAATGATAAAAAATAAATGTTTATATACAACTTTTAAAATCATACTTATTATACAAGAGAAGTTTTTTAAACCAATACTTTCCAAATATTTAGTAATTACCAAAAAACTGCTCTATAAATACAGGCTTGACAATAGTTGCAGTTTAATAATTGATAAAAATAATCTTGATTTAATTTTAATTTTTTTAATCAATCACAATTGCTTACTTAGCTTTAACCAAAGTTAAATATCATCGCTTTAACTAGAAAAATGATTTAAGTTAAACAATTTGTATAAAAAATAAGCAACAAAGAATTGTTGATCGAGAGCAAAAAGATTTGATTTTCATATTAACAAATTGTCTGTTTTTATCAGTTTTTTCAAATTGTTTTGTTATTACATATTTTTTACAATAAATTATATATATATATACATTTATTTTTCTGCTGCAAGATTACAAGTGCATCAGTTATTTGTGTGTGTATGTATATATATATATATATATATATATATATATATATATATATATATATATATATATATATATATATATATATATATATATATATATATATATATATATATATATATATATATATATACATATACATATATATATATATAAATATATATATGTATATATATATATATATATATATATATATATATATATATATATATATATATATATATATATATATATATATATATATATATATATATATATATATATATATATATATATAAATTTTATTTTTAGCTGCAAGATTACAAGTGCATCAGTTATTTGTAAATAGGTTTGTATTTTTAAGAGTTGATTAGAGAAAGTAAAAGTGTTTTTTAATACTAAATAAATATACCACAGATTTACCAAAAAAAACAACATTAAACCAAGTTTGATAAAATAATTATGTGTTTAAAAGATTAGGAAAATATATTAAGAAGTATGTATTTTAAAAATTTTTACCGTACACATAAAGTGCCATACACTTTTTTTTAAAGCAAATATGTTTTTATTATTCCTGAAAAATTTTTATAAATGAATTCTTTTCTGAATGAGGGATTCCATTATGCTAAATTGTGATCATATACCGATATTAGATAGGTGTTGGAAGTCTTGTACTCTTTTATCTTTCCTTCTCTTCTTTAGTTGTCGAATACATTCATCACAAGAGTGTTATCCTTAGGAGTCAGAAAATCTGCATAAAATCTTGATAGTAATTTTTTTTTTCAAAGTAAGAAAAAAAAAAACAGAAAGAAAGTATGTGCCACCAGCGCTCTGCCAAAAATTTCCTTTAAAACACCCTATTTACCATAAGCTTTCTTTAAAGGATCATTTAAAAAATTACCAAGCCTAATGAAGTGTTGATCTTGGCTGATTTAAAGTAAAAAAGATTTCAAAGTCTATTAAACCTCCTAATGTGTAAGATTGCATTGATATTGTGTGAAATATTGCATTGATATTGTGTGAGATATTGCATTGATATTGTGTGAGATATTGCATTGATATTGTGTGAGATATTGCATTGATAGTGTGTGAAATATTGCATTGATATTGCTGATAAATATTGCTGTGGTTTTTATTCTACTTTTAATATTTACTACACCAATATTATGCTATTTTAAAAAAATATTGTGAGCAATTATTTTCGAACATTTCGAATGACAGTTTGCAATGGGTAGCGCTATCTTATATTGCACAATATCAATTGTCAGACACTTTTTGTACAAATATAATTTTCCATGCAACAATAAAAAATTGCAAAAAGGAAACATTACCTTTAACTTGTTACTGATTTATAACTGGGTTTGTTTTCAAAGCTGTCAGTTATTCTTCACAAATATCACACATTGCTAATTTCAAATTTTGTCTCTCTACAGGCTTTAGTGATACAGCAAATTCATTTAGATGTGACGCAATAAGTGAGTTTATTACTAATAGTCACACCTTCTAAAATTTTATTAATCAGCCACTTAATGCTTGGCTTTTCCAAATTGAAACTTAATTTCTTTAGTTCAGGGATGCAGAGTCTCAAAAGACTTTGATTTCAAATTATTTTTTCCTGGTCTCTTGTGTCTAGGAGCTCTATAAGCTTTGAGTAACTTTTGATCTGCAACAAGAAAAAAATGTCATGAGATTTTAATGACTTGGAACCTACTGTTTTTATCCCTGAATCCCCAAGTCCTGGAGTCCTTGCAACCATTGAACATAAGGACTAAGAGATGACTAAGATACTATTAAGATGTCATTAAAATATTATATATATATATATATATATATATATATATATATATATATATATATAAATAATATTTTAATGACATCTTAATAGTATGATAAAATTTATCATACTCTATTAAGAGTATGATAAATTTTTGGAAATTTATCATACTCTTAATAGAGTATGATAAATTTCCAAATGCTGCAATTCTAAATTTTGGAAATAATAAAGAAAAATTTAACATATTCATTTAAACAAATGTTGAGATAAAAACAACTATATATTATATATACTTTAAAATGTATTATTTATTTATTCCTTTAACATTAAAAAAAAAAATTGCATAATATATTTACATAATAAGTAGTATCTATTTATAAGTAATATTTATGATAATTTTAGCTTGTTGATGGATATCTCATTTGGGAGAGTAGAATTTGCTATTGCATTTGCCAAGGTAACAAGCTAGATAAATAAATTATATTACTTTTTTTTTTTTGCGCATTTTTTTTTTTTTTTTTAAAGTTTGAACTTTCTTAAATTTTTATATTTATAGAACTATGTTAAGATGATCAATGATTTCATAGAAGATGATCACGATCATTCTATTTCAGTTAGTTTTTTTTTCATACTTTTTTTTATTTTTTTTTAAATCTTTTTTTTTTAAGGTTTATATATGATTGAAAATATATGGCATAAGATAAATATGATATTTTTATTATAAAATATTTATGGTATATATGACATAATATACATGATATAAAATACATATGATATGTATGACATGTTAAATTTAAATTTAAAACAATTTAAAAAGAAAACATTTTTGAAAATGGTTACTAAAATAAGTGTTAAAACAAAACACATAAAACTAAGAAATCAAAAACAAAGATTTTATTGTTTTTTATTGTTTTTTGTAATGCTTCATTGATCAATTCTATTGAAATTAATTGTTTGAATGACTTTTCCTGAAGTCATAAAACGTAGGTGCATTTGAATCCTAAAAAATATATTCAAGTACTAATAAAGTTTTTGCTAAAGCTTAAATAATTTTTTTAATAATTAAAATTTATTTTTACTTCAAACTTAATAATTAAAATTTATTTTTGCTTCAAACGTTTTGTCAAAACTTATTTTGTACTATTGTATTCACTCATATATCACTAGTATAGTTAATATATGTGAAATGTCTTATAATCACTATGATTCATAGATAACATTTATCGTCAAGATGTAGTCAAAACTATTTGTTCTTTTGACTAGTGTATATACATTTTTTTTATAAACGTTTTACTAGTGTATATTAATACTTTTGATTTTTTCATTCTCATTTAATATTTTTTAAAATCTAATTTTTAATATCTTTAAAAAAAACAACATGCCTTCACAAGTATTAACTACAAAAAGCGACATTGACGTTATACGATGATTTTTTTTTAATAATAAAGTGAAACTATTATTAAAGCTGTTTTATCATTTGTTTTATCATTTATAATCATAGAATTATATAACTTAAAGTACAATCTGATTTTTAGAAGTCTAGTTAACGGATTATTTCTCTTAAAAGACTTGTTAGTTTTAGAAAGAGCGTTACGACTCATTCATAGCACAGAGTGGCTCTTTCATTGAAAAGATGTTATGAAAGAGCTGATTTCTCTCTTTTTTAAAAAATAGGTGTATGATAGATTATTAGCATTGTTATCCAATTTATTTTAGTTTTATAATATTATCCAATAATGTAACTATTTAATTAAAGAAAACTTTTTTTTTTTACCTTTTTAAAACTTCATACACACACTCCCCCTAATAATTGAAATTAATAACTGTTCTATAAAAAAGTAAATAACATTATAATATATTAAAAAGTGAATTTTAGTAATATATCCAAGAAATGCTAATATTTTAGAGGTTTTATACTTAATGTTGTCATATTAAAATTGTTTTATAATTTAAAAATTTTTTAGACTTTAAATAATAAATGTTTTGATCTTAATAATTTTTTAGGTTTCAGCATTATCTGTTCAAATATTTACTGTTCCGTCAATTGTAAGTTTTATTTATTCCATGCTAATAAAATGAACTCATTAAAATTGTAACTTTATATAAAACTCATTTTAATCCAAGTTGTCTGTACAATTTTTTTTTCTATTTATTGCTTTTTTTTTTTTTTTTTTTTGGTTTTTACAAATCACACGACATTTATTATAGGCAGAACTTCTTATCCTAGAACATGATATTTTAGCAGTGTGCTTAGAAACATTTTTAGTTTCAATAAGGCCAGCTGTCGGAGGTATTTATAAATGTTTTTAAATTTTTGATACATAAGTTAACACATGAAAAAGTTTTTTTTACTTATTATTGAAATCCAATAGAGTTTGATAATTATTTAATTTTTGTTGTTACATAATCAGGTACTATCTAGATATAAGGAACTTTTATTAAGGCAAAATAAAGCATTTTTTTGTGCATTTAATTTTAGCAGAAAAAAAATTAAAAGCTTCTATGGTGAACTTAAGCAGTAATCAATCATGAGGATACAATCTTTAATGAAGCTGATTTACAGGAAATCTCATTTTTGAGCGTGTGATCAAACAATTTTAGTTTAAATTTTTAATATTTACCTTTTATTAAATATTAAAAGGTAATATTTAATTGTTATATTAAATATTACCTTTTAATATTTAATATAACAATTCAGACGACTTTATTATCAATTTCAAAATTACAGTTTAAATGTTTAACTTTAAATCTAAAATGTACACAGGAGTCATTCATAATACATTATGTACACATGAGTCATTCATAATACATTATGTACACAGGAGTCATTCATAATACATTATGTACACAGGAGTCATTCATAATACACTAGCAGTAAGCAACCCGTAATACGTGTTGTTAGTAAATAAAATTAAAAAAAAAAACGCGTATAGAAAAGCCTAGAAACTACTTTAAAATAGAAAAGCCTAGAAAATGACATAACTCGACTAATAATAATAATATTAAATTAGCGTATTCATATTATCAGATTATGTACTCAGGAGTCATTCATAATACATTATGTACACAGGAGTTACTCATAATACATTAATACATTAACATGTATTAATATACAATCAAATACATTAACTAATGTGACTTATACTTTTGTTATAGTCAGTACTTAAGCAAACAATTATTTTTTTCTTTTGCGATTAGCTTTTGTTTGTTTTAATTTTTAAATAAAAAGCGTTTTATTTGAATCAAAATTTTTTATTCTTAATGAGTAATGAAAGCTTATAAGTTTTTGAATTTTGTGTCGCAAGTTTGTAATTTTGAATTTTGTGTCGCAAGTTTGGGTATACAATTCAAAATTAGAAGATTAGTTATGAGATGTTCAAATTAAATAAAGCATTTTATACTTATAACTTTTCATTAATTTATCTCTAAATCGAGGACCAGGGAAAGGACTCACTTCATTCATTGGTTGTGCATCACTTCTTTCATTTCTCTTCTTTTCTCTATTTTATCTCCACCAAGTTCTTTTTCTCCATAGACCTTTTTTTTTATGTCTATAAACTTCTTATGCCTTTCTCTATTTTTCATATCTTTAATATATGCTTTTCTCCTCTTTGGATTATATTTCCTCCATTTTCGCAATATTTTCTTATGGTGTCATAATATATGATAGAAAACAAATTAGTTTTATCTATATATTTCTTGAGTAAATTAAAAAGTAATTTGAAATATTTTTTTATTTTTATTAAGTAATTAGAAAAAAACTGCATGACAAATGCATGACTTTTTACAAATAAGTTTAAAATTTTTAAATAAAAATGAAGAAATTTCAAATACTGATGGCATTTGAAATTTTAAAATTTTTCCTTGACGACTGCAAACACTGTAGTATTGTGATTGAGGTTTTACAAAGTTTTAAAATTTTTAAATTAAAATTTATCTGTAAATTTCAAGTAAATTTTAATTATTAAAATTACCTGTAAATTTACATTATAAAATGATTTAGAAATTGTTAAAGCTACATTACAAAGGAGTGGATGTCTTTATAAAACTAATTTACATTCTTAAATATGAAATCATTTTTTGTAATTTTAAAATTTCAATTATTTAAATATAACTTTTTGAAAAATTTTAAATTACAAAAAGTTTCTTTTAATTTTTGATTTTTTTTTTTTTAATACAGTGAATGGTTCATTAGATTTTCAAGGAAAATTGAAATTTGTGAACCTGAAAAGAAGTGAATATATTCTAAATGATATAAGGTATTTATCTATGAAATTTTATATTCAAATATTTTTTTTGTGTGATGCTGTTTACCTATTGTTTTGAAAAAAGGTACCTTCTTCGGATGAAACCTAAATGGACAGAGCTATTGCGTGGAAAGTTTATTGCGTTTTTCCATCATTTTTTGCAGTTGTTAAAAATAATGCAAGTATGAAAAATCTTTTTCTTATAGTTGATTTTACTTATGTGAAACCATAAAAAAATATTTGATTGTATTAAAATAATATATATATATATATATATATATATATATATATATATATATATATATATATATATATATATATATATACATATACATATATATATATATATATATATATATATATATATATATATATATATATATATATATATATATATATATATATAATTTTGCATAAATTGTTATATTATTTGCATAAAATTTATTAAACTGTAGTAAAGTTATGTAGTTAAATATTTTTGTTTAACAAATTTTAACAACCTCAATCACGTTTGGTGCTTATTTCAAAAGTTTGACTTCATTTTATTTCAAAAAGTTAGAAAGCTAGAGTCAATATTAACATTGCATATTTTTAATGACCTTACTTGTTAATGGTGGTGTTCAGCTTATTTTTATTGGTCTTTTTTTTATTATTGTTTGGTTGGACATATGTTATTTTATATAAGAACAGAAATCTTTGCAGCAAGTGAAAAATAATATAAGTATAAATATAAGTTCAAACTTCTAAATAAGTTATTTTATTATATTCTACTTTTTTATTTATATTTCTTCGGCTCGGGATGCAATTGTCGTATTGTTATGTATATATAAAAAATTATTTAATATAAGTTATTTAGTATAACATTAAAAAAAAAAGCTTTTTTCATTAACATGATGTTAAATTTACATATAATAGATAATTACATATTTATATATAACTTTAATAAATTTGCGGTATGTCAATTGCATTCCATGCCGATGATTTATTTAATATTATTTTATTTAGTTTATAAGTCATAATAAGTAAGGTGATTAACTTAAAAAAAATTTTAATATAAAACTCCCAGATTGTTTTGTGGGTAAGAGAAGCTTGTAAACATTAGATGGAAATTCTCCTAGTGGTAAAGTCACAATTAAAATTTTAAAGTAGGTAGCATCCTGATTTGCAAAGTAGGAAGGACATCCTATTATAAAAAGTTGCTTTAACTCTTCCTTATTGTCATATTTAAATTAAAAAATTATATTATTGAAACCCATCAAAACCACACAAGTATGGAACAACAGATGATGAACTTTAAACAATAATAATTTTATAGTTGAATTAATTACTAAAAATTATTTATATAAAGAAAAAATATCAAATATTTTTTAAAAATCAAAGTTATAATTGTTAAATTTTTTTACTTTTTTTTTTAAATAGAACTTGTTAAAGTACTTCTATACTTTTTTTTTTAATTATTTACTCCCATCAAGCAAACAAATACAATTAAGTTTGGAGTTACAAATGGTTGACAGAGGACCTGAAAAGTTTTTGACTGTGTGAGTCAGGAAATGATGAAAGAAAGTTTCAAAGCATTAATGTTTATGTGAAGAAAATATTTTAGTGCATGAAAGAACAGATACACTAAATAGATGCAAATGAATGATCTTGTATTTATTTAGCAATTATAAATTTTGTACTTCAAATTCTAAAAAAGCAAGATGTAGTTGGTGCAGAACGGATACTGATATTTCTATCATGTGAGTATCTGCTTTAGATTCTCTTGCAACTGCTAAGAAGCATAAATTAAATGCAAAAACACATAATGTAGCAGATATATTCTTTACTGGTACTTTATTATTATTATTATTTTTTTTTTACTTTTATTCAAATATATATATTTTTTTGGAAAGTTTGTAGCAAATTGATTGGCTGTGTCCTTTATAGGATAGTTTTAACTATTTTTTTTACATTTTTAATTCTTAGATTTTGCTATAGAAAAATCATCTGGCAGTGAAACAGCTATCAGTAACCTACATAAAAGTTGTCATAAAAAATATTAATAGAATAATAAACTATAAATCAGCACAGCCTACTATCAAATAGCCACTATCACAGCCTACTATTGAGGATCTTCAATCTCCAGCTCTGCTTACCAAGGCAGAAATAATAAGGAGCTTGAATGTAGTGATGTCACATTAAATGTTATCTTCAAAAATGAACAAATGGATTTTGGAGTTAGATACTGGGATTTAAGTTCTGGTGTTGTAAAACTAGATATATTGACTTAAAATTCCTCAGATGCCCTAATTCACAGAATTTATTTTAAAACTAATTGTAGCAGCAGAAGTGTTTGGTATTGGGAAATTCAAGTATCAATGGATAGTCCAATTGTGATAGAATTAAAAATGGATAGTCTAATTGGGAGGTTTTGAAATGGTTAGATAAACATAGACAAGAAAAAGAATATTGTGGTATAGCTAATATGGGGATTTGCAGTTTGCACATTGTTCATGGTCCTTTTACAGACTACAATAAATTCCAAAAGTGGGAATTAGCAAAAATATAATCTTTTCAAAGGTTTACCTGCTAAAAAAGATGAGTGCATTAGAGTTAGCGAATCTGATCTGTTTGCTTTACTGTAGGTATACATTGTATTCCGAAAAAATCAGGAAAACCAAAAATAGTTTATCATTTCTTTTCATATATATATATATATATATATATATATATATATATATATATATATATATATATATATATATATATATATATTCATATATATTCATATATATTCATATATATATATATATATATATATATATATATATATATATATATATATATATATGCACACACATAAATTAAGAGCAATTCAGCTTTAATATTTTTTTTATTATTATGTTACAGTTTCTGTGCAACTCGTTGGATAAAAGATGATACTGTGGCGTCTAGAGAAATTGTGTTATGGCCAAACATGTTTAAAATTATAATATTGGGAATCAGTGTGCAAAAGCAGGCGTTTTAAAAACAAGAAGCTCTTTTAGATCATTATCTTGACAAGTTTGTACCTTTGTGAATGCAGTTTTTAAAGATTTTGTTAAAAAGTTGAAAGGATTCCCAGTTCTATTTGAAACAGACAGATCTATTTTCAGACCTATTGTGGCATTTTTATCAAACAGTTAAGAAAATATGTAGCGAAGTTTGATGAAAATGATTCTCAAATATTTTAAAAGAAGCTGCAACAGCATTTAGTTTAACAAAGATTGAAGTAGTAAATCAACCAATCAAATAACCAACTAGAAGTAGACCAATTTGACATAGGAACAGCACTGAAACAGATGCTAAGTTCTCTTCGTTGTAAACCAGTAGAGAAATTAGAATTTAAAAAAAAATGTAGACAGATTATGTTATTGCAAAAGTTACAAAAAAATGCTGGTTGAGGAATTCTTTAGCGAGGAATGCTTCATCTTTGTCTATGCATGAAATGGTTCAAACCAAAGAAGTATTGACTCTGAAATTCAAGAATCTTGTTGAGAGATTAAGTGCAAAACATCAGTATGGTTAATTATTGCAGAATGTGTTCTATTTAGAGAAATATTTGAGTTCTTTAATGAATTAACTGATTCTGTTAATAAATTTTTTAGTGTCTATTTGCACAAAACTCAAAAGTATTTAGCATTGTGGAAAGTTTGCGCTATCATTTTTGTTTTATCTCATGGCCAATGTGTTATAGAACAAGTGTTAACAAGCATTTTTTAGTAGAAAATCTACATGAGGATCTCTTGTTTCCCAGAGAATAGTTTATGAGCATATCAATTCCCATGATATTGTTATTCATCAGTATAAGCTTCCCAATGACTTTTTAAAAAGCTGTAGGTTAGCATACAATCAGTACAATTCAGTATTGAAAGATAAAAATAAGGATCAGTTTAATGTAGATAAAGTAAGCAAGAAATGAAAATTGGTTGATGAAGAAATTGTAGTTATGAAGAAGCAGAAACAAAATTTTGCAAAGTGCATCAAAGTGCTTAAAACTGATGCTGACAGTTAAGCAATGAAGCAGAAACCAGAAAAACCAGAAACCATATATATATATATATATATATATATATATATAATATATATATATATATATATATATATATATATATATATATATATATATATATATATATATATATATATATATATATATATATATATATATATATATATATATATATGGTTTCTGGTTTTTCTGGTTTCTGCTTCATTGCTTAACTGTCAGCATCAGTTTTAAGCACTTTGATGCACTTTGCAAAATTTTGTTTCTGCTTCTTCATAACTACAATTTCTATATATATATATATATATATATATATATATATATATATATATATATATATATATATATATATATATATATATATATATATATATATATATATATATATATATATATTATATATATATATATATATATATATAAAACCTATTTTGAAGGCAACACATTTTTTTTTAGCCAAGAAAAGATTAATATATCCTTGAAAAGTCTTGGAAATGTCCTGAAATTTTAAATTGGCTGGCCACCCTGCCATGTGATCCAGTTTGTAATAGATTTTTGGTAACAATAAAATTTTTTTGATAAAAGTTTAAATTTTTTTTCAGGGTATGGACTCAGTAACGCACAAGGTTTTGTCACATGTTGCATATGAGCCTAATTGGGAATCTGGTTTTAATTTGCAACTGTGGTGCATGTCTTTGTTTCACGAAATGTATGTTTGGTGTTATAGTGATGTAAGTTTTTTTAAAATGATTTAAAAAAAAAAATGTTTTTAATAAAGGAATGCCTGTATAAACATTTTGAGGTGCATTCATGCTTAAGTTATGTAAAAAACTTTTTGAGATGTCACATAACTATTATCAACATTGTTTTTATTTTGTTTTAGAAAGAAGTTTTAAGTACTTGTACTGTTATGTGTCTCAAAGTATTAAATGAGTTACCTTTACAGTACATTACTCATGACAAAGTATTAAATGAGTTACCTTTACAGTACATTACTCATAACAAATCTAAAGGTAATGCTTTTTTTTAAAAATGAATATTTAAATTTTTTTTAATTTAGTGATTTCAATTGTTTTTTTGTAAAATTGTTTAAAATGTAATTTTTTTATCAAACTATTGTTTAATTTTTTTTTATCATGACATCATGTTGCACATTATGACATCTTTTTAATGTGTTTTAATTTGTACTTAAAACAAGGACTAAACTTCAATGTTAGCACAGTTTGTATAATAAATGATTAAGTCTAATTTAATGGAATAACATAATATATTATTCAATAGTTAATTCAAAAAATAAAATTTTTTCTTAATTGTTCAAAATTACCCTAATCATGGTTGCTAACACGCTTATGTTTAACAGTTTTCCATTATGCCATTCCTAAAAAACAAGCCCTTATTTATTAAGTTGAAGTTTCCTCAACTCGAAGTTTTTTCTGCCATTGTTCTTTTTTTAAAATTATTCGAACTACTAACTGCTTCTACTACTACAAATTTTTTAAAGATTGTTTTTTAATTTTTTTTTTTTAGTTTTTGTAGATTACAATATTAAAACAATGCGAGTTTCTATTCATGCACCATTATCAAGGTTTATTGCTGGTATGTGAAAGATTCCTAACGTTTATTTATTGTATCATCTATAGAAATTCAGTCAACTTTTTGTTATTTATTTCAGGTTTGCTGTGTGGTATGGTGAAACAAAATTTAAGCATAGAAGAGCATATTATCTTAAATTTAAATGTATAATACAGATTTAAACTAATATTTATTTGCCAATTTATACCTAATATTTATTTATATTTATGATATTATACATGTTGTTATAAATTATTACTTTAAAATTATTGTTAACTATTAGAATTTATACTTGAACTATTTTAAATGTATATTTATACAACATATGATATATGTGTGCGTAAATATATATATATATATATATATATATATATATATATATATATATATATATATATATATATATATATATATATATATATATATATATATACATATATGTCATGTTACATGACAAATATGCAGACTTTGTTATGAGATTTTGTTGCATTATGGAAAAATGTAACGCAAGTAAATGTAATTTTTCTCAATATCAATATTTACATTGTTGAAAGTTAAATTACTTCAGTTTCATTTTTTAAAATACAGCATTGTAATTAAATTTAATTTGAAACCATTTTGAAAATCATTTAAAATTTTTATTTTTATAAAATGTTCATTAAATATTTTTCAATTAAACAATATTGTTATTGAAAATATTTCAAAATAAATATGTTAAAAAAAACAACAATTTTTTAAAAAACTTATGTTTATTTAAACCTATACTATTTATTTCTTAAAACATTTATAACACAACATTATCGTCTTATGTTTGCTTTTTTTTCAACATTTTGGCTTTAACAAATTCTTTGCCTACTACTCATAAACTAGTTTATCATTTCTTATCGATATTCATTCTAAGGTCAATCTAAAAATTTAATGATAATGAATAAGCAATTGTTAAAAAGCAATTATCATATTTTCATAAATTTATTACTTAAATTTTTCTAAAAAAAATTCTCTATATTACTTTTGCCTACAGGCCTGATTACGGTTTATCAAGCAATGCATTTATATTATACACGTTTGGAAAATTAAAATTTAAAAAATTGTAAATTGAAGTCTTTTAAATCAAAAAAAAATTTTAATTAAGTATAATAAATTAAGTTTATTAATATTTAATAATAAATTTAATTTAAATATAAAATAAATTTAACTAAACTAACTAAATGTCTAGAACTTAGGTTACCCATATCTTAAAGCATCCAGTTTTTAATATTTTTTTTAGGCAATTTACCTAAGAATACGCTAACTAAATTTGGAATCAAAAATATTTATTATTCGGGAGTAACTAACAGAAATATTTTTTTTTGTTAATTAATAGAAACCATCCTGGTTAAAACTATAGTTAAGGTATATACACAATTGTTTTGTTCTCAAAGTTTTGTTAGGTATATATATAGGTATATACACAACAAAACTTTGACCTTGATTATCTGGTTATTGTGACTGTAAAAATTTGGTAATTTTTGGAATTAGATCAGTTTAGCTCTTCAAAATACCAAAGTTCTTGAAATTTAGTTACTAAATGCCTATAATGAATGAATTTTTTTATTTTATTTTAAACTTTAAAAAAAAGGAGATGCAGACCTATTAGCAAGAAAAAGTGACTTACTTTAAGTTTATTTGTAGTCTGATTATCTGGCACAACATTTTAACTAAAGTATATATGGTATCGAAAACAATGTCTCCAAAACTAAACTTATTAAATTGAAAATAACCTTTAAAAGTAGTTTTGTCTTTTTTAAATAATCACCATCAGGATAAAAGTGTTGTAAAAGTTGTTGATGAACAAAAAAATTAGCTGAAGACCTTGAGATTGAAAGTAAATATCCAAAAGTTTTAATCATTCCAATTGGTGAACAGAAAATAAATTTTTATAAAGTTAAAATTTTTTTTACTTTTTTCAAAGATGGATTTAGTTTTTAAACTTTTTAGATAAGTAAAATTTGAAAATTGTTTTGACTGCATAAAAAAGTCACATAACAAAATTGATATTTCAACAGGCATCATTTCAGTTTTATGGTTACATTGCAGTTAAATAATCCGGTCGTCGGCAAAACAAGCAATAATTAAATTTGAAAATAAATAGTTTTAATAATAAAATGTTTATGCAAAAAACTATTTAATTTTATGAACAATTTTTTTTTAAATACTTAAAACCATGTGATTTCTTTTAATTATACAATTTAAGGATCACAAATTCCCATCTGATTATCATAATCTTAATTTAACCCTTGACACGGTTTCTTTAATTTTTTTACAATAGTTAAAAAGGACTTTTGTGATGTAATAAATATTTTTTGCAATTATTGATTTTATTCTTATTTTATATTTTTATAATTATTGATTCTAACATTAGATGGTGCTTTGGTATTTTGCATTTTATTATGCAAAATACCAAAACACTAGAGCTCAAAGTTTAATTAAGTAGATAATTAAAAAAATTAAATTGTAAAAGCATAAAGAAAGTGAATAAATAGTTATTTGTTGATCATTTAAAGATGAAATAACTTTTTTTTCTTCTAAGATAAAAAGCTTAAGGCCCATAAGGGATTCCTGCATAGCCTCTGGGGTCTGCGCGTCACTGTTTGAGAGAGTTCTTGATGAAAAGGGGTTTGGATATTAAAAATATTGGAGAAGATATGTTATTAGAGTTTTCAGACGCCATAGTAATTATTTTGAAAAAAAAATTTAGAGGCTAGAAAAAAAAATCAGGCCAGAAAGAATAACATAAAAGCATTTTTAAATATTCCTAAAAATTTAAAAGGCTAGAAAAAAAAATCAGGCCAGAAAGAATAACATAAAAGCATTTTTAAATATTCCTAAGAACAATGAAAATTTCTTTATTTTCATTTTTCTATTGCTAAATTGCCAACACCAACAACATTCTCCATCTAACCCTCTGATACAGGCCATCATGGTGGTGGAATGCACAATTAAAGTTGTAGAAAAAATGTCTGAGAATGTAGAATACATACTCTGGTATTACTTGGCTAAGTGATACCAGAGTGTGTATTCTACATTCTCTACAAGCTCTATACAAAGCTCAACCAGATGAGCAAAATTTGGTGAAATGCATTTCTATTATCCTCTCATACCAATTAGGTATGAGAGGATAATAGAAATGCAGTTTTTAGAGCTGAAAAGTAAATTGTTAGAAAAAGAATAATTGAAAATATTACAGATGCTGTTGGAGATGTATTAAAGGGCTGGATAGAAAAGTACTTATAAATAAAGTTGTGGTGAAGAGTTGTCCATCTGTAACCAGTTGTAAAGTAGATTTAAATAATAAAAGAACAGTTAGTAGATTTATGAATAATAGATTTTTGATTTGTTAGTTTTCTTAATTTTCTAGATTTGAAACAAGAAATTTAACATTTTAAGGCTTGAGTTAAGTTAAGTTAAGAATGAGGTTAATGGATTTGAAAATGAAAATATAATTTCCCTTATTAAATTTATTGAAAGGATTATGTTTGAAAAACAATTTTGAAGTTATTTTGAGTTGACGTATTAAGACATTTTATGGTATTATGTTGAAATGTTTTTCTCTGGCAATAATATTGTTTCTATAGATCCAACAAATCACTTTATTTGTTATAACCAATAAGAATTTAAACTAATTCACTCATCATAAATAACAATAATTCAATCCAGTTCATTTATTGTAACTAACAAACAGTTCATACTAATCCATTTATTAAAAACAACTTGTTAATAACATTATAACTAGGTTCTCAAAAAAGTGTAGTTTTGTGGATTAAAAAAATATAGTTTTTTATAAAGCAAATTAAAATATCAGTACATAAATGTTCCTATATTCATTAAAAATATTTACCACTTGGGTTATTACATTCAAAAATTATATATATATATATATATATATATATATATATATATATATATATATATA
>NC_061160.1:38855940-38860940 GCF_022113875.1 Hydra vulgaris
ATATATATATATATATATATATATATATATATATATATATATATATATATATGTATGTATATATATATATATATATATATATATATATATATATATATATATATATATGTATATATATATATATATATATATATATATATATACATACATAAATATATATATATATATATATATATATATATATATATATATATATGTATATATATATATATATATATATATATATATATATATATATACATACATAAATATATATATATATATATATATATATATATATATATATATATATAATATATATATATATATATATATATATATATATGTGTGTGTGTGTTTGCATGTATTTTTATATTTTAATACTTTTTATAAAAAATTGGTAAAGATTTACTTATAGGGTACGACTATTTAAACCTGAAGGTAAGTTCTTTGTTGATGTATAATCGTGAATCAATGTATAATCATTTAAATTACTTTAAAAAAGAAAAAGAGTGATTAAATTTTTCGACTTTTTCATTTTATGTTTTTATTTTTTTAGGATGACAGTTGTTCTTTTGAAAGTTTACTTGACGAAGTTCTCAATGAAGTAGCAGACTACAGGTTAACAATTTTTTAAATTTATATCTGTTTAGTTTCAGAGGTGGATCTAAACCCCGTCAAGTTCTGCAACTGGCGGGTTAAAAAAATATATATAAAATGTTGACATTATGATGTGTACTATCTGCCAAATAAAAGAATTGTGGATTTTTTTATTTTTGTTAGAAAATGTATTTTAAAAAAAGTTTATAGTGAAAACTCTGCTTTGTACTGGATAAAAAAATTATTTTACAAAACTTCCTAATGTAAATCATACTTTGCAGGGAATGAGAAAATTGGAAAAGTTAATTGGTTCCTTACTACTAAAAGTAGCAATCTGATTAGTTAAAAAATAAACTCTGAAGTGTAAACTATACTTTGTGGCATCTGCAGCAGCTATTTGATTGGTTGCAAATGTACGTCGTTGTATCAAGTTTTAACTAAAGTATTTTCAAAAAGTATTTTCAAAAAAACTCTTGTTAAATCATGATAAGTAGAAACTTTGAAAGTTTTTGAATTTTTTTTGAAAGTTTTTGAATTTTTTTTGAAAGTTTTTGAATTTTTTTTGAAAGTTTTTGAATTTTTTTGAAACATCAATTTGGAAATTTAATTGAAAATAATCTGAAAAGATTTAAAATTGTTTTGTTAATGCAAAACATAACAGTAGTATTTTACCAATTTGAAGCAAAAGTAGCGTAACCTTTGTTTCTTTTATATATATATATATGTATGTATATATATATATATATATATATATATATATATATATATATATATATATATATATATATATATATATATATATATATATATATATATATATATATATTGTGTTTGCTAAAAAATAGCATAAATAAATATATAAATAAGTCAGGTTATATTCTTATTTGTTTTTTATTTTTTACCATATTTAAGGATCATATTAGTAAAAATCATTAAAACAATCTTATGACTACACAGCAAACATTGTTTTAGTGGATTTGCAGTGGACCTATAAAGGCATTTTTGAGTAGTTTATTAGAGTTTTACTCATCAGGGGCAGACGCTATAAATGGTCAGCCAATAACTTTCTTAGATGGATTTAGTGGCTAGTCACTAGTTAGCCACTTTTGGCGATTGGTACTAATAGTCTATTAATTAACCAAAACTACAAAATTAAGCAAAACAACAGTTAACAGGTAAAAAAGGTCCACTGAAGTTCTGCTATAGAATGTTTGCTGGGTAGTTAACTTAGTTTTGAATCGTGTTCACATTAAGACAAGTAAAACTAAAATATGAGTTTCTCTCTCTAATTTCAAAACTTGTTGTTTGTTTATGCAGCGGGTATATTTACGTAACTATTTTGATTTTTTTTTGACAAGGTAAACTAAAAACCTTCTTCCACCCTTTTTAAGTTTCAAGTTTTTAGTTTTAAACTTTTCTTGTAAACTTTTCTTTACCTTACTTGACTTTATATGTCTTGGAAAATAAAAAAATAAATAAAGCTTTCTAACTGATTTTAAGATAAAAAGCTTTATAACAACATCATGTCTAGCCATTAATTGGCTATTTGAAATTACTAAATCAGAAGAATTATTTTTGTTATCATTTGCTAGTCTTGTAAAAGTTTAAAATAAAGATAAATAATTTTGAGTTTAATTGGAATTAAAATTCTTAGTTTATAATAAACTAATACTCTTCTTAATTATTATACTTATTATTAATAAGTTTAAATGTAAAATGTTTTAAGTTAAACATATAATACATAAAAGCATAATATTATATAATGTAGTGACATATTAATATTTAAATATTAAGTGTAGCAAATAAAACATAGTTATATGATAATACAGGGTGGCCCATAAGTCACTTTACATTTTAAAAATTAAATAACTTTTTATTAAACGACTGTATTTAATTAATTCTTTTTTTATTACAAAGTTTAGAATCTGTAAGTTAGTTCTGACTTAGTTACGAAAGATAATGTCTCTTAAATAGCCTCCATTCTCGTCTTCACAATGTCGAGCTCTTTTTAAGCTATTCTCCACAACACTTCTTAACATCTGAGGTTGTAGGAAAAGAAATTCCTGTCGTCTGTTTGCCTTAAGATCTTGAATAGTTTGGGGCTTATTAATTATTACACTTTGTCTTTAAGATATCCCCAAAGCCAAAAGTCTGGTGCTGTCAAATCAGGAGAACGTGGAGGCCATTCAAAATCGAATTTAAGAGAGATTATCTGATCCTGAAACATTGCTGTTAACAACTGCATTGTGGCTCTAGCGGTATGTGCAATTGCTCCATCTTGTTGCCACTAATACCCTCGCCATGTTTGCTAACTGAGGTTGAACAAAATTCGCTAGCATGTCTTGATATTTCTCAGCAGTTACAGTCAACAGCATTTTCATTTACATCTTCAAAGAAGAAGGGCACAATAACCTTTTCTGATGTTACTCCACACCATGTTGTGACTTTAACTGAGTTGTAATGGACCCTCGCATGACCTTGGTGTGGATTTTCGGTGCCCCAAAATCTCATATTCTGCTTATTCACATGTCCGTTCAAATGGAAATGAGCTTCATCTCCCATGATCAACTTGTGAATAAACTCATTGTCATTTCTTGCAGTTCTCTGAAACCCTGACAGCATAATTTAGTCGTTGTCTGAAAATCTGGTGGTTGTAAAGATTGCACTAATTGAATCTTGTAAGGGTACATGTGCAAGTCTCTTTGAATGCGCTGCAGAGAACTCCGTGAAATGCCAAGTTCTTGAGAACGCCTTTGAGTGGATGTGGTTGGGTTCTCTTCAATGCTACGGCCTCACAGCTTCAGTATTTTCACATGTACGTACTGAACGACCTCGTCCACTTTTAGTCCTATCACTTACAGAGCCATGCTCTTAAAAACGCGTCACTAAGTTCATTATTGCAGGCCTACTAGGGAGATGTCGAACATTAAAATGGCGCATATACGATCTTTGCGTTGCAACAATTGACCGTTCATTTTCAAAGTAAAATTCACTTATCTTCACTCGTTGTTCTATTGTAAATGTATCCATACTAAAAATTTCCAAAGATTATATTTTTTAATTCTAAAAAGAGAAATAGAAATAAATTAATAGAAAAAAAGTTATTTAATTTTTAAAATGTAAAGTGACTTATGGGCCACCCTGTATATATATATAAATATAAATTTAATGTTAATTCACCATCCCAAGGCCGAGAAGGCCACTACAGAGGTCGAGAAGGCCACTACTTAATTGTGGTTATAACCCTCTCTCAACTCTATAACTCTGAAACACAAACCTTGATGAACAAAATTTCTGCGCGGAGAAACAAGTTGAGCACAGTACTAACAAGGATTTGATGGGGATTGAACACAGAAACACTCGCTTATGAATATATAACATAGTAGCATAATATTATATAATATAAAGTTAAGATGTGTGTATATATATATATATATACACACACACACGCACACACACACAACACACACACATACACACACACACACACATACACACACACACACACACATGGCAGGTACCTAGTCTAGTTAAAGTTTTATCAGGTTGTGTCAGAGTATGTAATCTCTTTTTCTGATGTACCCACAAAATTAAATACAATGATATTTTGAAAGAAAAAAATATTTGCACTTATTGCATCATCATTTTTAAAATTTTTTTTAGAGAGCCAGGATTGACAGGAAAAGGATTGTTTTGCTTGAAAACAGCTCAAATGCATCTTTGTAATCAATTTTTTATTCATTATACAAAGATTGATAGATCAAAGGTAAGTTTCAGTGTTTTTTGTTTGTTCTGTTTTTCAATTTGTAAAAGATAGATTAACTAAATGATAAATTAAAAAAAAAACTCTTTGTTTTCCTTATTTTTGATATCAATTTTCTAAATATTATCTAACATAATAGTGTTCATTTTCAAAAAAACTGATAATAAATATTAACTTGACAAAGTTGTAAATAATTATTTACAATTTTATAAAAGTCAAAAATAAGTATTTTTTTGACAAAAAATTATCAATGCTTTAATTATTTATTTGTGCTATTCTTAAAAATGAATTTATGTTAAATATTCTAACTAAATTTGTTGGTAGCAACTTTCGATTTACTATCTTAACTTTTGATTGCTGGTAGCAACTTTAGATTTATATCAATCCATGGCCCTATACTTGTATCAATCCTTGGCCCTATACGCTTTTTAATTTACATTAACGATCTTCCAGATATTCTCACATCTAAGGTAGCATTGTTTGCTGATGATACTACCATTTATTCTTGTCACGATAAGAAGCCAACTCCAACTACCAGTGGCTGGTAAACTTTAATTCAGATAAAAAAAATTTCAGCCAATGGTTATTGCAATAATTTAGACCTTCCTATATTTATGAACGGTAATGTACTGGATGAGTCATCTACCCTTCATCTTCT
>NC_061160.1:38865940-38868440 GCF_022113875.1 Hydra vulgaris
GACCAAAAATTTGGAGTTGCTTAAAATAAAGTTTGTTATGTAGGGTCAATTCTGTTATAAAGACCATTGTTTGTCACACTTGAGTGTTGTGTTGAGGTTGATGTCAAGATATTTGCATAAGTTCAACTGTTTAATGTTATGACTTGCCTTGGTCAGTATAAATAATTTTACATTTGACTATGTTAAGATGTATTTTATTACCATCACACCATCATTAAAGACTATTTGTTACTTCTTATAGAAGGAAAGAGTTGTTACTAACCATTCATGCTAGGAAATGTCTGAAATATTTTGTGTATTCACTTCTTCAGGAGTTAGCCATTTATGTTTAATACATAGGTTAAAATTAGGATTGAATCCTTCCTTGTATTGCTCTTGGTTATATATCTTTCCATTCAGTACTTTTTGCAATCTATAATGATAATCATGGCAACTATTCAACTATTTTACATGTTGTCGATATTATAGCGATTGGTTGGTATTGATTGGATTGCTAGAAATGGATTATCAACTTTAGAAATTGGTGTGATGTATACAAGAAGGCATTTAGATGGTACAATTCATTTGTTGACATGTAAAAGATTAGAACTTCAACTAGTTCCAGGTTTCTAAGTTTAAGTAAGCAAAAAGTTTCCAGATACAGAGTCATAGCTGATCAGTGAAATATTTAAGTTGTTCACTGACAGAAAGTTAAAGATGGGTAATTCGGGTATGATAAAATTTACTTCATAAAATCTGATGAGGCTTTTTTCATGATGAGATTTTATGCATTTAGTTTTGCACCAAATTCAGTATCTGCAAGTAAACTGGGAGCGAGGGTCAATAGACAACAAGTATGTGACCACATTCGTATTATTGGCGTGTTTATATTTACTTCTGTAGCAAGGTGTTTTCGAGGTGGGAACCAGTTGAGTAATAAAAATTGTAATGTATTGTTAATGGAACATTTAACTACTGGATCTTTGAGGCATGTGAGAGCTGTGAGATTGAGTTTTTTGAGACAGGTTAGTTACCATTCAGGTATATAAACAGTAGCCATTAAAACACAAAAGCATTCTTATATATATATATATATATATATATATATATATATATATATATATATATATATATATATATATATATATATATATATATATATATATATATATATATACATATATATATGTATACATATATATATATATATATATATATATATATATATATATATATATATATATATATATATATATATATATATATATATATATATATATATATATATATATATGCATATATATATATATATATGCATGTGTGTATATACACACATACATACACATACACACCCACTCATACATGTTTTTTTTATTTTTATTTTATCAGTAACATTTTTGGCTATGCCACCAAGATTTCTCCCAAAACTAGAATCTGTATTAAAGTTGCTGCACTCAGAAAAGTTAGCGTTTCTTATGAAGCTAGTTTTAAATCGAGCTTTATCAATGCAAATGGTGACTGTAGAAATTATAGAAGTGGTAAGACTTTCAAAATTTTTGCTTTCAAAAGTCTTTTATTTTACTCTTGAATAAATGAATTTTTATTCTTTAAATAATTTTTTTTTAACTGTCTCTCCACTATGGTCATAGGGCTACTTATTTTTATATATTTTATAACGTCTTATATGAGAAGTAAAACTTATCTGATAATAAATTTTTTAGTTTTTTGATCAATGTTATGGTATTTTAAGAATTTGCTTATTGATTATAAGACTAAGCTTATTGATTTTAAGACTTTATTTATTGATTTTAAGACTTTGCTTATTGGTTTTAAGACTTTACTTATTGATTTTAAGACTTTGTTAATTATTGCTGTTGGATTATTGGAAACAAAGAGAGCAAGAAATAGTGAAAAGTTTGAGTTCAACTTTTTGGAAGTTTTGTTAAAAAAGAATAATGATGGTATGTTAATTTTTTTTTTAATTTTTATTTCATGATGATATTTTTTTTTTTATTCTTGTTTGATAATATGTGTAATTAAATTTTTAATCCTTTAAAAAGAATGTTATTGGAATACTTTTATATCAGGATTATGAGCATAATTTGTTGAGGCTTCTTTTCATTTATTTTTTTGTTTAATGATGAAATCTTTAGGATTTTTATACAATAAAATTATTAGTTTTTTTGTATAACCATAATGGGCATTTTTAAGTTATGTTGTTGTAGACAGGGATGTTTTTTATGATGGCTCATGTTAGATTGAGTGTTATTTCTAACTTATCCTTATATATATATTTATATACTTTTTTTTCATGTAGTTTGTTTTTCTTTTGTTTTTGCAACTTGTTTTATTGGATTTTTATTATTTTATTTTGTTATATTCATTTATATTATGTCCAATTCAAAATTTAGGATTAAGCGTAGAACTGGTAGTTTTTAAACTCATGGTTCATCTCCCACTAAAAGCAAATATGATTTTTTACATATTTCTTTATACATTGCTCTTAGACTTTACACGTGAG
>NC_061160.1:38870940-38875940 GCF_022113875.1 Hydra vulgaris
ATCATTGTCATCATTATCACAATGAATGTTATCATCAATATTGTTTTGTTACAAAAATCAATCAATCAACATCATCAGATCTTAAGCCTTGTTATTGTAAATTCTTCAAATATTTTAAAACAAAACTTGTTACAGCTCATTGAAGAAGAAATGGTTTGCTCAACTATTCATAAACATGATCTAAAGTTTTTACCATCTGAAGATGATTCTGTACAAGATGATAAAGCCAAAAAGTTGATGCTCTCAAAAGAACGAAAAGAGAGACTGATTGCCCAGATGAATAAAATGCAAACAGATTTTATGAAATATCACCATGAAATGTTTGAGGATGATAGCAATAATAAGTATTTTTTTAAATTGGTTTTATACAGTCAAATTATTTTCATTAGTTAATTAAATAAACTTAATTTTGTTAGTCAAGATGATTAGTTATACTATTTTAATATAGTGTATATTTTTTTGCTTTAGTTTCTACCATTATTTAATATAATTTTGTACTGAATTTTTTCTTTCTATTTTGATGAAGAAATATTTCCTAATTAAAAAAATTTTTTTTTTGCATTAGTCTAATATTAAAAAAAAACAAAATGATTTATTTTTGTATACTCCTAAGTAATCTTTTACAATAATAAAAATTATTTGCTTTGTGCACTCTTAGTAATAGTTTACAATAATAAACTTTAGTAATTGTTTTATTTATTTTTAGTTATAATTATTTAAAAATAATTTATAAAGTTATTATTAAATTATTTTAGAGATGTTTATGAAGATATAAATTATATTGAAGACATTTCTTTACCAATTGCAATTGGTTGCAAAAGATCACATAGTGAAGAAAACATTCAACAGGCTCAGTGTATTCTTTGTCAAGAAGAACAGCTTTTAGATAATGAAAATTCCTTCATTGTTATGATATTTGTTAATGAATCAAGTGTTTTTCATTTTCAAAATAAGAAAAGTGAAAACCTGCAACCTTCTTTTTGTGATAATTCAGCTTGTGTAAATGTATCTAGCTGTGGTCATATTGCTCATGGTAAATGTTGGGATAAGTATTATACTTCAAGATTTAGTACAAGTGCATCTACTTTTTTTTCAAATCGACTAAATACTATTGATGTATCAAAATCTGAGTTTTTGTGTCCTTTATGTAACTCATTGTGCAACTCAGTACTTCCACTTCTCCCGAGAATTGTGGAATCTCTGCCAGTTAGGTAAATTCAAATGAATAAATTATAAAAGATTTTTGTTACTTAATATTATATATATATATATATATATATATATATATATATATATATATATATATATATATATATATATATATATATATATATATATATATATATATATGTACTTAAATTTAAGATAAATCGAGGCTTTATTATTATTATTTTTTCATTTGTGTATTTTAATTTGCTAATATTTTTTTAATTATTGTTTTGTATTGAATAAGAAATAATAGCTTGCGTAACCAACGACCATAGTAGCTTGGCAACTAGAATTTAAGGACAAGAAAAAGGCAAAAGAAAAAGCAGATGCTAACTTTGTAATGGATTATATAATCACTATAATAAAAGCTTAAATAGAGGACTCAGTTAGAGTTAAAGATAAGTAAGAATAGTAAGATATTAATAAGAAGATAGTGAAAGGCGTCAGAGCAATCTCCAAAGGTTTTAAAAGTTGGAACTGTCATCTCCAGCTGACAGGAAAACAAAATTCAGTTAAACATTTTAAAAATATTTTAGAGAGAAATAAGGAGATCTCTGGAGAACACTTTTTTGACACACTTTCTAAGGTACACTACATCAAAGTTTATGAAATAGACTAGCATGTTAGAATTTATCAAAAACATTTGTCGAGATCAATAGCCCTTGTCTTGTTGCTTTCATCTAATGTATGGTAGAACCAAACATAAGAATCAAAGTTCATATTGATTGTTAGATATTGTAAGTTGCTAGACTCAAGATGAAATATTAGAAGTTTTTTAAGTAATGATTGTTTTTTAAGATAATAATAAAAAGATAGTGAGATAATAATAAGAAGATAAGTATGAATAGTGAGATAATGATAGTGAGATAATAATAAGATAATAATAATAAGATAAGAATAGTTACATAATAAGAAGAAGATAAATAATGATAGTGAAGATAATAAGGAGATCTTTTAAGAATACCTTTGTGACAGAAAAGTTGTTCAGAACAAAGGTTGTAGAGGAGTTAAATGAGAAATAATATTAACAATAAAAGCAAAGGAGCAGGAGTGATTCGAATGTCTAGCGTGAGTTACCTTTTTTTTCAAGGTAGTGACAGAAAGAATGTGGTCATTAGTTCAAGAGGAAAAGTTCTTGTAAATAATCCTTGAGAGAGGTATAAAAAATCATATCCATTGATTCTTGATGTTGTTTATATGAAGGTTTTCCCTAGTAAAAAGTTTAAACTATTAAGTATTAAACTAAAGCATCTTTAAGAAACTGTAGTTAAAATTTTAAAATGAATAAAAGATTAATTGCAAAACTTAACACAAACATTTTATGATGAAAATGAGAGCGTATTAAATGTGTGTACATCAAAATATAATTTTTAATTTAGAACTCAGTTTTATCAGTTTTTTCAAATTACAGATAAAATTTTGCAGATTACCATATTGCTGGCATAAAAAAATTGATAAAAATAAAGAATGTTATTTACAGGGATTATCTTTTTCTGGATATTTCCAGAATTTCAGATATTTTTCTTAACTTTTAGTTTTTCTGGATATCTAAACGTTTTCAAAACATACAAGTTTGGGTATTTATTTTTGTAATATATTTGTTTTTTAAGCTTTCTTACTTATCATTCACACAAAATTAGGTTAAGTTTGAAAAAAACTTGGAAGTAAAAGCAAAATTACAAGGGATTGGAATTAAAATTACAAGGAATTGGAATTACAATGAATTGGAAGTAAAAGCAAAAACTTTGAACTAAAAGCAAAGTTACAAGGAAATAAGGGAAAATATATTCCGAATTTTTTCGGGAGATTTTACCTGTTACAGTTTTCCGGATTTTTAAAATATAACTTGGATGATCTATGTATATAGAGAAAAGTAAAATCAAGAATTGGAGATTAAAAAAAGAAAATAAAAAACAAAATTGGTTAATAAAAAAATACAGGAATATTATAGTTGCTTGGTACAGATTAACCAAAAACTAATATATATGTTCGTTAGTTTATAAAATAGTTGAATATATCATATTTAACTAAAATTAGTTTATGCAAAATATTACTAATATTTTTTTCTAGTTTAAATACCAGAGTCTTCTAGAGCACCCGTACCCTCTAAGAATATTGTAAGAGTTTGAAATAAAATTGACAAATATTACTATTGCTAGTTTGAGGCATCATATTGCTTTAAAAGATACTCTGGAAGCAGTGGCAGCAACACATTGATATTTAACTTATAACATAAAATGATCACATGATCATAAAAAGTTAAAAGGGTATAAGAGAAGTTAGCAGTGGAATTATGTAATAAATGAATAGTAAGGTTTTTTACTTTTTTTTTTTTTTTTATTGGCAGAAAAAATTTGAAAAAAGCATAGTTTAGATTAATGCTATTTCGCTATGGTCTTTGACAAAACCAATCAGTCTTTTTGTAGAACCTTTAAGAACCAAAAAAAAATTAAATTTAAAATTTAATTATTTAAAATTAAAAAAAAAATTTTTTTTTTTTTTTTAATTTTGAAATTTAAAATTAAAATTAATTATTTAAAATTAAAAATTTTTTTTTTTTTTTTTTAATTTTAACTTTATTTTAATGTACTGTTTTGTAAAAATGTTAATATATCTATTTTTTATGGTATGATAATGTATGTTGATTGAAAAATTTAAGACTATTTATTTTACAGCGAAGATACAGATATGGTTAGTCTAACAGAATTGCTTGCTTATATGGATAAGTTTTCTTCTGAATTGTCTCGTAATCAAACAAAAGGTTTGGATTTTTTTTAAATATAATATATGTTTAACTTATTGAAAGAAATTCAACATAGTTTTTTATAGTAGTATTTTCAGTAGGTTTCAGATACAACTAATTAAAAATATACAGTAGAATACTAGTGCTGTAATGTTGTAGAACTTTTGGCTCATAATCAAGAGATTTGAGGTTTAAACTCTACTCCTCTTTTAGGGTTGTGATCAACCTGTTACTCTGTGCAGCTTCTTTATATATGCATATACATACATACATACATACATACATACATACATACATACATACATACATACATACATACATACACACACATACATATCAGCCTGGACAGGAGTAGTGTGCTATTGAGCACTGTTGCTGACCACACAAATGATTGTTTAGTTTACTTTAAAAACTTATATTTTATGCACAAAATATTTTTACAAATTATATCTAATGATTGTTTAATGAGATCCCCAACTGTCAAGACAAGTTGTGTTCATATTAAAGAAAATGTTTAAGAAAAATATTTGGGCTAAATTTTTTTGATTGAAACTAAATAATAAATGCATACCAACAAAATTAAAATTATTGTTTTAGTCGAAGCTCGCCTTCTCCATTTTTCTTTGGTTCTCTGGGTCTGTATAATGTTAGCCGCAATCTGCAGACTTAATAATTTATTCCATGCATGTTAATTCATAACAGTTTCTGTATATGACGTCATCGCAATATCTTTTTAAGGTTTTTTTCTTGTTTTTTTTTAAAGATATAAGTACTTTTTCTACTCCAATCAGAAAATCAAATATTTGTATAATTTTTTACTAAATCACAAAAAATATTTGTAATTAAGTAAAAAATTATACAAATATATATATATATATATATATATATATATATATATATATATATATATATATATATATATATATATATATATATATATATATATATATTTATATATATATATATATATATATATATATATATATATATATATATATATATATATATATATATATATATATATATATATATATATATGTTTATATAT
>NC_061160.1:38885940-39013440 GCF_022113875.1 Hydra vulgaris
GTGGCCGGGTTTGAAAAAGTGACATTTTTAGCCTGGGCTTGGGCCCCGATCACTCACTATATATATATATATATATATATATATATATATATATATATATATATATATATATATATATATATATATATATATATATATATATATATTTGTGTGTGTGTGTAAACTTGATTAGTGTATTCTTCAAATAAAGTGCTCAATGTTCTCAAGTTAAATAAACATAATACACAAATAAAGTTTTCCAACTTTATTTAAAAAAGAAGGGAGCATCAATAATTTGATTAAATTAAGTTAGCTAAAAATATTATTAGTTTGTAATTTGGTCATAATTTGTAATTGGTCATTTGGTTATTACCAAGATATCAGCAATTTATTACTGCAAGTTATTTGATTTTTACTGGAAAGGGTTTTAGTTTATAAAAACTACAAAAAAAAAAAAAAATAGCAATAATAATAATAAATATTATTATTATTATTATTATTATTATTATTATTATAGTTGTTGTTATTGTTGTTGTTATTATAATGCACTTAAGAGAATGATGGAAACAGTAGTTTTATTGTTTATTCTCATTGTTTAACTTCTTGTTTTAGTTTTTTGTGGCAAATTAGAAAGCGACATTTCTATCCTAACATTGGATGTTTTTGGTGTTATGATTAGTTTACGATTTATTGTTGCAGCTGTTCAGCATTTATTTCAAAGCTCAGTATGGTTTCCTTTTGCATCACATTTACTTGATGATGTAGCTTTTAAGTTATGCTTGAACACATATATCATAAAATGTTTTATAACTGCGCCATTATATTTAAAAAAAGGTAAAATATTTAAATATTTACATAAAGAGTAGTTAAGGTTTGAGTTCTTGTAGATTGATCAGTTTTTCTTTTTTTAAAGATCATGAGGATGGTAAACCAACTGCAGATACTGATATACTAATGTTGACAGAAAATGAAAATGAGGTTGTCAAAACATTTGCAACTTTAAAATCATTTTGTGGGTAATACATATTTAAAAGTTTCATCATTATAAATTTATGTTCTGTTAGTTTACTTTGCAAATTACGATTACAGTACTACAACTGTAATTGTGATACCACTCCATTGGTTTGTGATACCACTCTATTTAAAGGATCTTGGAGCAGGATCTTTATCACTTTTTATGGCGCCATAGTTCTTAGTTCCTTTTGTTCAGATATTTCTGTTTTTAAATTATTTTTTAAATAGTTTACAAAAGTTTTTCTTATTAAAAAGTGCCAAGCATAAAATAGAGTTTATTCATAAAAGATTGTGTATTCTTTTTTATTATACTTATTTATTATACTTTTTTATTATACTTATTTATAAGATAAATTTATAACAAATGATTGTGTCAATAAGTTTAACAAAAAAGATTAAATTCTTTTTTAAGCTGTTTCTGAAAAAAATTGATTTCACTACAATAAATTTAAAAAAACCTATTAAATACATTAACATAAAATAAAATAGTTAACAATTATTGAAAATTGTATTTTTAATTACATTTTGAATGAATGATTTCAATACTTATTACTTTTAAGGTTTATATAAAACTCTTAAATGAGCTACAAAATATTTTATTAGGCCTGTAACCAGGCTTTTTTTAGGAGGGTGACAAAATTTTTACTGTGGCTTGATTTTTTAAACAAAATTTCAAAGTTATTTTTTAAAAGAATTATAATTAAACACAATATTTCCCGCAATTTTTAATATAATAAAATATGTTATAAATATAATATAAATAAATTAATATAACTGATGTAAATAAACAACAATGATAAGTATTCAATTAATTACAACAATTGTTAATTGTCATAAAGTAAGAGACAAATTTTAATCTTCTTGAATGTAATTTTGCAAATATTTTAATGACTACATCTAAATCAAAGATATAATCATAGTGGATGTTCATTAAAGTGAACTTGTAAAGTTGTTCCTGTCTCTTGTGTACAAATGAATGCGTCAAATTACACTTCCAGCTTGTTCACATTCTGCGGTAGTGACTGGAAGAACACATCTTAGAGAAAGAACAATGTAAATATTTGGAAGCATATCTAGCTTACATTCTTTAAGAGCGTTAGCAGCACTTGAGGGTCACTTAGAAAATCGTTCCTGAAAGTATTTATGCAGATAATAGAGGAAATACAAAACCTAATAATAACTCAATTGTATCTGATGAAATTTATCTTTCAATTTAACTATTGTATGATTTATAAATGGAATGATGAGAAACCTTTTAAAATATTCTTTTAACGATTCAAAGGGCAGATGAGATTGTTCGATGCTCGATGAGATTGTTGGATTTTTTGGTAAGACTTGATGCATGCTTATTTAGTCTATGACATGTGCAATGGATGTATACTGTTTCTGGTTGAATACTCAGAAATTGGGCTTGTACACCTGATAAGGAACTTGCCATTGATGCTGCACCATGGCATTCTTGGCCTCTCATTTTTTAATATTCAAATTAAGTTCATGTAAATTTTGCTTAATTTTAATTAAAATATATTTTGTTCTCACATGCTTTAACTTTATAAATGCCACAAATTCATTGTTAGAATCTCCGTTTAATTTAAGCAGTAAAAGAAAGTTACCAACATTTCCAAGTTTATCTACATTTTAAAACGTACCACGCAGAGGTATACCTTTTCCTCAATAAATCACAGCTTTTATTTCAAACTTTGTGTATTGCATTTGATTTGTTCAGCAAGTTCTTACTTAATTGACTGTCAACTCTAAAAAGAAATATTTTAAGTAATAATTGAATAGTATAATATTCGTTCAAACAACGTTTGTGATAAACTCTATTTTTGTGATAATCTAATTTTTCTTTAAGCTTATTCCAATTATTAAAGGGTTTCTAACAAAAGACTCCTTAACATCTCTTTTTTTAAAAAACAGAGCACATGAGCTACAAAACAAACCTTGTTGCACAACAAAGTAGCATGCCCAATTAACATTCGTCTATCCATTTGATCAAAATTATTTCGGAAAGTCTGTTGGTTAAATATATTTTGTAATGTATTGAATTTTGATTTCAGGCGACATCTTTATTATATTTTGTTGTGCTATTTTCACTTTTTTTAAACCAGTTCTATTATTTAATGTTAGAATAAAACAACTTAAAAGCTTTCATGCATTAGTGCAATAAAATTTAATTGTCATGTTTGCAAATTACTATGTTTTTATAATTGACAGAACTAAGAATTTTAAAAAAGCTTGAGGCAACACAACTTTTAATGAAAAAAGCTAAACCATAAATTTAGTAAAGTTTTGTAACTGGTCCATTTTTTCAAAAGGAGAGTGACATCTACCTTACTCACCCCCTAGTTAGAACATAACTTTGAAAAACAAATACTGCCCGTAGGGAATATTTATATTTATATGATAAATTTTGAAATTTTAATGATTTTTTTTTATAAACAAAATGTTTATTTTTAACTTTATAAACAACAGAAACAACTTTTTAAACAACAGTTTCTTTTATATGAAATTTTAAAAAATTTAAAAAGATATTTATGAAAAGTAAACCAATGTATTCTCATTTTCCTCAAGAAAATTGTCAAGATTTGCTTTAAATTTTTTCAAATTCTCAGACTTTACAACGACATCCAGAAGTTTATTCCAAAGTTGGCACGCTCTGTTCGAGAAGAAATAGATTCTTGAAATAACGGATGCATGATGCAAGTCATTTATTTCACGAGAGGTGAAATATTGTATCTGGATTCTGTGATTGTGACCTCTAGTTGTAACACTCGGGCCAACTAATTTAATTCTTAAATTGAGGACTGGTTTGAAAAAAAGGTTAACAGACTTAATATCTTATATAACTGAATCAAGTCTCTCGTTTTCTTCTAAGATTTAAGACCCATTTTAACTAGTCGTTCTTTATAACTATTTTTAACTATTAATTGCTCTCTAGCAAGGATTTCATTTAACATTAATTTATTAAAAATTTAACATTTATTCATTTAAAATTTTTAATATTGAGTATTTTTAGGGTTTTTTTCTTCTTTTAGGATATAGTTGTTTATTACAGCAATTCTGCAGTGTAAAAAAAAAATTTCAAGTTGCTTTTAAAAAAACGATTTGATTTTTTTTAAAAGTATCCACTATTTTAAAAATTGTCGCCACAAGCAGATAGTTCCAAATTATTTAAAAAAAACATTCAAATTGATAAATTCAATATTTTTATATTAAATGTTAAAATATACACATAATTATAATACAAACAGAAAAAATGAGCTTGAAATAAAAATAAAAAATTTGTAAACTATGTTGTGCAACTTTTTGTGCAAAAGAATTCTTTGCTTTTTATATATCTTTTTGAGAGACAAGGTTTACATAAACTGCAACATGATTTTTCACAAATTTTTCATAAAACTTCCATCTATAGCTTTTCATTTTCAAATGTTTTTTGGGCACTTTTTGTACTTTTTTTGTAGCTTTCTTGGCAGGAATTTCTTCTGCTGCTGCAATTTTGAGATATGTACGTTTTAATAACTTTGCTTTTTTTTTTCTAACGAGTTTAACCATGCTTCTTTTGTAAAAGCTTGACCAGCTACTGTTTTGACATTTCTTGCTATTTTTGCAGGATGTTTGTAAGTATTTTGAAATTAAAAATGCTTCAAGAGAGCTCTTTCAATACTGATTTCTACACAAGTTGCCAATTCTTTTTGAGGAGTTAAATTAAAAGTTGGAATTGAAGTTGGGGTTGCAGGCAAAATTAAGGTTTGTGTTTGTTGAGCAGTTATAGACAAAAAATCTTGTCTGATTTTATAACTGTTGATGATGTTATTAAGGTGTTATTAAAAGTTTGACAAATTTGTAATTTTGATTTGTCAATGTTGTCTTAATTTAATGGAAATGTTTTCAAAATCAGCAATAATTTTTGTATATACTTTGCTGCTTTTATATGACTGTGCAAGGAGACTTGGGAAAAATTTTTTGGACAAACAGCTGAACTTTCAACATAAATTCTTTTTTAAATTGAAATTGGTTTCTCCAAATACACGACTTTACTAAAACCTACTTTTGCCAAATGAAAATGTTTTTTCAAAACATAAAAACAATGGGCAATAATTTCTGGTGTGCATGACTCTGCTCTCAAAGGTGCAATGTTTGTAGCTATTCTCTTGCTTAGTTCTGATTGCCATTGACTCAAAAATCCTTTGTATCATTTGCAACCAAGCATTCCATTTTTGAACAAATACGCTTTAACATTTTCAATAAAATAGTCTCTCAAAACTTTGAATAAAAAAAATAATCTACCAAACTTTAAACTTGATCTAATTGTCTACCAAAGCCCCAATTGCCAAGCATCTGAAGAAAGTGAACAGACATTAACTCAATAAAAAGATTCAATTTTGTTGTATTGTTACTACTTACTACTGAAGTCTTGTTTGATTTTTGGTGAGATAGTGTTGATTCTGGTATGCAGTAAAATTGAGCTGTGGCTCTTAGGCTCAACTCACTATTTTCAATCTTATCTAATTCGCTTTAATTGTCTCCTCAGTGTAAGGCTTCTTGTTTGTGTTATTTGTTGACATTTGAAGTACAATATATTCAGTTACAGATTTATAAAGATTTGTGAAATTGAAGAAATTTTAGTGGTTACTTTGTGTACTTTTGCACTTCAACTGTATAAGTGCAAAAGTACAAAATTAATTAACACGAAAGTATGAAAACTTAAAAAATGAAAAATATTTAATCATTGTGAAAAAATATTAAAATAAATTTTAATATAATAAAAAAATTTAATTAGAGTGAAAAAATAATAAATAGATTAACCTTTTAAGTTTTAATTGATTACTTTCTATTGCAAACATTAAACCAGTGATTATTGCAAACATTAAACCAGTGATTATCGCAAACATTAAACCAGTGATTATTGCAAATATTAAACCAGTGATTATTGCAAACATTAAACCAGTGATTATTGCAAATATTAAACCAGTGATTATTGCAAACATTAAACCAGTGATTATTGCAAACATTAAACCAGTGATTATTGCAAACATTAAACCATTGATTATTGCAAACATTAAACCAGTGATTATTGCAAACATTAAACCAGTGATTATTGCAAATATTAAACCAGTGATTATTGCAAACATTAAACCAGTGATTATTGCAAACATTAAACCAGTGATTATTGCAAACATTAAACCAGAGATTATTGCAAACATTAAACCAGTGATTATTGCAAACATTAAACCAGTGATTAATGCAAACATTAAACAAGTGATTATTGCAAACATTAAACCAGTGATTATTGCAAACATTAAACCAGTGATTATTGCAAACATTAAACCAAAAATTAAATCAAAACAAATTTGTCTGACATGTCTGATAAAAAATAAAGGAAGTGCGATTGAACACTATTCCTGAACACGCTTAAAATATTTTGTTTTTACAACTTAACCACACAATTTGTTTTGACAACTCTAGGCGTTTCAAAATGCGCTGAAAATAAAAAGAAAATTTGTAAGATAAATCATCTATCGAAAAGAAAATCTTAAAGAAAAAGAAAAAATCTAAGCTCAAAAAACTAAAATTTAAACAGGAAAATATATTTATATTACGTTTTTTAAAAATTAATATGTTATGCAAAATGCATTGTAAATTATTAAATACATAAGTATATTAAATACATAAACTATGTAATTATATACATAATTAAGTATGTAATAAAAATGTATAATAAAAATACAAAGTTATTAAAGACATCAATTACTATGTAAATATATTAAATACATCAGACCCGTAGGAACAAAAATTATATTGGGGGGGTGTACTGGATTAAGGGGCCCCAAAATATTTTCAAGGCCTTTTTTTTTTTTTTTATAAGCAACCGGGGGGTCAGGTTCCTGCTGACCCCCTGGTTGCTACGGGCCTGAATACATAAATTATTAAGTTCACTTATTGCTTTATTAAATAAAGTAACAAATTAATTATGTTTACAATAAACATATTTTGTTTGAATTATCAAAGTATATTGCATGTAATTACATTTATATAAATATGTAATTTTTTATAAATCTTCTCAAACTTTTTTTTGGATTAATTTTATAAACACTTTTATTAGAGAAAAATTTTAGCACAAAAACAAACGTTATGTAACAACTCAAATTTAAAGTGTAATAAAAAGCAATGGTTTCTATAAGCATTAAAATAACTATTAGGTTAAAATTTTTATAAAATAAATTTTAAAGAGGTTTTAAAGGCTAAAATACTTTTTTAAAATTTATAAAAACCATCAGATAAAAAAATAAATAAATTTTAAACTATAAATTTAAATTTATAATTATATAAATTCTAATTTATAAAAATGAATAATAAAAAACCGAGCACATTTAATTAAAAAAAATGTAATGCTCTGGCGTCTTTTAAAAAATGAATTAACTCAAAAAAATGACATATTTTATTAACGTAGCTGTGTTCAACTTCAATTTTTTTTTTTTTTTTTTTTTTTTTTTGTATAAAAAATAAAAAGTTTAAAAAATAAAGTTTATATACAATCCTGAATTTTTTAATAATATTGGATCAACTGAAATGATTAGAAAATAAATACACATAAAATATGTCGGACAAAATGACCGGTAGAAGTCGTTTTTAACTGGACAAGTGGCGACAAATGTCCGATATCCGGCACTTATTTCAAGCCCTGTATATATATATATTTTACTGTTAATATATATACTTTACTTTTTAAGAGATATATATATATATATATCTTTTACTGTTAACAGTAGATATAATTACAACTGACACTTAATAAAAGACAAAAGTGTATGTACTAGTCTTTTTTTAGCATTCAAGTTGACACTCAACAAATTAATGGTCATTTATTAAAGAAGCATGTGGTTGATTCATTGTTACCTTTTCTGCGATGCTCTGCCTATTTCTTTCATTTTTTGACTGGTGTAAAAATTCCCGAAAGTCTTAAAACAGGTTTTTTTTTGTTCTTTTGATATTTTTTATTGCATACTGATATTTTTTAATTTAGTTTAAGTTATTTTTCTTTTCAGCACAATATAACAAAAAAAAGACAATAAAATTTATATGTAAAACAAAATGAAAATTTATACATTTATAAATATATACATTTATGTATGTATGCATGTATGTAGTTACATTCTTGCATACATACATTTATGTATATATGCATGTATGTAGTTACATACATGCATGCATAGTTTTAAATATATTTATGTACGTATGTTGATACATACACACATGCGCGCCCACACACACTTATGCATATATTAGGGTGTCCCCTAAAAAAATATTTTTTCAGGCAGTTTTGTGTTTCATTTTGTCCATTGAAAGCAAAAATAAGGTTTTTGAAAAATTTTGATCCCCGCCCCTATTTTAAAAGTTTTACCCCCTCTGCTGCCCACTAAAAAAAAACAGTTCAACATTAAACAGTGATTTTAGGCTAAATATGAAAATGTAATATTTCAATTAAACATATTTTGTATCAAGAATTATAAAATTATAAAAGTTTGAGATTTTTTTTAATTTTTAAAAAAAAAATTTTTTACTATGAATGCAGTTGTTTTCTTATAAATAATTTTATATTTATATAATTTGTAATTATTTGCTTTTTATCTATAGGTATAATATAATAAATATATAATTTATATATAAAATATAAAATATATCATATATAAAAAATATTCAATCTGATATGAGCAATATAAAATTGAGAAAAAAAGATGTTTGATAAAGTTGTTGGGAAATTATTACCTACCCTTGAAGCAAAGATATTTAGTTAGTAACAAATTAATGGATAGGTTTTACGCCATTATCTATGTCTTACAAGGTTTGATTTGAAACTAAGAAAGAAGTTGCATCTGTCATTTGCAAAAAAGTGAATGGATTTTGGAAAATGGCAGGAGTTCAAACAAAACAAAAAAAAAATACCGTTAGAATGATACTGCATCTGATACATCTTAGAGAGAACTTGATTAAAAATGTAGATAAAAAATTTTATATGGCTGTATTAAAAATGTAGACAAAAAATGTTATACTTCTACATTTTACTAATAGGTTATCATCTCTGTTTGACATAGTAGCATCAAATGTAGAAGATTTGATTAGAAAAGATACCTCTTGTGACATCAATAGTCAGTTTAGATTTAGATTTTCTCTCAGCATCAATTAAAAAAATAATTTTTGGGTTCATTAGATAAGAGTTATACTATGAAAGTAAAAAGAAAGCAGCAAAAAGAATCACAGAAAATAAAAGCTATTGAAAAAGAGAAGTCAAGAAAAGAAAATATAAAAAAAGATAGATCCAATGTACTGCCAGAATTTGACGATGAAGAATTCAATAAAAAGAAAGAAAATTCTATTACTGGGCAGAAAAAAAAAATTAGGATATTAGAATACCCTAAAGTTTCTTTAATGACTGATCGGTTGAATCTATTAAACAGAGAAAGATCTAGGATCAATTTAGCTGCAGCTGAAGCATTAGGTCACAATTTAGATGAAATCTCAAAAAGCACTGCAAGCAGATCAGGTAATAAAATTACAGTAAGTTTCCAATGACATTAAAAAAACATTCATTTCATTCATGTACTCTTCCATTCACTGGGATTCAATGCTGGTCTCTGTGGTAGGTGGTAAAATAAAATGTTTGTCTATTGTAGTAACAGGAAAACCAAGTGCACCTGAAGGAAAATTGTTGTGTGTGTCCAGGATTTCTGACACAACTGGGAAAAGTTAGGCAACAGCAACCATAGATGCTGTAAAAGCATAAAAACGAGAAAAAAACACATGTAGCATTGATTTTTGAAACAACTCCATCTAATTCAGGATGGATAAATTCTGCTAAGTTAATCAAAGAACACTTCAATAAAATGTTATTTTGGTGTGCCTGCAGACACCATATCTTATAAAGAGTTTTGTCATCTGTTTATTTTAAGATTTTTGGAGATTTTTGTCCATCTTCAAATTATGAGTTATTTAGACACTTTTAAAATGATATATAGCCTAAACTTTCATTAAGTTCAGATAGCACTTTTGAAAAATTAAAATCGAGGATCCAGTATTAAAGATCAAACAACCAGAAATGAAAATTTTCTTGTCTGGTTTACTTTACTGGAAGTCTTAAAAAATATTAAGAAGTAATTTATCAAGAAGGTTTCCAACTTGCTTTGCAATTACTGAATGCAAAACTAATAAATGTACAGTGGCACAAACCTGGGGCTTTCCATCATGCTAGATGAATGTGTGCAATTTTGTACACATCAAGAATGTTTGCTTTTGCTGAATTGGTAGAGTATGAAGAAAGTTAAATAAATAAATTATCATGGTTTTTTAAATTTACAATGCAATTTAAACTAAGTGTTACCATAAATATTTTCAATTTATAACAATTTATTTGCTTGTTAGTCATAAAAATAAATTATAATGATAAATCTTTTTTGTTATAATTAAAAAGCTAAGTTCTAAAAGGTTATTATTTTAGGCAGAAAAATATCATGATCAAGAGGTGGGGTTGGGGATAGGGGGGGATCGGGTGTCTTGGTTGGTGAATTTCTTTTGAATAAATTTTTATTTGGTTTTAGTATAAGCAACTATATATAAAACTAATTAAAAATATGAACTTAGTTAAATATATTAATAGATATATTTAAGAATTTTATTTAGGATTATTTTAAAAAAATCACTTAAAAAGGGTTGTAAGGGAGTCAAATTGAAATTTTTTTTTTAGTTAACATGTCATTAGGTTTTATTAAACTAAACTTAACAAGAAAATTGGTAAAAATGTAAACATAGTTTATTATTGAAAATGTTTTAGTCCTTTTTGGCAAAATTTTAGAAAAAAAAACAATTAAAAAAAGGTAGCGAGGAAGGAGGGGTGAAGGTAAATTATAAATTTTTTTTTTTTTTTGGTTTAAATAGACAAAGATACATATAAAACCGATTGAAAATCTAAAAATAGTTCAAAATGAAAAAAAAATTATGTAGTTTTGGGACACCCTAATATATATATATATATATATATATATATATATATATATATATATATATATATATATATATATATATATATATATATATATATATATATATATATATATATATATATATATATATATATATATATATATATATATATATATATATATATATATATATATATATATATAATTAAGAACATAATTTATATTATAATTCTTTATGTTAACTGCAAATTGAACAGTATTTCTGAACAGAGGGAGTAATTTTTAGCATTATTACTCCCTCTGTTCTGAAATCCTGTTCAATTTGCATTCAACCTAAAGAATTATTGAATATAAATTATGCTCTTAATTTTATATATATATATATATATATATATATATATATATATATATATATATATTTTGATGCGTGGCATCAAAAAATGTTTCCCATAAACTGTAGTTTTAAAGAGCGCGTTAATAAACCAGACCAGAAAAAGTTTTAAAAATTAAATTTTTTTTTCAATTGATAGACTGCCTGGCCAAACCAAACCCTCAGTCGATGTAGCAGCACTCTCTTGTGAGTCAGGCTACTTGTCAGTCGTTGTAGCAGCACTCCCTTGCGAGTCAGGCTATTTGTCAGTCGATGTAGCAGCATTCCCTTGCGAGTCAGGCTATTTGTCAGTCGATGTAGCAGCACTCCGTTGCGAGTCAGGCTATTTGTCAGTCGATGTAGCAGCACTCCGTTGCGAGTCAGGCTATTTGTCAGTCGATGTAGCAGCACTCCGTTGCGAGTCAGGCTATAAGATAGTCGATGTAGCAACATTTACGCATGTTTTAAAAATGTTTTTTATTAAATCAATAACAAAAACACTACTAATTAAAAAAAACTTTCTAGTCGTTATAATTGCGGTTTTTTAAAAATTTTTTAAAAAACAATTAAATTTAATGTACTTCCGCATAAATTAATTGCTTTGACATTTCGATGACAATCAAAAACAGCTTAAGAGACGAGGTAATTAAAATTGTAGTCGTAAGAGACTTTTTTTACATTAAAATGCTCTTAAAGCTACACTATATGGGTATATATATATATATATATATATATATATATATATATATATATATATATATATATATATATATATTATATATATATATATATATATATATATATATATATATATATATATATATATATATATATATATATATATATATATATATATATATATATATATATATATATATATATATATATATATATATATATATATATATATATAAAGAATTATTGAATATAAATTATGCTCTTAATTTTATATATATATATATATATATATATATATATATATATATATATATATATATATATATATATATATATATATATATATATATATATATATATATATATATATATATATATATATATATGTAGGCCTTTCCATTTCAGTGAGTCAAATAAAAGTTTAAAAACAATTATTTTTTCAATTTTGAAGATGGAATTCAAAAGAAGATATGTGATATTTTGATTATCCAAAATTCAGTTGATTTCATTGCCCAGATTTTATAATTCTTCAAGATAATGATGTCTTTTTATATTTCATTATCATAAATTGCAACTAAGTATCTTGGAAGTATCTTTTATGTAAATTTTATGCTCAAGTGAAAATTAATTTGAATTTCCATGCATGATTTAAAAGGTTTAATTATTTGGAAAAAGAAGTGTTAAAAAGATTCAATTAAACTGAATTTTTTTTACTTTGCGCATTTTTAGGTTACTGAATTGAATAGCAAAAGTATTTTTTTTCTTCTATGACATTTTAGCATTTTTTTTCATTGCATTATGCACAGACGTATCATGTATGGGCATACTTGATCTATACATCACATCTGTGCATGATAATTAGTTTCTTAAGCTTTAAAACGTTTGAATCGCATATTTTTGAAAAGGAGGAAGTGCGTTGAAAAGATTGCAAAAGAAAGAAGCAAAAGCAAGAGGTAAACCTTTGGAAAGGCACTTGAAAAATTTAAATCAGGATTACCTGCCAATTCAAACAAAAGGAAATACCTTATGAAAGAATTTTATAAACATAAAAATATGCTACTTTCTGATATTTCAGAATAAGGTACTGACTAGGCCGTTTTGGACGATGTTAATTCCTAAGTTCTTGATTTTTATTTGTGAGAAGATATTGAACAACCACTAACATCTTTGTTAGAGGGGTGCATATTGCTGCATCAACAATTTCCAGATTATATGCATCATGTGTATATAAAGCCATAGGGTATATGTTGCCAAAATGTGTCAGAAAAGGAATTGATTAAACAAGTAAAATTGTAATTTCATTTGCAGTATGATAACAAAATTTAATAATTTTGTATTAACCTTTTTGGTATATTTATAAACTAACTATAATCCATTTATATTTTTAATTCTTCTAAAATCAGATGGATTTCAGTGGAAGTTACACTATAATGGAGCAAAGTGAAATTCAATTTGCTTCCTGGGTTTATCAGCAATTAACAGTATTAACTGCTGCAATTTGGGTTTTGTCAGTAATATTTTATCAGAAAGTATTTACTTCTTGGACAATTCATCAGATTTACATACTCTTTGAGACTTATTTAAGTTTTTAACACAGTTATTGTCTAGACTCTATTTGTTGTTTCTAATGTTGACTAATTCTATATATATATATATATATATAAATATTAGTTTTTCCAGATATTCAAAACATTTTCAATACATGCAAGTTGAGGTATATATTTTTGTAATATATTTGTTTTTTAAGCTTTTTCACTCATCAATCATAAAAAAATTAAGAAAATTTGTCAAAAAAAACTAAACCAATTTAGCTAAAAGTGAAATTAAAAATAAAATAAAGGAAAACAAATTCCTGATTTTTTCCGGATAATTTATTCAAACAATTTTCCGGATTTTTAAAATATGACGAGTATGATCTATGATGTTTTTATAAATATTATACTTTTTAAAATAAATGATTTTATTTAAATAATTTTTTTGTTTAACTATATTTATTACTTTTTTATATAATTTCTAAAGTATTGTACTTTGCTACATTTGAAATCATATGCGTTACTGAGTAAAGAAAATTATTATGTATTGTTTGATTTCACAAATACTATGATTTAATATTTTTATTTTTTTGAGTTTTGCTCATTCATGGTTTTTAACTTTTTATGACCATAAAATAAATTTTCTGTACAAAAAATAAATTTTATACAGAAAAGAATAGACTATGTGATTTTTTTTGTTTTTTTTATTCGACAGCTTGGTTACTGAAAAAGTAACGCCCCCAAACTTTTACTCTGAGTACATTTTTAATAAGCGACTTTTTACTTTTACTTGAGTAAACTTTTTGACCGGTAACTTTTACTTGCACTTGAGTAAAATTTCACTCAAATAACAGTACTTTTACTTCAGTACAATTTCTTTTACTTTTTCCACCTCTGATAATTTGTAATGATTATAATTGTTTAGAATATACTTGTGATGAAATATTTGCTCTTTTAGAATATATTTGTGATGAACTATTTGTACTTTTAACATACTTGAACATTCCTGTGAATATTGATGAGCTCTTAACATTAAATTGGTTAATGCAAGAAGAGAAAATGATCCAAGTAACAAAAAGGTTCTATTTTAATTTTATTGAAATATTTTCTTTGCTTTTTAAGATACCAAGTTGATTTTATTATTTGTTACTATAGCAACAAATGTGATTGTTAAGATTTAGTTTGCAAACTACAAGTAGAAAATATTTTCCAAAAACCTCATATATTAATATTTGCAAACACTTAATATAGATAATTAACAAAATTTATAAAAACTCAAATTGGCTCATTGCAAATTCAACATGTTATTGGTCTCAAAATATTTAAATGAATTAAAATCTAATGAATTGTCTTTATACATGAAAATATTTACTTATATCAATTAAAAGGTAACATAAAATTAGTAAATGTAGATAAATATTATGAAATAATAATAATTAATGTTAAGGGATTCATTAAGTAAAACTTTTTTTTTTGCAGTTTAATAAAAATGTACAAAAAATGATTAGAATGGAAAATCTAATGATTATTTATAAAACTAATGAATTTAAAAAAAGTTAAATGAAGTCAAAACAAAGTTACTTATTAAAAGTAACTTTGTTTTAAAGTAAAGTTTCTTTTTTTATGTTATAAATTTTACTTTTTAATTTTTACTTAAAACATAACTTTGTGTTTTTACTATTCTGTTCTCTGTTTTTGTTTTTAAACTTTTTATTTTTTTTTAGGTGGTGTGAACACAAAGATGTTTACAATGTTTCTAGTATTAAAATAGAGTAAGCATTTTTATTTTTTAAGAGACAATTTATTTAAATGGTGTAAATACTATAAATATATTTCATTTGATAAAAATTCCAAAAAGATATTATTGCAGTTTAAGTTATAGATTGTCTTTTTATTGTCAGTCAGTCAATCAGTCAGGTAATTCTTTTCAGAAGATTGTTTAAATTTCAGTATTTATCAAAATAAGATATCAGTTAAATAAATAATCAAATATGTTTTTAAATTTTATTTGAGTTTGTATCAATCAATCATTTATGGTCAGGTCATGCTGTTACTGGTTACATGTAATCCAGTGCAACCTGTTTCATAGGATCAATTCATAATTTAGCTTCATAATAAAGACCCCTTAGCCGTTGAAAATTGGCTAATGGTAGGAGGAGCTATGAGCTCCTCCTACCATTAGCCAAACTACATAAAACTATGTATTGAAATCTTTTTAAATCACAATAAAAATACTCAACCCTGATCTGCAAAACAGATTAACACTACAATAAATTGTTTCTTAAAATGGAATATTTTATTTTTATTATTGTGACTTTTCTTTTTATTGTTGATGAGTTCTTTTTAAAATAAGGATAAGTACACTCTTGAATATTGACAAGTACATTTATAATTTTATTAATATTTTTATATTTAATTTAAGAACTTTAATGAAAAAATATGTTAGTGAAGAAACATTAGATGAGGTAAAGTGAATGAGATGAGTCTGTACCTCCTCCATATGAGAACATATGAACAAAGTTACAAACCTTGAGATACAGCAGAATAAACACCATTATTTGTTAAATAAATATTATTTTTGTATTGCCAACTTTGTGTGATTTTTACATTGCAACACACCTGGTTACAGAAAAATTGTCAATAAAGACAATTTAAACATTTTTTTTTTTCTGTATTTATGTTTTTCTGTATTTTTTATTATTTTTTGCAGTTTTGTTAGAAATACTTTCTACTATCTCTAAAGCCATTTTTTAAAACCTTGATTTGGAATGATTGTTTGGAATAAATTGTTGTAAAAACTCTAATAAAAACCCTGATAAAAATATTTCAATAAATGTCAATAGTTATAGAAAAAGTAAAGTTTAATTATTTGTGAATATGAATTTAATCCTTTATGGTTTAAAAGAAGTTGTATCAATATATTAAATTTATTTTTTCAGAGTAAACTATGAATTAATAATATAAAAACTACATACTCACTTATCAAGCTTGACGTATCAAAAAAGGAAAATCAATTGCCAACTTATCAAATACACTTTGGAACAAATTTGATCAGTTGGCAGTCAAATTTATGTTATGCTCTAAAGATGGGACATAAACCACAAAACACAAGTTTAAAAAAGATCGCATTAACTTCCTGGTTAAAATTGTTATAAGACTGCAAGGTAGAAGTCCTTTAAAGCATATGTTAGTGCAAAATGTAGCATGCCTATCCTCAAATAGTATGATTAATAACAAAGTAGTTAATTGATAAGTTGTATAAATCAAAGTTGATATTCGCCCAAACAGCTGATTTTGCCAAAAATCAGTTTGAAGACTACGAAAATCTGTTATAACATTAAATAAGGAAGAGTTCAGCCTTATTCTATTGCTTGAAAGTGCGTCTTGAAAGGTTTTTAATTTGAATGGGAACAAACATTTTAAATCATTATCACTTTTTCTTACAGTCTGTACTGTACAAAGAAGTTACACTTTTACGTTTCAGTATAAAGGCATTACAGTGTGATAAGAAAATATCAAACTTTTTCTTTTCATTTAAAAATGCTCTTTGAATTGAGAAAATTAAAAAGAAATCTTTCACAATAACATGTCAAACATTTACTCTGGTTTTTATATGTATAGTAAAGCTTTTTGGTAAATTGTTTTATGAAAAGTGTTTGTTATAAATATTTATTATATATGTTTTCTAATTTTTTGCGTTGTTACATTAAAATTCAAGTTCAAAAATAAATTTCATCAAAAACAAAGTTAATTAAAAATGTTTTTTTTTTTTAAAACATATCTAGCTAGATAAATTGGAATTTATCTAGCTAGATATGTTTTGTAAAACATGATTACATAAAAAGTTGTTTATGCAATTCCATGAAAAAAAATTATTTATGGGATTAAATATTATAGGTAATGTTTACTTATGTGTATAATTTACTTGTTATTTATATTTTTATTATTTAATTGGTGCAGATATATTGTGATAGTTTAAAGTTGTGACAGTTTAAAGTTGTGACAGTTTAAAGTTTGTAACAGTTTAAAGGTTGTGACAGTTTAAAGTTTGTGACAATTTTTACTTGACATGACTTTTATCTTATTTTTATTTTATTTTTTTATTTATTAGATTTTTTTATTTTATTTTAGGAAGTGCTACTTTACTGCACGCCGATTGATCACCTTACCACATGATTATAGCTCTTTGATTAACATGGCCTCAGGCTTCAGGTAGTTTAATTTTATTTGTTTATGCAGGCCATGGTCAACTATAACGACAAGCAGGGTAAACATATGGTTAACTGAATTTACAGAATGCGCCACATTACATATCAATAAAAAATATTGTAGCACAGTTTTTTCTTTTGATTAGTAATATGGGGCATTCAATCTGAAAAAAAAACATAATGAATTTCAGTTATATTTAATGAATGTTAAATTTTTTTAATTTACATTAAATATAATTTGATTTTGTTGTAAATTAAACTTTTTTTTTGATGACTGAAAATTTTGTTTCAACAAATGTAACTATGATTTTCAAAAATCTGAGAAAATTGTTTGCCTTTCAAATAAAGTAAATTAGATGAAATCTTTTTTTGACACTTAATTATAAAACAAGATGAAAAAGAGTTAATCATCACGCCAGGAAATCATTATTGTTTAACAATGGTGAAGCCTAGATTTAAAAAAGTTGAGGTTTATTTGATGTCATCATGGGAGCCTTTGATGGCGCAGAAGTTTGTGAGTTGGAATATTTATCTTGTTTTAATTATCACAGTCTTACAATAACAATAAATTCGGATTGTAAAGAGATGATGGTCTAGCAGTTGACTTTTTAATTTACTAGACATGATGGTCTAGCAAATTAAAAAAGCACTTTGTGAAAATTTTTTAAAAATAATGATCTTCATATATCCATCAGCTGTATTTTTAAAATTGTTAGTTATCTGGACTTAATGTTAAATCTTAATGACAGTTCTTTCCAACCTTACTGCAAGCCTGGTAATTCCATCAGTTAAATAAATGCTGAGTAAACCACCCTCCTAGCATACTAAAAAATCTTTCTCAAACTATAGAACTAAAATTGCCAACTAATTCTTCTAACAAAAATATTTTTAAACCTATTTCTCCTTATCAAGATGCATTATTTAAATCAGGTTTTATCTGCAAATTCCCTTACCATTCAAATAAAAAACTGATCCCATTCAAAAATCACAAGCAAAAAATAATCTGGTACAACCCACCTTTCAGTACCAATATTGCAACAAAAATAGGCAGTCGTTTTTTGAACATGGTAGATCTGCACTTTCCCGTTGGTCACAAACTTCTCAAGATATTTAATCAAAATACCATTAAAATAAGCTGCTCATGTATGCTAAACATCAAGTCCATCATTAATTCTCACAATCACTGGATATTATATAGACAAGGTAAAAATGAAGGAAAAATATACAACTGTGTCAACAAATCCATCTGCCCCATGAATAATCAGTGCTTGACAAAGAACATGAAGTAACTTTTCTTCTGTTGAGTCTTATCTCTTGCAAAGTTCACCAGACCTACTTGCTCTTTGTGAGACTAATTTGAGTTCAGCTGTCCCATCTTGTGATCTTAGTGTTGATGGTTATCTTCCTTTAATTCGTAAAGACTCCAATAATCACATGCTTGGCCTGGGCATCTACATTCGTAAGAACTCACCCATTTGTCGTGAAACTAGGTTTGAATCTACAGACTATTCATTTATGTGCTTTCGTTTAGCACAACTTCACTCTATCGCCTTTCTCTTTGTTCTATATCGCTCTCCTTCATCCCAAGATTGCACTATTCTTGATGTTATTTCTGATCAAATTGACCAAGCCCTCTCTCTTTATCCATCGGCCAATATTGTCGTTGTTGGTGACTTTAATGCCCATCACACCGATTGGCTTGGCTCTAGTGTCAGTGACTCTGCTGGCGTTAAGGCTCTCAACTTTTGCCTTTCTCAATCTCTAACTCAAATAGTCAACTTTCCAACTCGTTTTCCAGACAACCCTAATCATTTACCTTCTCTACTCGACTTATGTCTTGTTTTGGATCCTAGTCAGTGCTCAATTTCTCCACATTCACCCTTAGGTACTTCTGATCACGGTTTGATCTCTCTAAAACTATTATCAAATTCTTCTACTTCATCAGAATCCCCCTATCATCGTACCACATACAACTACCTTAAAGCTGACTGGTACTCTTTCCGTGATTTTCTTCGTGATGGCCCTTGGGTAGAAATCTTTCGTCTTCCTGCTGACAAATGTGCTTCTTACATAACTTCGTGGATTCAGGCTGGCATGGAATCTTTTATTCCCTCTCGGCGATTCCAGGTCAAGCCTCACTCTTCTCCTTGGTTTTCCTCACATTGCGCTGCAGCAATTTCTAATCGAAACCGTTACTTCCATATCTATCAGCAAAACAATTCTCCAGAAAACAGACATCTGTTCACTATCACCAGAAACCATTGTAAAAAGGTTTTGTCTGACGCCAAAGCTCACTATTCCCAGGTCATTAAATCTCGTATCTCATCACAAAAATTAGGCTCTCGAGACTTCTGGAGAATCTTTAACAGTATCAATAATAAGGGCAAATCTGTTATTCCTTCTTTCTTGTATGGTTCAGACTTTGTCACCTCACCTAAAGACAAAGCTGAATTGTTTGCTAAGAACTTTTCATCAATATCATCTCTTGATTCCACTAGTTGCGTTTTACCTGACATAGCCGTCAAACAGGTTGATCCCTTGCTTGACATTCGCATCACTTCAGCTTCTGTATCTAAAGTAATTTCCTGCTTAGACTCTTCAACAGCTTGTGGTCCTGACAACATTCCTGTTGTAGTCTTGCAGAGGTGTTCTCCGGAGCTTTCATCCATACTTTCTAAACTATTTAACAAGTGCTTATCAGAGTCTTGTTTTCCATCATGCTGGAAAGCAGCATCTGTTATCCCTATTTTCAAAAATTTCGGAGAGCGATCTGATTCATCTAACTACCGTCCCATTAGTCTTCTTCCTGTCATAAGCAAGGTTTTTGAATCTTTAATCAACAAACACTTAATCTCTCATCTTGAATCAAATAACTTACTTTCTGATCATCAATATGGATTTCGGTCTTCTCGTTCTACAGCTGATGTGCTAACAGTAATAACCGATAGGTTTTACCGTGCATTAGATAGAGGTGAAGAGGTTAAGGCTATCGCACTTGACATTTCTAAAGCTTTTGATAAAGTTTGGCATGCTGGTCTTCTCCATAAGCTTTCTTTTTATGGTGTAGCTGGTAACGTCTTTAAGATTATTGAGTCCTTTCTTTCCAATCGTAGTATAAAAGTTGTCCTCGATGGACATATAAAAGTTGTCCTCGATCTTCTTCACATCCTGTAACTTCAGGGGTTCCTCAAGGTTCAATCCTTGGCCCTATACTCTTTTTAATTTACATTAACGATCTTCCAGATATTCTCACATCTAAGGTGGCATTATTCGCTGACGACACTACCATTTACTCTTGTCATGATAAGAAGCCTACACTCTCTGATTGCTTGGAGGGGGTATCTGAGCTTGAAAAGGATCTCACTTCTGCTACAGCATGGGGCTCACAGTGGCTGGTGAACTTTAATTCAGATAAAACTCAATTTTATTCAGCCAATCGTTATCGTAATAATTTAGATCTTCCTATATTTATGAATGGTAATGTACTAGATGAGTCATCTACCATTCATCTTCTAGGATTAACTCTTACTTCTGATCTTTCTTTTAAACCGTATATCAAATCCATTGCAAAATTAGCATCTGCTAAGGTTGCATCTCTTTATCGAGCTCGACACTTTCTTACTCCAGATTCTATTCTCTATCTCTATAAATCTCAAATCCGTCCCTGTATGGAATACTGTTGCCACATCTGGGGCGGATCTTCTAATGATGCTCTTTCTCTTTTAGACAAGGTGCAAAAACGAATTGTAAACATAGTTGGACCTGCTCTGGCAGCCAATCTCCAACCTTTGTCACATCGTCGTAATGTTGCTTCTCTTTCTCTTTTCTACAAATACTATAATGGGCACTGCTCTAAAGAGCTAGCGTCCCTTGTGCCATCTACTAAAATTCATTCTCGTGTTACTCGCCATTCAATTAAGTCTCATCCTTTTTCTGTGACTGTTCCTAAGTGCTTCAAAAACTCTTATTCTTCTAGTTTTTTTCCTCGAACATCAGTTCTTTGGAATTCGCTTCCTTCATCTTGCTTTCCTGATTCATATAATTTGCAATCTTTTAAGTCATCAGTCAATCGTTATCTTGCTCTACAGATTTAGTCTTTTCTCTTCCAGTAACTTCCAACTCTTATAGTGGTTGCTTGCAGCCTTGTTGGAAGTGAAGATGTTAAAAAAAAAAAAAAAAAAAAAAAAAAAAAAAAAAAACATCGTTTATCAAGCCACCGTGTTGTCAAATAAATCTGATTACAAAGAAAAATATTTTGGTTTATGTGAAACTCCATTCAGATCTCAGTATGCTAATCACCTAAAATCTTTTAACATTAATAAATATAAAAATGATACCAAGTTGTCTAAAGAAATTTGGGACAAAATGTTTATACGCTTAATTAAGTGGAAAATTATAAAATTTTGCAATCCTTATAAGCTCGTCAAAAATTTGCAATCTTTGCTTATATGAAAAATTCCTTATTTTAATATATAAAGGTGAAAACTTGTTAAATAAACAAAATGAGTTGATTTCAAAAAAAGTCTCTTTCTACTACAATTTTTTACCCTAACAATTAAGCTACATTTTATTGTCTTCGAAATCTCAAAGCAATTAATGTGGAATTACATTAAATTTTATTGTTTTTTAAAAAAACCGCAATAAAGACTAGAAAGTTTTTTTTAATTAATGGTGTTTTTGTTGATGTTTTATTAAAATATTTTTTTTAAAACATGCACAGACTGTTGCTACATCGATTATCTTTTACTCTGCTGCTACAAGGGAGTGTTGCTACATGTATATATATATATGTATATATATGTATATGACAATTTCTTTAGTGATTTTCTTTATGCTGGTCCTAGGGCCCATCTCCTTCCTCTCTGCTAAAAATTGTCCTTTCATCTTCTGGAATCAGCCAAACATGGTATCTTTAATTTCTTTTTGTCAGTTTTAAGATAAGTCTCACTCTGCCCTTTGGTTTACTCTTTCTTGTGTAGCAGGTATTTCTAATTTAAAATCTTTTATCTTTTTTATCAGAACAACTCTCCTTAGAACAAAAGTCTTTTTATTATTGTAAAAAATCAGTGCAAAAGTTTATTATCTAATGTTAGGCTCCACTTTTCTCAGGTAACTAAATCTTGTATTTTATCTCAGAAGTTAGGTTCTAAAGGCTTCTAGAAAATTTTTAAGAGTGTTTATACAAATCTTTCATTTCATCACTATACTCTTCTTGATATCTCAAAGAAACAGGTATCTTCTTGATATCTCAAAGAAACTCAATTGCTAAGTTAATCATTTAGACATTACTTTGGGTTATTAACTATTGCTAATCAACTTATACACTTCCACAGCGTATAGTTGTAACAACTTATATACTTCCGCAGCTTGTAATTGTGACAATTTATATAATTAATTGTGAATATTTATATCCATAGCTTATACTGAATAGCTCATTGCTTATCAGGCCGTGCTTTATCTATGAATGAGTCAAATTCTCATTAAACTTAAATCATGCTAAAAGTAACCCAAAATTTTAAACATTAAAAACCATTAACACCACATTACTGTTTTACAAATACTTGTGGTCTGCAAAGCAACCTTCCATCATTGAATCTTACAAAATTCACCAGACTTGCTCTTAGTAAGACTAATTTAAATTACACCATTCCTTCTTCAGATCTCAGTACTGACAGGTACTACCCTTTGATTAGTCCTATGCTTGATATATGCATCACTTCACCTATTTAGTATAAAAATCAGGTTCGAATCCTTTGACAATTCTTTTATGTTTCTGCTTAGTACCTCTTCACTCTTCACCATTCTTTTTGTTCTTTATTGTTCTTCTTCTTCTCAAGATTGCACTCTTTTAGGTGTAATTTCTGATCAAGTTGACCATGCTCTTTCTCTCTTCCCCTCTTTCTCTCTTCCCCTTTAGATAAAATTTCTGATCAAGTTGACCATGCTCTTTCTCTTTACTCCTCTGCCAATATTGTTGTTATTAAAGACTTTAATGCTCATCACGCTAAATGTCTTAGCTCTATCACAACTGACACTAAAACCCATAACTTCTACATTTCTTAATCTCTTACTCAGATAGTTAACTTTGTGACTCGTTTTCCTAATCACTTACTAAAATCGATTGCTAAATTAGCATCCGCTAAATTTGCTTTTTTTTTATCGTACTCGTCACTTTCTTACTCCTGATTCCATTATCTACTTCTACAATTCTCTTATTCGTTCCTGTATAGAATACTGTTGTCATATTTGGACTAGTTTTTCTAATGATGCTCTTTTTCTTCTAGACAAGGTTTAAAAATGCATTGTAAATGTAGTTGGACTTGCTATATCTGCTAAGCTTGAGCCTCTTTCCCATCGTTGTAAAGTTGCATATCTTTCTCTTTTCTACAAATATTATCATGGTTACTGCTCAAAGGATCTCTAGTTCCATCAGCTAAAACTCATTCTTGCTTGACTCTTCATTCAGCTAAGTCTCACTCGTTTACTGTATGTCTCTGTATGCTCTAAAAACTTTAATTCGTCTTGTTTTTTTCCTCGCACTTCAACCCTTTGGAACTCTCTCCCATCTTCATGTTTACCTGACTCATACAATCTACAACTATTCAAATCTTCTGTCAACCATTTCCTTGCTCTATAAATCTATTCTTTTTTCCTAGTAACTCCCAACTTGATAGTAGTTGCTTGCAGCTTTGTTAGGAGTGAATTAGAATAAAAGAAAAAAAATAGTTGTGACAACTTATAGTTCAACACTTTATAACTGTGACAATATTTCTGTCTTATTAAAGTGTTTCAGAAATTTTTTCAATATTTTTTTAATTATTAAACAAGTCTAAGCAATAGTCAGAGAAACACTGACTTGCTCTTATGACTTGCTAAAAAAGTCTTCTCACTATCGTTAGCAAAGCTTTTAGGCCTTCAAATAACAAGCTTCTATCTTATCTTGTGTTTTACTGATTTTTTTAAACTGTGATAACAAAAATATTGAATGATAAAAAAGTAGAATTCGCTTTTACCTTTTCTTGACACGTTCAATTTACAGTTTTTCGAATATTCTTTTATTCTTTTTTTGCTTTTTAAATGTTTTCATTACCTTATCTTGCTCTTCTTTACCTTATCTTGTTCTTCTTTATTCTTAAGTGACTTGCAGTGCTGTTAAAGTGCTGACTTGCAGCGTTGTTAAATATGAAATTGTTAAAAATAAAATAAAAACCAAAAAGTTTAATACAAAGTTTTGAAATTTTTTTTAGGTGTCCTACTACTGGTGATAGCAGTTGCATTCCATCGTTGTGTCTTGTATGCGGAGAAATGTTATGCAGCCAATGTTATTGTTGTCAGACTAAAAACGAGGATCAGTACGGTGCATGCGTATTACACTCAGTGTCTTGTTCTAACTGTGTTGGGATTTTTTTTATAGTTAGACAGAGTGAAATTGTTTTGTTGTACAACCACACATTAGGAATGATGATTCCTTCTCCTTACTTAGATCAGTATGGTGAGGCTGACCGCGGTTTTAGGTATGCATTATTTTAGAAAAACTTATTTTCAGACTACAATTTTGCTTTTGAACTGTTAATTCTTATTTTATATATGAGTCTTGTCTTTGTTTGTATACATGTGTTATTTATTGGTCTGCGTTTATTTTTAGACGCGGCAACCCACTATTTTTAAATGAAAAGAGATACGAAAATTTGGAGAGAATATGGATTAGCCAGCAGATTCCAGAAAATATTGTTCGAAAAATTGAAACCGATCGATCTTTATTATCAAATGAATGGTCGCGTTACTAAACTTAAGTTATTTTCTTGCAATTTTCAGTGATTTAAATTGCGTAAATCTTGTTATTGTGATATAATTGATAATTGATATAATTGGTTTTTCAGTCGTAAAGCAAACAATGAGATGACATATTTTGATCATTTATTTTGATATTTTGAAAATTTCTTTATTTGGATTAATTTAAAGCTGGTTGAGGGTATTTATGAATTACTTAAAAGACAGAATTATTACCACGTCATTGCGTCATTACCTAGTGAATCTTTGCTGCTCTTTTAAAAGAAAGACGTTAATTAGTTATTTTTATTAAATCAATATGATGGTGAATATTACACCAGATAGTTATATCATGTTACAAATTAAAGTACTTTACGATTGGATGATTTAAATTTTGGAGATTTGTGATTTTATGCGAAGGGGGTTATTCCATTTTCTTTGACATTTCGGTTAATGAGTATTTTATCTATAATAAATATGATGATTGCAAGATTTACAATTAAATATAAAGTTCATAAATTCGCAATATTCAATATAAGATTTATCAGTTTTTTATAGCAAATATAACTAAATATAGTAAAATGTTGTCGACAATTGACTTGGCATTCATAATAATTGATACTAGTAGTATTACTAAGGTAATAAAATATATCTGAGGGTGACAGTGCTGTCAAAGTAAGCCAGGTTTTGGAATTATTACCAAAATTCTAAAGTCTTTAAAGTCTTAAAGTTGTGACAAACTTTTATAAAAAAGTTGTATATTTTTGAATGTTGTAAACATGTTTAAAATCTGAAAAATTGAAATCTATCAATATGATAAAGGAAAATATCACTGCATATTTTTGCTAGATTTAGTAATGCATATCTAAATGTAAAGTAATGCACACCTGAATTAAATAAGCACATTTGTAAAAACCTTATTGTTTTATATGTGTCTGCAATATTGAACAGTAACAATGGCTTTCATATATAGTATGGAAATATTATTTAAGGTTTCATTTTTAATACATGTATAAAACATAAATGACAAAATCTAGAATCGCAAATTAACGACTGATTCTCTTTTACTATTTTTATTGAGTTAAGGAAAACCAATTTATGTGAGCTATTATCAACTTTGTTAGGTTTGTAGAACGCGGCGATCTGAAATATTAATTCCCGAAGTTTGAAATATTTTTACAGTTTTTTCCGCTAATTCCGCAATTACAAAATAAAATATACCGACAATATAAACAACTTTGATGCTCTATAACTTGAAATCAAAATATAGTATTGAGTTTTTTTTTTTTTTTTTTTTTTTAGCTACTACGTACACTATTAATTACAATATTAAAAAACAAAGAATTTTTTTTTTTTTTTGGTTATCAATAAACGTACAAAAACTAAATATATTAAGTTTTTTCACTCAAAGCAACAAAAAAAGGTACTTCCATTAATTTTTCCCTATCTAACTATCGATTACAACAATATTTAATGAACCCAACCAATTAAATTTCTTGGAGTGGTTATAGACGAAAATGTTTCATGGACTGCCTACATGAAGGCCATCAACACTCAAATATCTAAAAATCTTGGTTTACTTTTCAAAGCTAGACCATTTTTATCACAAAATTCTTTACTTTTTGTTTATACATAGTCATCCTACATACGCTAACATGGCTTGTTTTTTATTCAAAAGGATTTTATGATTAATGGTGTCAAAGGCTTTTGAGAAAAAAGGAAAGAAAACTCTTAGCGTATATTTCTTATCAAAAATAATAATTCTTATCAAAAGTATCCGACATATGATTAGCTCAGTTACCGCATGCTCCTTAAAATGTTTTTTTTTTTTAAGTTAAAATTTTTATGCGAAGAAGTATGGTTTCTAGGGGAAAGTATGGTTTCTTAGGAAAGGTATGTTTTATTTTCATAACTGGTTTCTACGGAAGAAGTGTGGTTTCTAGGGAAAGGTTTTCATTTTTTTTAATTTTGATCATCATTATTAAATGATGATCAAAATTAAAAAATTTTGATGTTTCATTTTTTAAGTTTATTTTTCTTTAAATTTATTATGTTTGTACAGAAATTTAGATATTATGCAGCAGTATAACTGTGTTTTTGAGCATCCAATTTGACAACAGAGTCATCTACAGTTCTATTATAATGTATTTGTTTGACAGCTTCTTTTATTGACTCTTGTGCTATTTGCACATAAGCATTGTGTAACTCACTATTAATTTCATTGTAAGTTGTTTTGGCCATTGGTGGTGGCATATTCATGCAAGAACAAAATATTTTTATTGCACTAAAACCTTGACCAATTTCTCTAAATGCAGCAATTGTTTGAGTATTTCAAAACCCTTTCTCCTTAAAGTAAGCTGCAGTCTACTGCATTCTTTTGAAGAACAAAATTTTTTTTTCCAACTACATTCAGTGCATGAAACATTAAAAAACTGGGCAAGACCCATTTTTTTTGATAAGAGATATTCAATGTTTATTGCTGCAACCATAGTTAATAGACTTTAAATGGTTTGGAAACTCCGTAAAAGTCATTGTTTAACTTATTGACACAAAACTAGAGCGTAAATCAAGCGTGACCGTGCACACAAACTTATTAACGTTGTATAACAATATCTGATTTTGGCATGAAGTTCATTAAATAAACTCTTGAAAATAAAAGTAAAATTGTTAGTATAGATTCTAAACTATTTTTTAAAGATAGCATTTTTAGAGATAATAAAATGATTAATGTATTGCGGATTGTGAGCATGAAACAAACACGTTTTCTGTTTTATTAGAGTATAAATTAGAAATTCATTTAGTTAGTTTACTCATTAAGATTAATGAGCAAATTAAATAACTGAATACTGTTTTATAAACTCGTTGATAGTCTGGAGATGTACTTCAAGTCAGATTATATTTAAACAGGTGATTTACAAATATTTATGAAGGAAAAAGTACTTATTTTAGTTCATTGTATTCTACAAATATAAAATGCATTACTATTGAGTATTACTGCATAGTAACATAAGAGTTTGTTATATAACGCAAAAAAGTCATTATGATATGTTTTAATAGTTATTACATTCTATATATTATATGTAGTGATTGTTTGTAATTGATTTTTTGGTTATTAGATATTTATTCAGTGTTAATTTTAAAGCAAAATATGCCTGGAGATAATTGCAGTATAACAAACTGTGGTACTTCAAGACGAACCAAAGGTGTTGGAATATTTAAACTTCCTCATTCAAATTCTGCAGATCCTGCTCATCAAAAATGGCGATCTGAATGGTTAAATTCAATTACAAAAGGGCGTGTGATTGACCAACAATTTAAAATGCAAATCAATTCTGGGAAAGTCTTTGCTTGTGAAAAGCACTTTAAGCCAGATGATTTTGAAATACGTATGTCACAAGTGTTTTTTTTTTTTAATTTATATATATATATATATATATATATATATATATATATATATATATATATATATATATATATATATATATATATATATTTTATATATATATATATATATATATAATTTATATATATATATATAAATTCATTCTCGTGTTACTCGCCATTCAATTAAGTCTCATCCTTTTTCTGTGACTGTTCCTAAGTGCTTCAAAAACTCTTATTCTTCTAGTTTTTTTCCTCGAACATCAGTTCTTTGGAATTCGCTTCCTTCATCTTGCTTTCCTGATTCATATAATTTGCAATCTTTTAAGTCATCAGTCAATCGTTATCTTGCTCTACAGATTTAGTCTTTTCTCTTCCAGTAACTTCCAACTCTTATAGTGGTTGCCATTCCAACCACTATAAGAGTTGGAAGTTACTGGAAGAGAAAAGACTAAATCTGTAGAGCAAGATAACGATTGACTGATGACTTAAAAGATTGCAAATTATATATATATATATATATATATATATATATATATATATATATATATATATATATATATATATATATATATATATATATATATATATATATATATATATATATATATATATATATATATATAGTATGATATATTTATTAACTATTTTTTTTAAGACATTGGTGCAAAAATGACAAAAAAGATAATGAAAAATGGAGTTATCCCAAGTCTATTTCTTCCCATAAAAAGTTGTATCACTACTTTACCAAAAAAAAGAATGCCAAGGAAATCTATTGAACCTACAACTAAAATATCAACCAAATGCTATGTTAAACTTAAAGACATAGAATTTCAAATACGAAATTTAAAACTTTTGAATGGTTGGATAACAGATGTAAAAGAAAATGAAATAAGTGTTTTAAAAAGAAGTTCAAATCAGCTTGTTCTTCCAGAATTTGAAATAATCATAGATGATAGTTTAGGATATAGTTTGTCTGTATATGGATGGATGCTTCCTGAAAGTCATACCATTTACAAAATTTACAAAAGAAGTATGCAAAATATATCATTAAAAAATTTAATTACTTTACTTGAAAGTAATCAGTTATGTGAAGGTGTACCAATTCATGAAAAGACATCAAGTACCATTCACCATTGTATACCTTTTAAAAACAATCCACATTATTGGGATACAGAAACATCTCCATTCCAATGTATGTCAGATTACAGAAATATTAACTGTGACATTTTACTTAAAGACTCAAGCAGATGTAAAAAATGTATATTTACAAACAAATCAGTTATTTATTTAAAAAAGAAAAAAAAAAGAGACACAATGAGCCAGCCAAACTAAATGCCCCTATCTCTTTGACCTCACCATCAAGACTTAAATTAACAATTCAACAGCATCGTCTGAAATGTGCACAATTGCAAGCTAGGATCAAAACAATGCAAGAAGAGCTTATTAGCTCAAGTGTGATGATGGACAGTGAATTACATAATGATTTTCTTTCAATTATCTCTGATGCTAAACATGATATTAGTGACTTTATGAATTTGTTTTGGCAAGAACAAAAAAAGTTGTTTAGAGTTTCCTCATCAGGAGTTAGGTATCACCCAATGATAATAAGGTACTGTTTATCCATTGCATCAAAATCACCTTCTGCATACCAAGAAATTAGAAATAGCAAAATACTTGTGTTGCCAAGCCTGAGAACACTCAGAGATTATAAAAATTATATTCCACCGAAAGTTGGGTATCAGGATAGCATTGTTGAGGAGTTAAGTAGACAAACTAAACATTATACAAATATTGAAAGATATGTTGTGCTTCTTATTGATGAGATGTCAATTAAATCTAATCTGGTTTTTGATAAGAATAGTAATCAGCTGATTGGGTTTGTTGATTTGGGAAACCCAGACTTAAACTTTGCTACACTACAAAAATGTGAACTTGCCTCTCATGCCCTTGTTTTCATGGTTCGTTTTGTTGCAACATCTCTTAAGTTTTCGCTTGCATATTTTACAACCATCACTGCCACAGCAGTACAGTTATTTAGTTTATTATGGGATTCAGTATGCATTTTAGAGAAGAGATGTAATCTTCATCTAGTTTCTGTTGTAGCCGATAGCGCATCATCGAATAGAACAATGATTAAACTACACCGTTACATGTGTGGAGATATGATTACTCCTGTCATTTTTAAAACAATAAATTTATATGCCAAATCTAGATACATCTATTTTGTTGCTGACCCACCACACTTGATTAAAACTTCCCGAAACTGTTTGTTAAATTCTGGTGCCGGAAAATGTACGCACTACTTATGGAATGACGGGAAGTATTTATTGTGGCAGCACATAACTCAATTGTATTATGAAGATTTAGACAATGGTTTAAAACTTTTACCTAAATTAACTAATGAGCATATTCAAATAAATTCTTACTCTGCTATGACTGTCAAACTAGCTGCTCAAATTTTAAGTCAAACTGTATCATCTGTCTTGAAAACATTTGGAACAGAAGAACATACAGAGACAGCTCGGTTTTGTGAAAAAATGGACATGTTTTTTGACTGTCTTAATTCTAGAACAATTGAAGAACATAGAATGAAACCTTTCCTTAAAAAATACACTGACCAAAAGGATCCTCGGTTTAATTTCCTTTTAAATGATTTTTTGGAATATTTTAAAAATTGGAAAAAATCTATTGATGAAAGAATAGACAAAGCAGGTTGTCAATACTCTTATGAGGCTAAAGCGAAAATGTTTATTTCGCATCAGACATATGAAGGCTTAATGATGACATGTAATTCAATAGTAGAAGTTATAAAGTTTCTGCTAAGTGAGGGTATGCCTTATATTCTTACAAGTAGATTTTGCCAAGATCCAATTGAGGAATATTTTAGTGCTCAAAGGAAAATTGGGCGCTATTCAGATAACCCTGACGCAAAACAGTTTGGCTATAATGCTAATGCAATACGCATTCAAAAAAGTGTTTCGCTTAATACTGGAAATACTAGAGGCTCATATGACAACAAAAATGCTTGGATAAATATTTCTGAAGATTTAATTCCAAAAAAAAAACAAAAAAAAACATGATTTTATAACTAGTCTTCATATTCAAAACTTGTAAACAAAACTAAAGTGTATATATATATATATATATATATATATATATATATATATATATATATATATATATATATATATATATATATATATAAAATTATACAACAATAAAAAGATAAAAGGAATATAAATGAGCAAATAACACAAGTCTTTTCTTTGACAGCAAATATATAAAGTCGATTTTTACTTTTGTAAAATAAACTTTTTTAGAATTGAAAAAACGAAAAACATTTATGTTTTTTTTAGGTTTTCTTTTAGTCTATATGATTGTTTCATGTTTTTGCGTAATCCTTTCTTTGATTGTTCTCCTGTTTTTGTTTTTTTTTGCTTTATGCTTATTAACAATGTCCTTAGCAAACGAATGACATCGAACTTGAAAATATAAAGCTAGCATTAAAGGCAATGTAGATTTTTGACTATCTTTTTCAATTTTCAAATCACATTTTTCAATAATAACCCTGTAATATTCATCCAAATCTGTATCACAGAGTGTTTTTTTAATTAAAAAATCTATGTCTATATTTTTAGTAAGCTTGGACTGTTCTGTATATAAAAGAAATATTTTTTCTGCTATAAATAAAATATGTTCAAACTCAATTGTAATGGCAGTAAGTCCACCACGATTAAGAGTGTTGACAAGCTTTTGGTCAGTTATATTTTTTGTTTCATTTCGACAGCTTTTTAATATAGACACTGTTTGTTGTAGTTGAGCATTATTAGTTCGAGAATTTTGAATTTTTTTTTAAATTTTATGAATAACATAACCTCCAAGATATTGCAATGCATACTTTTGCTTATCACATATTATAGGTGTAATTAATGTCTGATTGTTATTAACAATGGATATATTTTTTTTATAATAAGCTAATATACTATCTGCAAGTTTACTTAATACTAATGTAGCAGCATCTTCATAATCATCACCACAATTTAAAATTTTCTTACTATGGATTACTACGTTTCCAAAATAACTTGCATAAAACTCGTTTAAACTTTTAGAACAAATTTTAGTGCAGCTTTCAATTATTCTATTAAACTGAATCTCATCTTTTACTAAATTAATCTGAAGAGTTTTAACTTGCTCAATATTTTGTTTGCCATAAAAGGAGCTTTCCATAATCTTGCAAAACACATTTTGTATTAATGAAAACAAAATCTCGATGTTAAAGTTTAATTCCGAATTGTTAGCATTTCCAGTAGCTATATCGTTGTTAGGGTGTTTTTTAGAATTGTGCAATTTCAGCCCTCCTTTACTTTTACAAACTTTGACACAAACATCACATTGGTACATTCCAGGGTTAAGCTAAAAACAATTTTAAAAAACTGTATGAAAGATACAATATTCATTTATCTTATTCAAATTAAATTAATTATCCAATCAAACTAATACATTAAATACAATACAATAAATAAACAAAATTTTAACTCAAAGTAAAAAACGTTAAACTCATGTATGTTAGGTAAGTAAGTTGTTTATACTGTATAAGCGTATACAAGTATTTAAGGTTTTTATGAGTTACACAAACAAAACTTTACAATCTTGAAAGTACTCACATCTTCTAAAATAGTTTCAGTATAATTTTCAAGTTCGTGATCTTTTTCAAAGATTTCCAAAAGCATTATAAATTCATTATCACATATATTATCACAGTTTCCTCCTTCAACAGCCATTGTATATTTATATGTTGTGCACGGTCAATGTCACGTGATTGCATTTTCAACTTAATATTGTTTTTGTTGCGCTAAATTCCGTGTTTCCAAACCAGTTTAAGTCTATTAACTATGCTGCAACACAAATAGAGCATCGTCCAACTATATTTGAGACAAAAAAGTTCATTGACTACAAAAAAATTGAATCCAGCGATGACAACTGGAGGTTCACTTTTAGAAAATAAGATATTTAATTTTTTTTTAAAAAAAAGCTGATTTAGAAGCTATGAATTAAAAACGATTTTAGAGGCTTCAATGTATAGCTTATAGACTGAATAAAGAAACATCGTTTAAAAAAACAAAAAAAGCCTCAAGGCGTAAACTAGAGATGTCTAGATTAAGTAGATATTTAAGTTGCTGCTAATGCGGTTGCTATGGCCTTAGAACTTAAACAGTTTTATCTAGAAGGGCAAATTTTGCTTAAAAACATAAGATTTTTTGTATCGCACCAAGTTTCCATGAAAAAATATTATTTTTTAAAATTTCAAAAAATGCCTCTTTTTTCCCTTACTACCACTTTAAATTTATCTTTCATTTTTTAGAAAACACTTTAAGTACTACCACTTTAAGTTTATCTTTCATTTTTGAGAAAACAGTTTATGTGTATTAGGGGATTACAAAATGTAAATCCGGGAGTTACAGAGTCTTGGTTTTTGTTCCCTATAAAGCTTTGAAAGTTCTTATAAAGACTATCTTGGATTAACAAACATAGTTTACTTAATCTAGACATAAATGAAAAACATTTTACTTTAAACCCTGCAGTTATTTTTACTCTAAAAGCTGTAGCTATTTTTAGAACTTTTCATCCTTAGAGATACCTCAGAGTATTTGTTTCTGTAATTTATTTTGAATTTTTTTTAAGTGGAATTCTAAAAGTTTTTGTTAGAAAAATGTTAAAACGAGTTGATGACTTTGGAAATCTTTCCAACTTTGTACGCTTAGTAGTTGATCTTTTAACTGGTAATTTTTGCTCTCTAAAAATTACTGGTTTAAAGCTTTTTGGAACTTAGTATATTTATGCCAACGTCAGCAGTTGGGCTCGGGTTAATCGATCCTAAAAGGTAGAGCGATTCTGTTTTAAAGTGTCTCATCTTGGACCCAACTACTGAACGAAAGTCGGGTTTAACTTTTTTTGCCGGGTTCCTAACCGGAACGCGGCAAAAAAAAGTTAAAGCATGAAAGTAGACCGTGAAGCCCGCTTCCCCTGATTTAAATAAGTTAAAAAAATAAAAAGAATATTGGTATATTTAGCTTAAAAATAAATTCATTAGGCTATTAGATTTATTTATCTATTTTTTCTTTATTATTTGATTTAATTAACCTCATAAATAAAAATTGAGTAAATAAAAGTCACATAAATAAACTTATATAATTTTATTAATTTTTTAAAAATGTTTTGAAAATTTTTTCAAACATTTTCAAACATCATTACAATTACATGATTTTTTGTTTAAGGCTATTGCATTCATTAGCTGTCTTTTATAATTCAATAAATGTTTTTAAACAAATACAGTTCATTAATATTAAATTCATTCTACAAGTTTATCTCTATTTTTGTAATACTAAATATGTACATTATGAGTTTTTTATTGTTATTATCACTGTTGTATATGTGACGTTTTTTATGAGTTTTTACATTATGAGTTTTTATTGTTATTATCGCTGTTGTATATGTGACGTTTTTAATAAATGAAGGTTTGAGATAACAATGGATAAAGGTTTTTGATTTTTCCGTTGTGTAATGTTAGCAAAAAAATCTCAACGAATTCTAATTGTTTTTTAGATAAAAATAATAAAACTGGTAACTAGTTATGTTATATAATATTATAGTTAAATAAACGTTTTCATGTTGACAGGTTGCTTTTTAACACTTATGTATTCTTCGGGATGTTTATTGGCTTTAAAAGCCAATTATGTAATATTTAATTTAGTCAAGCAAGGGATGATACTTTTTATGTTTTGCTCTTTGGTGCTGAGTTATTTTGCCTTTTTTTCAAAAAATGGTGCAATGAAGAACATGGTAAATGAACTTAGTTATGTTGCATATTTAATGTGGGTTCTAACTTTTATGACAAGTTTGATAGTTGCACTTTGTTACATTGAAGATTGTAGGTTTGAAGTGAAAAAAACGTTTTGGGGAGAGATTTATTACAGAAAAAAAGTAAGTAAATCAGTTAGCAACAAAACACAGACGGGAGAACGGGTAATATTAGAATTAGGGCTAATGTAGAGCAAAATTGAACATTCAAAAATCACAGTTGAATGTAGCAGCTATACGAAATTTTAACTAAACAAAGTGTTAGTTGTAAACCAATTGTTGTAACTAAGCAAAATGTTTTACTATATTTTTTACTGGAAATTTATAAAAAGTATAAAAATATCAATAAATAAAGTTTAAAAATTCATATTACTTTTTTTTTGGATGATTTTAATTTTATTACAGCGTCCTGCAGATGATTTTACGTCACAATATTTTCAATCAGTAATGTATGCGGAGGCATTAATACAAGGAATTATTCAATTCAGTGAACTTGATCAATTAGAGCCAGCTAAACCAGTAGCGATGTAACTTTTAAAAAATTGGTTAGTATTAAAGCGTAGGGAGGGAAAAATACGACTTTTTTTTTTTTTAAAGAAGAAGAATGAAACAACAGTGTTGCAAATTGCAAAAATTAAAAAAAAGATGTTTAAAAATATATGAACACATCAACTTACTAAAGTTCATAATAGTTTTTAACTTTTTATCGAAAAACAACACAACAAAATAAATTGCTTAAAAACAATAAAATTAACTGATAGTCAGTTAAGGAGGCGTTAGAAGACTAGTGATTAGAGGTAGAATTTTGAGCTCACAATCACCACTTACGCCTCTGAATAAGAAAAAAAAAATTGAATAGTCTATAGTGGCCGCCTGAAGCTTTGGAGAGGTGAATTTAATGATTATATTTAGAATAGCACAAGCCCTTAAAAATTAAAACAAGAAGCTGCTTCAATAAAAAGTTATGATATTTCAAAAATTACAAATTACACAACCAAACAAAAACTAATATAAAAATAAAATTAAAAATCTTGACCATATATTAACCATTATTCAGTCTCTGGTTAAAATTTGGTGAACTAGAATTTTGATCGTAAATGCATTTTTTAAAATTTAGTTATTACTCATATCTTCGAACTTTTTCTTAATGATATCATGCATCCAGACTTTTTGTTTTGTAATTAACTATTGGCAAGTAATTACTTTATTGATTTTAAACGTTTAATTACTGTTTTCTTCTTCTATTTACACTAGCTATTGTTCCCATTGTTTCCACATGTGTAAAAACAGATTGTAAATCATGCAAGTAGATGTCACTGGCACTTAAAGTAAAAATCAAGTCAAAAAACAAACTTTGGTTTAAATGTAGAGCATGTGTTTTAACAATGCAAAACTGTTGCAAGTGTAAAAACAGAGCATAATAGAATATAAAAAGTTACATAAAAAAATCTGTTTATGAATTTGAATCAAAGTTAGCTTCATACGCTAAATATAATCAAAATTATTGTATTCACTTTCGTATGAATTTATCAAAAAATGTAAATGGGTATATGATTACAGATCCGGAAGATCTAGCTGATACGTTAAATAATCATTAATTAAATTCACAAAAAATACTATCGCTGATAATTACTAAAATTTGATAACCGTACAAACAATTTGATAATCGTACAAACAATTGCGCAACACTGTTATTTGATTTCAAATCAGTTCCCAATATGATAGTGAATTTAAACCTGAATAAATCTGTTAGCTCAGACGGAGTCAGTCTCTTGGTAATAAAAAAACTGTGCATATGCATTAGCGGAATTTTTAAGATATATGTTCATGCTTTCAATATAGTCAGGTACTTGTCCAGATCAAAGGAAGAAATATAACACCATTAATTAAAAAGGTAGTAGAATAAACACAAACAATTATTGACCAATTTACTTGACGTCCATTATAAGTAAAGTTATGGAACAGAATTTTAAAAGCCAGTTTGGTCAAACACTTAGAAGAAAATCACCTGATTTTGACTAATCAACATGGGTTCGTGAACAACAAAGCGTACTTTAATTTGTTTGAAACTATGAATTTTATTACCTATTCATTACCTGAAAAAGAGGTTTACGCGAAGATGAGACACGGTTGATGTTGTATTTATCAATTTTACTAACTCGTTTGATGTTGTTCTGCACTGATATTTGATCCACAAACTTTCCGGTTGAGGAATAATCGTTCAAAATGGATTGAAGCATTTCTAAAAAATCATCGAAAAAAAGTGGTAATCGGAGCTTTTTCATCTCATTGGAAAGAGGTTTGGAGTGGAATACCGCAAGGTTTCGTGCTTGGAACTATTCTATTCATAATATATATTAATGATTTGCCAGAACTATTAATAAATATAAATAAAATGTATGCTGATGATACTAAATTATTTGCAAAATAAATAACATTTAGGATAAAAATGCAAACTTATAAGAGAATTAGTAAAAAACAATGAACAGCGTCATCAATTTTTTACAAATCGTGTTGTGAATAGATGAAATAAAAATCGTCAATACCACTACGGTAAATAGTTTTAAATCAAGGTTGAACATATTTTTAGAAATTGAAAAAATCACTTCAAAAAACATAAAAGTAACCACAAAACTAATTGGTACCACCAAAGCCACCACCAAAGTTCAAGAACTTGTATGATGTCCACAGAAAAAAAGTAACTTTTTTGAATTAATTTTCTTATGTTAATGTATTAAAATTATTATTTTTTCGATAAAAATTAGCTCACGCTAAATCGTTAGCAGGCTAATTGAAATTGAAAATCGTAACTAGTCACCTCGGTTCACCGCAATCGTAACTAGTCACCTCGGTTCCTCATCTCAAAATCACTATTGAAATTTACTGCATAATCGAACTGCGGTAACGCCAGTACTTATTATTTAGTTCTGAACTAAAGTTGATGAATACTTTTTAGAGGTTTTTCCATTTTCGCATTTATTTTGTGTACAAGATTTAGATGATAGGATGTATAAACAATTAAAACTTATAATATCGTTGGCCTAATTTCTGAAAAATGCCAACGAATTATTAAAACACGAATAATTTTGCACAAATGATAAAGGCACAGTCACTTAGATATTAGCAAAAAGCGCTAGCTGTTGTTTAGGTACGGATGCGTAAAAAGTTTTTATGAACTTTGGTTATATGAAAATGGCTACGGTTTTCAACTACAGAGAATATTTTAATAGTAACCGCTATATATATATATATATATATATATATATATATATATATATATATATATATATATATATATATATATATATATATATATATATATATATATATATATATATATATATATATATATATATATATATATATATATATATATATATATATATATATATATATATACTTGTTAGATGTCATGGAGTTAAGTAAGTAGTAAGTAGTATAAAGTTATATTTCCGAAAGAAGATTATAAGGATCTTATTATTGGAGCCTTAAAAAATAAACATATTTATTTATAACATAACAGTAGTAGGAAGATGACAGTTCTACCTAATTTTCATTTTTGACCATATTTTCAACCATAACTTTAATTAAATATATGGTTCATTTTCATCCATAGTGTATATAAATTGAATAATTAAGAAATTGATTTTTAAATCAATATTTTAGATTTAAAAATCATTTTTCAAATTAGTGCTAATTTCGTTTCTTGTCGTCGCGTATTTTTTTTTTTTGTATGTATTTAGGTGCTCCCAGAAGTCCTTACGGTCTTATCATAGAGCACCGCGGGTGAGCATTTAACAGGAAGTTCACGCCTCCTTCCGTACCAATGTCGCTTGTTGGGCTAGAGCTAGCATCCAGTGATATTTTCGTACACGAGAACGAAAACGAGAACGAAAAAAAAAGCTTTTCGTTTACGAAAACGAAAACTAAAACGAAATTTATTTTAAGTACCAGAACAGAATAAAAACGATAGTTTTAAATTTTCGAACGGAATAAAAACTGAATCGAAAATTATTTTAAAACGAAATATTTTCGTTCTAGATTTGAAACGAGTTGAATTATTTGATATATATAATTATTATATTACAATACATTATAATGATATATTATTCGAACTTAATTGAATTTTATTCAATTAAGTTCGAATAAGTTTAGTTATGATATAGTTCGAATATATTTATTCGAATATATTTTTTCGAACTAAAAAAAATCAAACTGTAAGACCAACACAACTACGCGATGAGTTTGAGTAAAATTTTGTCAATCTTTTAGAACCTTTTGCCAATGAAACTAATATTCTTCAGACGGATGCACTTTCACTATCCAGTGTTATACCTTCAATACTTAATTTAGAATGTCACCTTGAGCAATTTGGAGATGCCAAAGATGTAGCAGTTAAAATGCTTGAAGATCTACGCCGTCGTTTTGCCGTTCTTTTGCAGCCAAACGATCCTAATTTTAATCCACTGCCATGTGCCGCATGTCTACTTGACCCCACATGTGCAATAGCTCTTTTAGGTAATGAGCATACACAAATCAGAGAGTGTGCAAAGAAATACATTTTGTCAGAGGCTAAAAAGTTGGTGCAACATGATTTACCTTTAGCAAGTGCATCTACTCTTTCTGTTGAGATTGCTCCAGAAATAAATGGATTAACAAAATGGAAATTTTTAGCGGCAAAACAGCGAGTAGAAAAAATAAAGCTTATTCTAGGTAATGAAGCACAAAATGAACTCAACAAATATTTTATTGAAATAAGGAACAGCTCTATGTGCCAAAATGCTTTAAATTTCTGGAAGATGAGACGTGCTGTTTACCCACATATTGCACCATTAGCTGAAGACCTCATTGCAGCTCCTGCAACTCAAGCATATGTTGAAAGACTTTTTTCAATCAGTGGCTTGCTCACAAATGGACTGAGAAATCGAATGTCAGCGTCATTGGAAATGCGAGTTTTCTTAAAACTAAATTCTCATCTAGTCTAGATGATAATCATATAATCACTAGGCCCTTTATTTGTAAAATATATGAGTAATTATTAAAGTCTATACAATAACTATTCATTAGTTTTTATTGTTACCAAATTTGAGGAGTTTTTTTTATACCTAATAATTGAAATTTTTTTAAGTTTTAGAGCAATAAGGACAGGTTGTTGTTGTGTTTTTTATTAAGGGCGGTGGGCGGGGCTCTAAACTTCTAGCCATAAGACTGGGTGTATTACATTTAATTAAGTTCTCATTTTTTTGTTTGTTTATAGAACTAAGACTTACTTCTTTTAATTATATATGCCTATATTATTTATAAATTATACTAAATTATAATTAGATGAGATAAAAAATTTATACGACAAACGAAAATTGAACTAAATAAAAACTAAAACTAAATTATTTTAAGATGAACTGAATAAAAACTAGAACTAAATTTATTTACTGAACTGAATAAGAACTAGAACTAAAAACTTTGCCTCTAAACTGAATAAAAACTAAAACTAAAATTATTTTCCGAACAAAAATATCACTACTAGCATCGAACCTGGGACCTCTGGGTTCTGAGCCAGAATTCTAACCACTGCGCCACGGCTGCTCTATTTTCTTGTGTGACATCATCGGTCACGTGACTTGTCAGTGCGCATGCGTTGGTTTGTTACGCATAATAGTACCATTGTCCTATTAATGCAGAAAAGCTTCCAGATTGTCCAACTTGTGCGTCACCAGAGTTGAGTGTCACTTCCATTCTTCTACCACTACTAACGCTAGGCATACTTTCAGATGAATCAAAGTTTCTATAAAATGAAATCGTAGTTGTCCGACCAATTATACTACTTGATTGATAAAGTAATCCTGATGTTGTATTATTAAATGAGCTTACATTCGAGCCATTCCATGAAGAAAGATAAAAATCTTCTAAACCTGATGAAGCGTAGATGCATCGACTGTCAACATCATATCCAGAAAATATAGTATATCCAATATTATTATAGGGTGTCCAAGGTTGAATAACTGAGTTAGTATTTATATGGGGTCCATATCCATTGTATATACCTACTCTAGATTCCCACAAGTCTCCAGATCCTCCAACAACATGCATTCTAATGTATTATTAATATATTTTAAATAAATACCGTTTCCATTATCTATAGCGTTCATCAACATATATTCATTTCCATAAGTTGTATTTATATATCTAAATGTTGATGAGTACAACTTAATGGATGAAATGGATCGAGGTATTAGCGGATTAATATTAGTTAATGTTTGTTGCAACGATGAAGTTCTTGTAATAAAAGGTTGTAACCAAAAGATCACTGAATTGCACCAGTACTAAATACATTACATCCTTGTAAAGAGTTTGCATAATAGGGTCCACCAAGTGGTGCAATTAATAAATCACAAGCTAAAGCTGTATTATTAATACCTACACCATCTGTTACAATAGAATCATTACCTATGCAAAGTACTTTATCAGGATATATTTTTAAAAGAAAGTTACCTGGTAAATTTACCAGTATTAGGTGCAATAGTAGATCCTGTAAATGCAATCCACAGTTTTCTTAGAATTCCTGAACTACCACTATAGCTAAAAATAGAGATTTTAATCCAAACTTGTATTGGGAATGATATCTAAACTTTGATTTTGTATATTATCAACGTAGCTCTTTGTAACAGCATCCTGTGCATTAGTATGATCAGCTACATTTGTAAGTTTATTTGTATTTAAATTAATGTTAGCAATGGCAGGATTATAACCATCAGTTCTTAGATACATACTGCTAGAAGTTTGATTATTATCAACATAATGATTTGTAGCAGCATCTTAAGGATTAGTTGGTTCATCTACATTAATTAATTTATGCGTATTCAAATCGATGTTACCCATTGCACGATTCTGACCATCAGATCTTAAATACAGAATACTAGGAACTTGTACAGTATCTACATAATGCTTTGTAGATGCATCTTGAGGATTAGTAGGATCTACTACATTGATTAATTTATGTGTATTTAAATCCATGTCAGAAGTTGCTCTATTGTCTATATTAATTTATGTGTATTTAAATCCATGTCAGAAGTTGCTCTATTGTCTATATTAATTTATGTGTATTTAAATCCATGTCAGAAGTTGCTCTATTGTCTATATTAATTTATGTGTATTTAAATCCATGTCAGAAGTTGCTCTATTGTCTATATTAATATTAAGATTTATATTTTCAGATTGGCCTAAAGCAGTTAATCCGAAAACTGAATTACCAAATATATCAATACTCATATTATATATATAATTTTTTTTATTTAGATGATTTTACCACAGTGAATTGATGATACTTTAAAAATCATTTCCTTCATTTAGTTTTTTTTAAAACATAGACACAAGTGTTCGCAAAATGAAGTATCTCCAAACTGAACTATTTCACTATTATAAACAGAACTGTGTAAATATTGAACGAATTCAACTGGAGGTTGTAGTGCATAAGAGTCAAAATTTAATTTCTCATCTCCATCTTTATACTAGCAAATCCAATGAAATCCATTCGTACTTGAATCTCCAGTATTTAATATTCCACATTCTTTTTTTTGTGTATTTTTTGGTAATTCATCTCTTACAAATATACCTCTAAAATTTTTTATTTTTTATTTTTTTGCTGCTTTTATTAATTGAAAGTTTGTTAGCGGTCATTTGGTAATATTATTCCTTCAACATTGATTCTTTTGTCCATTTTTATTAATAGTTTGATATTTTTTAAAATAATTTTAAAAAAATTACTTACCTGTTTTTTATCTTATTTAAGACTCGTCGACTTCAACTTTTTGTGCCTGCCTGCCTGTGCCTGTTTATTTCCAATCAATCTGAAATGAAAAGTTGGGTTTCTCTTTTTCTATACTTAATTTATAATGGTCATATGCCAATGTATGAATTCCATCTTCTAAAATAACTCTTTTGTCATCTTCTGCGCTTAGTGCTATTTTGTTAATTTCTTCTGTATAAACATCATGACAATGAGATCTTATGACATTCATTTTTCTCATCTGATCTCTCCTGCTTAGCAGGCAGTCTTTATAATCTTCATGTGTTATATATTTTTTAACTACATTTTTTTTTACTCCTTTACATTTTTTTTTAACCTATCCATTTATTTTGTATGATTACAATTTTGATCTTAGACCTACAAATTCTTCAATTTGTGCTCCTGCTGATTCATCTTTAAACATTCTTAATACTTTCTTATTTACACCTAACCTAAATCCATTTTGAACAGCTGGATGATTTTTGTCAAATTCACTAGTATCAAATTTACTTTCAATATCATTTGCAATATCTACATAAAAGTCTTTTGTTTTTATTTCGTATGCTGATGAACCTGTGTCTGTGAATAACAGTTTAGCCCTATCACCGTATTTACTTTTTATGTAATCATAATGAAATTCATACATGAGTGTCTTACTCAAATCTAGGATGCACATATCCAAGTAAATGGTTTTTTATATAATAATTTAGTCCTTTTCATATGGATAGCTATCAAGTTTTCATCAAATATTTTCCTACTCTCATAATTGGGTTTAGATGCTAATTTAATTGCTTCTTCTCTTTTAGTGATTAATCTAATATCTACTTAATTAGTGATTAATCTAACATCTACTACTGTTTTCAATGTTCTGAATTGTTCATGAGTTTAAAAAAGTCTTTTTCAAAGTCATTAGTAGCTTTTGTTCTCAAATTTGTATTGAGCTCAATGTACTTACTTAGCCATGCGCTCTCTTCAAACTTTATTCCTCTATGAATTTTAGTTATTTTCAATCCTAATCTTTCATACAATTTCAAGTTTTTGTAATAAATGATATAACTTTTCTAATGATTTAAATTTGGTACTAAATTTTTCAACTTTATCTATTGTTATTCTTTCAGGAGCAAGTGGATAATCATTATAAGCATCATGTAAATGTTTCGGATATTCTAAATCTACTTCTAATATACACGAAGTTGATCTCCAATTTTTTAATTCTTCTTCACTCATCCATTTCAATCCATGTGTAGGAAGTGGTTTACTCATAGCCCATCCATATAAACTGTTAGCACCTAAATACTGTATGTATTTTGATTCTTTACTTTCATCATAGGTTTTCATATACTTATTATTAGCAGTTCCTAGCCTGTTTGAAATCATACTAATTCCAACTCTTATTCCTTGCTTTATCATTAAGATCATGTCATAATTACTTAGTAATTCAGATTTTACTTTAGATATTAACAATGCTGCATCCCAAGCTAATCCTGGTGAAGTGTAATACCAAGCAGGATCTAATTTATAGTTTTTCATACAAAGATCTCTAAAATTTTCAAAGACATGAGCTAATAATAATACATCTGCAATTAAACTCGTTCCATACAGTTTGAGCATGTAAATAATCTTCATCACTTATTCCTTCATCATTTAATCTTGAATGAAATGATTCTTATGGTGGTAATTGCGTTTCATTTAATTTATTAATAGAATCTACCCATTCATATGGATAAACACCTTTTCTTAACAATAAATTTAATTTTTTATTTGACAATTCTTTATATTTTCCTTTTGTTGAATTTTTTACTAATTCATCTAAACTATCAGCCATAAATCTAAAACTATCTATGAAACGGAGTTGTTGTTTAACTTCAATATTTTTACCTTTTTTATTAGTATATTCATTTACTTTAATTTCTTTAGAAAAGCTAATATACTTTTCTTCATTGTTAGGAATACAATTTAATTTTCCATCTCCTGACAATTTCTTTATGAATAAATGAGAGTCATAACCAGTTAAATTATGAAAAAAGACAGGTATGAAATTTGGAATTTTATAATTTAAATTACAATCATTATGAGCAGCACCTCTGTGTTTACCAGTAATATGACAATGATCTTTTACTTTGTCTTCTTTAAGATTTTTTTCGCAAATGTGGCATACTTTTGCATTATTAACATTTTCTTTGTGTTCAAGTGTAAATATCATCTTTTATGGAAATTTTAAATAAGTGTTATAAATCTTTTTAATATCAGCCTCTAAGTTATCAACAAAAATTTGTGCTACATCATCATCTTCATTATCTGCAGTGAATGTAGCTAGTATGCTATGACCAATAGTTTTATCAATAGTTTTCTCAATACTTTCGTCAAAACATTTAATAAAGTAACAAAATGAACTTGGAGTATGTCTTTGATATTGTTTTTTATAAGATTCATTAGGGTTAGGTGTGCAAGTGTTGATAGGTGTAATAATAATTTCAAAGTCAGCATAGACTACAAAGGGTACTCTCATAGTCTTGTTATAATTTTCAAATTCTATTATTGTATTTGGTTCTGGAAGTTCAATACGTACTGAATTATGAGTACCACAATACAATTTATGCTTATATAAAGATTCCTCAGTACTAAATCCTAAAAAGCAATTTCTACAAAAGTGCTTTTTACCATCATGTTTAGATAATTGTGATGAAAGTAATCTACTTAGACTTGTTATTAGACAATAGTGATTAGTTTCATCATTTGAAATGAGTAGCAAGTCTATTTGATGTTGCCTGTTTTTATTTTCAGATATTCGTAAAGGATAAACTGAACTTTTGTATCCAAAGACATTAACACTTATATCTTGATTATTTTTCTCAAATAGTTTTATCTGATTTAATGACACTGTGAATTCTATTTTTTCCCAATTTAATTTATTAGCTTTTTCTTTTAGATCTTTATCTACTTTTTCAGAATTTTTATCTTTAATATTAAAAAATCTAGCAACACACCACTTAAAGCATTCGTTGTCTTCATTTTTAATATTAATGATTGCCTTTTTAGTTGCTAACTCTTTATTAAGAGGAATGTAAGATCTAGCATTGATAGGCTTATATTCAATGATATTAATATTCATCTTTTCAACTAAAACAAATTTCCAACTTGATTCTAATTATTGAAATGCTGACAAAGATTCTAAAATTTTATCTGTAGCTCTTTCATACATACTGAGTAGGTGTTAGAGCATTTTGTGTAATGTGTACTGGAATGGATTCGTCTAATATATTTGATCTTCGCTCTAATTCTCTTCGCTCTAATTCTATAATAAGATCTTTTTTTCTCATTCTAAAATAATATTTGTTTTTTCGCTCTTTTGCGATTTTTCTCAATTCTATTAATTTTATATTTTCCATTTTTTATATACAAGAATTTTTTTTCTTGTGTCAATTTTTTATTTTTGTTATTTTTTTAAATTATTTTTTCCTAACAAAAAATAATTAATTTCTTATCAAAAACATTTTATTTTTCATTCTTTTTTGGAAATTTAGATGAGTTAATGAGCTCATATTTAAATCCATTTTCAGTCTTTCCATGACGTGATTTAATATATTTACACCCATGACCTGTCTTTTTAATAAAATTGTACAATGATTTATATATTATATCTTCCCCTGTTTCTACAATAGTTGTTTTAATAGACACTGGATCTGTTCTAATCTTAACAAGTCTGTCATATTTTGGATCTCTTTCTTTTTTCTCTTTTATAGGATGAATTCTTGGCCTTCCAACTTTTTTTACTTTTTCTTTTTTAACTCTTATTTTTTTCTCTTTTATTACTATAGGACGAATTCTTGGTCTTCCTCTAGGTTTTTTAATATATGCGTCTGATAATACAGATTCTTTATCAAAAAGTCCATGCTCTATAGCAAAAGTAACTAATGTAATTAGTTTTTTAGACGTTTCTTTAATTTCATTTTCTTTTAGTAAATTTAATAAATACTTTTTTGTATATTAAACTTTATCACTCATTTTTATTATATAAAGAAAAAAAATTTAAATCACTTTCAAATGATTTAAATTATTATGTTTTTCTCGTATATATATATATTTAAAAAATGTTATATTTTTTAATCTTAACATCAATCTCTTTCAACATCTCTTTCATTTCCTTTCTTAATTTATAACATTTGTTTTTTACGTTTTCAAAGCCTTCTCTTTCACATTCTATTTCTTTTAAAATTAGTTTATGTTTAACTTGTATTATAGTTTTTATTCTCTCTTGCATCTCTTCCTCAGTGTTTTGCATCTCTTCTTTCATGTCCAATTTCATTTTCATTTGAGTAACTTCTTTCATTTTCTCTTGGTCTTCTTTTACTATTTTTTCTGCTGAATCTTTACAAAGTTCGAGATGTTCAATACGATTAATAATAAATTTCATACTTATATATAAGTTATTAATATCTCCACTTATAGAATCAGTTTTTTTATACACTGTATCTATTTCCATTCTTTTTATTATTTCAAATAAAAATAATTTAAACCATTTTCAAATAATTTAAATTTATTCTATTTTAACTATATATTTTTTAAATCTTTACAAATCTTCTTTCTAATCTTCTTAATTCTAATCCTGTTTCTACTACTAGTTTCAAATCGTCTTCTAATCTTATTACTTCTATTCTTTCTTCCAACTCTTCCAGAGCCGTGGCTAGGCTCCCCCACACACACCAACTGGGGGGGGGGGAGGGGTAGCATTTTTAGGGGCCCTTTAAGAAATTAAAAAAAAAATTAAAAATTAAAAATATTTAAATATATATAGTTACTGTTACTAATAATAAAAAAACTTTTACAATAATATCTAATTTGTACAAGCGTAAAAAAAGCAATTACATTTTTAATGCAAAAAAAAAAAAAGAATTAACCCGAGGTCCAAGTTATATTATAAAACGCAAGCTTTATAAATTTATTATTTTTATTTTGCAATATCGAATCGATTTTTTTTATTATTATTATGCGTTGTTAGTTTTTTGTATCATAAAAAAAAAACAATAAAAAAAGGTTTGCAAAAATTTATATTTACCTTTCGTAAAAGAATAGAAAAAGCTGCAGCCAGGGAGGAAATCACAAAATACTCCAAACTAACACATTTTTTGAAACCAACAGTTTAGCCTGGAAGTGTTTTGAAACCAACAGAAACTACAAATAATTCTGATTGTCATTTGAATATTAGAGTCAGATAGGTTGATATGTGAGTCTACATCAAATGGCATAACAATTCCGTCTATTTTTCTCAGTGATGATCCTTCTGAGTTGCCTGATGATGTTTCTGACGCAGAGAGGTGTGACATTGTTAAACGTGGTTTTAAAAAGAAAGAAATTGATTTTCCAGACAATTTAGAACGAAGATGATTTTCACTGAATTATTAAAACAGCAAGGTGAAATCTTGAACGGACTTTGAGATGACTCGTATTTTCTTTGAATAGCACTAAAGTGTTTTGTTTTTGTTGCAAACTTTTTGAGATAACTTCTTCACCAATCTAACAAGTAATGAATACTTGGGAAGGTAAAAAACTTAAAGAACACGAAACATGATGTGCACATTTTAAGTACTTTGAACACTGGATGACTTAACGAAAAGGTTAACTCATATTTCTTTAATTTATCTCTTTGTTACTATTTTTTCCTAATTAATTATTTCCCCTCAATTTTGGTAATGCAAGCATTGCAAATCAAGTTACCATAGACGAGCACCAACAAAAGTTGCTCGTCTATCCAGTGCAATGTTAGAAAAGATACTCGACATTACCTTATTTCTTTCTGCAAGAAATCTTGATCTCGGAGGTTCAGACTCAGCCATTGGTTCAAAGAGCAATGGAAACCTTCTTGGGGTGTTTAAATTACTGGCTAAGTACAATATTGTTCTCATTGAGCTTATGCAAAGAATTTAGGACAAAGAAACCAAGAAGCGCTATTTGAGCAATGACACACAGGACGAGGTTTTAGGAGGAGATTGAATCCAAAAACCTGTCTAAGGTAAAAAAAGCAAATAATTATTCTATTATTTTAGATTGCACGCCATGCGTTTTGCATAAAGAACAAAAGAGCATTGATCATCTATCAGTGCAGTTTTGTTTTTAGGTATTCTTTCAAGGTTATATACACTCTTTTCATTTTCTTCTTCTCGATGAGAAATTTTAAAATTGTGCGTGGCTATTTCTGTCTAACCACAATCAGATACGAGATAGGAAAGTAGAATAAACTGTGTTAAACCACTTAACTGTTATTTAAAAGAAATCTTAGAGGCACTCAAAAGTTTGGAAGAACATGGCTTAAAAGAGAGATAGAGCTACAGCCACAGAAGTACGATCGCTCACGGAATATATTATAAAGTGGCCTTTTTTATCATTAGAAATCGCAGAAGTATTGGGCATTGAAAAGGCTTTACCAATAGTACATTTACGAAAAAAAAATGTCGATTTATTCATACGAGTGTGTTGATTACACTCGGCAACCTGAATATCAGTATAAAGCATTTTTTTCCCCCCATTAATTGATATGTCAATTGCATCAGTAAAATAGCGTTTTGAACAGATCAGCATTGCCACAAAGCTTAATGACTTTCTTTACCAATCTGAAAGTCTTATCAAAGCCTGTAAGGAATTCTTTGTCTATAAATTGCAAAAATTTGCAAATGAAGCTTGGTGATAAAGACTTTGAGGATTTAGAAATGGAGTTAAAAAGATTTGTCATAGTTAACAAGGTGGAATAAAATTCCTCAAAAATAAGCTGTAAGAAACTTATTCCAATCTAGTTGTTGCATTACGAACCATTCTTACTTTATCAGTTACTGTTGCAAGTGTAGAACGTAGCTTTAGCAAATTAAAACTAATTAAAACTTTTCATAGGTTAGTATGAATAATCTTGCTTCATTACACATAAATACATGTAGCTATATTTCTTTGTATTTTTAAATAGGCCAACAATCGTGGATGAACGTTTGTCTTCTTTAGCAACGCTGTCAATTGAAATCGAGGTTGCAAGGAAATTAAGTTATGAAGGCTTAATAAATGAGTTTGCAAGCATGAAAACAGTCGCAAACCCTTTTTTTTAATAGTTTGCGACGTACTTGTATTATCTGCGTAATATATTTACTGTATTTAAAAAAACTCTTTACTAGTAAACTCTATATCAATTTAACTATTATAAAATATATTTAATTGAATTTAAGCGTTAATTTGATTGTTTTTAGTCTTATAAACGGCGACGTTAAAATATTTCAGGCACCATGTTTTTTGGAGTAGTCCGTAAATTTTATCCACTTTTTTAGAAAGAATAAATAAAAAATTAGGGCCCAAATTACTAGTTTTCGGGGGGGGGGGGTCATCAATATACTTTTTAGTAGAGTTAGCAGAAAAGTACTTGAACATTTTCTCTTTCATTGTTCTGCTCCATCGTTCAACTACACAGCTTTTTTCTTCATTTTCAGTCAAATAGAGCTGCACACCTAATGCTTTAACATGCTTATTATAAAATTCTAAACCTTTATCTACATAATTTCGTACACTTGCTATCTTTATATATCCTTATAAAATATTTTACTGAAAGCATGAGCAACTTCAACTCCAGTTTTACTTTTCAATGGAACAATCTACCCGTAATTTGAAAATACATCTATCATCATCAATAAGTATTTTATTCCATTATTGAATTTAGAAAAAGCTTGTATGTCAACTAAATCAGCAGCCCATATGTCATCACTCCCATTTGAAATTACTTTTCTTTTTCTAAAATGTTTTACAACGGACTTATGAAATTCGTTTGCAAGTTCTTCAGTCTATTTCAGGTTTTTGCTTTTTTTGTTGATCGCTGGTAGTTTTTTGGACTTACACCCATACCAAACTTTGCTTTAGCAGATAAAATAGATTTTATAATCTTTCGTTTCAATTTTTCACGTGGTGTTGGATCTTGTATAGCATCCATTTGTTTGAGCATTATTTCATCAGCTATATTTCTAGTTGGAGTATCTTGATTATATTTATAAACAAGATCATGAATATAAGCTGCTTTATCAACTCTATCTACTGGTTTACTTCATTCTTTAGATGTATCAGTAGAAGTTAATCTTTTATCTAAATTAGTGCCAGGTCCTGCAAAGTTCATGCCTGGTAAATGCATTTCACCTAGAAACTTTGCCCATGGTAATTTTTTATTCTTTGTAAATGAATTAATAGATTCTACTAAATCACCTCCTTTAGTTCCTTTTGTAAATTGAGTTTTTGCTGTATTACAAATAGCAAATTTACCAAGTAGCTTATTTCTATTGTTTTTACTAACAACATTTTGTAAGTTGAGTGTATCTGTTTTTTTTCTACATTTAACGCAGTGCATTTTTATATATATGTAAATATTTATTTTATATTATTTTCTGAATTTAATATTTATGAAAAATGATATAAATAGTTTTCTTTTCTATATAAAAATTTCATATGTAGAGATTGAAAATTTTAATGAGGCAAAATTGTGTGCTGATGTAGTAATTGATTATTGTAAACCTGTTCATTATCAAAAAATGAGAATTGGTTATAATAAAACTAGCAAAGCACTAATAGTCAAAACACCAAAATTATTTTCATATGGAGTTTGTGAAAATAGAGATCCAAAAACGAATAAACTGACTGGATATTCAATTCCACTTGTTTGTTTAAATGAAATGATAGGAAAGACTGAAATAGAAGAAAAATTTATTGCAGTCTATATATAGTCTATTGAGAAATTTTGTAGAGATAAAGTCAAAGAAAAACAATTAAAAAATAAAGTGAAGAATTTTAAAACTGACAACTTAAAAATTCTAAAATGTAATGAAAATAACCTCCTGTCATTTTTGCAAAAATACCAACAGAAGGTAAAGACTTGAAAATGGAGACTGTATTTAGATCTGCAGAATCTTATTAAAAAAAGCAGATGATGATGAAATTTGTAAAAATCTGCAGATGATGATGAAATTTCAGGGCATCTTATTAAAATAATCTTATTAAAAAAGATGTTATATTGTTGGATGTTTTCAGAATTGAAAGTGTTTATATCGGCTCAACGATTCAATCTATACAAGTAAAATTAGTTGTTTATGAAAAATAAAGTAAATAAATTATAAAATGATTTATAATAATTTAAGTAAGAATTATTACTAAAGAATGTATATTGAAATAGTTAAAGATAAATCAAATATCACTACAATTAAATTTGATGAAATTATTGAACTTGATAAAACAAAAAAGTATGAAATGGCGTTTAAAAGATTACAAACTATTCACTATAGTATTACAACTAAAAGCAAAATTAAATACATATTAAATAATCTTGTAGATGGAAAAATTATAAATGGTAAGAAAACTACTGTAATTCATTCATTTCTACCCATTACTTGTACTTCAGGTGTAATCATTAATGAAGAACCGCAATCTAAAAGTTATTTTAAATTAAAAACAAATACAATTTCAGAAATGACAGTTGAAATAGTTGATAACTATGGTAATGCTGTAGATTTGAGTCAAGATAATTTAAAAATTTCACCTCAGAGAAGTAAAGTAAATATTTTATATTAGAAAATGATATAAAAAATAAATGTCCATATATGAAATGAAGATATGTGTAAAAGGAATAGGTACTGTTATAAATACTACGCTTGCTCAAAATATTGAACTTGATGATGATAAAGAGTATGAAATGGCTGTAATGGGATTAGATACATATAATACTTTTCCAAATATAAATGAAACGAATAATAAATTTAGATTTAGTACAGATGATGGTGCTAATTGGGTAGATTTCATTTTTAAAAAAGGAGCATATGAACTTGCATCTTTAACTAAATATTTAGAAGATCATTTACTAAAAGATAGTCATTTATGTGGTACTATTACATTTGCAGCACAAGTTGCTACAATGAGTACAAATATGACTCTTTCATCAAGGTTTCAAGTTGATTTTACAATTCCAAATTCAATTAGAGAACTTTTAAGTTTTGAGAGTAAAAAATATTATGGAGGTAGTAATATATCGGAAAAAATAACTAATATAACGCATATTATTACTATACATATCACAAATAGTTTTGTACAAGGTACAAATGTAGATGATAAAATTAGAAGTATAATACATTTTTTCCGAAAGTAGGTATTGGATTTAAAATTATAGAAAAAATAGATAATCCAAATTATTTGAGAATGACAACAAAATCATTTATAAATATGACAACTACATTGATCGATCAGGATGGTTATCTCCTTGAAAATCTAGGGGGAAAATTAACTGTTAAATACCATATTAGAGAACGTGTTAATTTGGGTGACATTGTAAGAATTTTAAAGAGAAATGAATATCTATTAAATACAATGCTAACTATTTTTAAAAAAATATATGTTAGATAGAATCTATGTAAATAATTTAAAAAAATTATTGCATATATAAAAAATGACAATATATTATGATACATATATAAATCTTTCAGAAAGAAAAAATTAAAAAAGCAATTGAATCTGAGACTAACGCTGTTATAAAACTAACACATCAAAATCTAAATGGCAAACATAAAATAGCTTTAACAGATTCACAAAGATATAGAATGAAAGTAGCATATTTAAAAGGTACTGGTATAACACTTACACTTAGTAGAGCACAACTTAAGCATAACGCTAAAGTAAATGGCGGATTTTTACCTTTGCTAGAATTAGTTGGAAGTTTTTTAGCTTCAAAAGTTGTTTCAGCTATAGCAACAGGATTATTGACTGGAACAGCTGCAGCTGCTGGAAGTACTATAGTAAATAAAATTGCTGGAAATGGTATTGTCTACATGAAAAAGAATGGACAAGGAATTAAAGTTAGAGCTGCAGGAAACGGATTATTTATAGATCCGTGGGTTAATAGTGATAGTTATTCAGGTAATGGATTGTATGTTAAAAGTGGAAAAACATATGCATCAGTAGGTAAAGGTTTATTATTAGGAGAAAACTCACCATTTAAGAATATCCCATTATTAAATTTGATTCTTTAATAAATTAGTAGATTTGAATTTTCTAGATATAAATATATATTTGATAAAAAATATATATTTTTATGAAAATGCACAATCTGATATATAAATATCATCCAATCCACTTCTATGTTTTCCATAATCTCTTTTGGAAGATAAATCTATAACAGCAAGTGGTTTAGACCAAGCTTTCTTACAAAAATCTTTAAACTCATCTTTCAGCATATCACTTGTTACATGATCGTTATAAATATGATTTAAATTCTTTGCATCTTGCGGAAATAAACATATAAAATTTTCATTTTCTCTTATAGTTCTCCTAGATAACTCAAAACAATATTATGTAGTTATAACATAACTACATTACTATGTCTTCCTCTTATATAGTACTTTTCACACTTGTTTTGTTTTGTTAATTGCAAATCATCAAATATCATTAAGTTATTCTTGCTAGTATCAAGATCTTCAGGTTCTGGGACATCATCTGCTGTTTCAAAAAACTTGCATTCAATATCTGTTTTCTCTTCTAAATTTTTTGAAATGTCTTCAATTATAAGCTCAGGGCTAGCTAATATTTCTATTTCTATTCTATATATTCTATTAAATTTTCAGGCTATTTAATTTTTCTATTTCATCTTGTAACTTAAATACTTCAAGAATAACTTCTTTTGGTAATTTTTTTTAAAAAAGCTTATTAATATTTTGTATTCTGGTTGAAAAAGAGGTTTTCCAAAAACTATTTTATTCTAAATTATTATAGTCTAACCAACCAGGTCTTAAAAGTAAGTTTAATAATAAAGTTGTTTTTCCACAAACTGACTTTCCTACAATAATTCCTCTAATACTTTTAGGTAATAACTTATTATTATTACGTTTACTTTTATTTACATTCCATGATAAACTTATGATGTCCATTTTTATTTATACAAGAAAATTATTTATATCATTTTCATTTTTTTAATTTAAGCCAAAATGTTTTCTTTATAAAAATGCCGATAAACAAAATGGGATATACTCAAGATTACATTGAACAAAAAAAAGTATTTTTTTAACGAATAATATAGATTTAGAACATCATGCAGTAGTTAATAATGGAAGGTGTAAAGTATTTGCTCAACAAGATTTTGTAATAAAATCAAATTCATACAAGTGCATTTCTTTAAAGTGTGGAGTTTTTTTTTTTTAAGTGTAAAGTGTGGAGTTAAAATACATGAAGGGTATGCATTAGTTGCACTAACAGAAAAATATAAGCCACATTTAAACTTGTTTAATTCTGTAATAGCAGAGTCTACTGATGATATTAATGTAACTTTATATAATAATGATGAAGAAGATAAAAAAATTAAAAAAGGAAATTGTCTATTCTATATCTTATCTTATAACGGAATTATAAATAGAATTAATTTTAATAAAAATGAATAAAAATGTTAAACCAAAAGAAGAATCTAAAGAAGAACTAAAAGAAGATAAAGGCTTTGTTAAATTTAATCAAGATAATACTAAATTTACTAACTCTATTTACTAAAAATACTCAACTTACTAACTGCCAACCACCGACAGTTTATCCTTCCGTTTCTCAACCAATCCTAAAATCTTTTGCTTTGCAACTTACCAAACCCGGATCAGCCACAAACAATGCCATCTTAAATGCCGTAAACATAAACGCCAAGCTTCAACAGTCAAAAGCCATAATCACCGGAATTCTCAACGCAGCCAGTACCGATGCTTCTGTCGTCGATCAATCGGTAAATGATATATTACAATACGTGCATTACTCTGCTTCCTTCAAAGTTGTAGGACGCATTCCTGCCGCTATTTCTAACAAAAATAACAAATCGCCGCCAAACACTAGCTTATCTACTTCTTCTACTGTCACTGCCCCCACTCAACCAGCTCCACCGTCTCTTATCATCGAATTCGCAACCAATGAAACTCGCAACGGTCTTCTAGCAATCGCAAAAAACCTTGCCACCAATGAATCATACAAAAGTGTCGTCATACGGCCAGACAGAACTCCTTCAGAGCAAGATCTTTTTAACAAGTTGAACAACGAAAAGTTTAAGCTCAACAATGCCCTTAAAGCAAACGGTAAACTTGATCAGCCCTTTCGTTTTGTCATCCGCAGCGACAGAGTCAAATGCATCGACGTTAGCAAAAAAGTCAACATCAATGGCTTGGAAAAACACCCGTTCATCAACTGGAAAGGAGCGCTCGCGGCGGCCCAAACCAACCAATGAGAAGTCGCAACATTCAACTCATGACCGTTTTCATATAATTAAAAATTTGTTTTCTCCCACTTCACAAAGCAATGCTTCTAAATTGTTACTAAACTGCTTCTATGCAAACGCCATATCTCTAAATCCTAATAAACTCACCGAACTTGAATTAGCAACGTCCCTCTATGATTATGACACCATTTTTATCACTGAAACATGGTTTAACGAATCCTCAGCACCAGCTATTCCCAACTACAATCTCTTTAGATAAGATCGCTCTAGTCGTGGAGGAGGAGTAGCCATATATGTCAAGAACAGCATTATTGCCAACGAAATTGACTACTTTTAACTTCACATCGGTTTCCAATGCAATTTCTCAGAACAGATCTGGCTCGAACTTAAACTCCCACAAGAATCTCTTCTAATCGGCTGCATCTATCGCCCACCTACCAATAATGTTCTGGCCTTTAACGAAATAGTAAAAGCTATCTTCTACGCGAAATCGGCCGTAGAAAACAAAAAGTTTAATGGTCTAATAATCACCGGTGACTTCAACTTTCCCGACGTCATATGGCATGACAACTGGACCAATACCACCGGCGCTGAAACTAGTTTTGGCACTAAATTTGCCGAAACTATTTTTGACCTACATCTACACCAGCACGTTATCAATCCCACCTTCATCCAAGCCAACGGTCTGTTCAAAAATACATAAGACCTTGTAATTACCGAAACAACCGAACGATTAAGCCATATTACTATCGGTCCTCCTTTTGGTAGCGCCTCGCAAGGTCACTGCACTATGACATGGCAGCACCAGCTAGTCAAAAACGTCTGCAACTCTCCCCGTTTTAACATCTCAAAACTTATATACAGGAGAGGTAATTACGCAAATCTAAACGAGAAACTCTCCCAAGTCGATTGGGTTAGTTTATTTAAAGACCGATATGCCGACGAATGTTATCAAATCTTCTGCGACAACTATATCAAATTATGTGACAAATTTATTCCGCGTGTCACCTCTAAACCGGCCAAACACAGGCAGCCTTGGCTAACCAGCGAACTTTTTTTACTAATTAAACGTAAGAAAAAACTTTGGTACCTCAACCGCAACAGCAAATGGCGAATCATTCCTCTTGTCAAAGAGTATAACCAAACTCGAAACCTTGTCAAAAAAGCTTCCTGCACTGCAATTAGAGCATTTGAACACAAATTAGCTAGCGACAAATGGAACCCTAAACGTCTATACACTTATGTAAACAACAAACGCGCCGTCAGTAACCAGATAACTTCTATGTGCTCACCCGCTGGGGAAATAAGTAGCAACCACGCATCCATAGCCAATATACTTAACAACCAGTTCCAGTCAGTATTCACAATCCAACCATCAGATCAACAACTACCTCCCTTTGTTAAACGTACAACCGCATTAATCTCCTCCGTCATCTTCAGCTATGATTCCGTTCACAAACACCTATCTGCTCTCAACGCCAATAAATCAACTGGAGGTGACGGTATCATTCTATTTGTGCTTAAAGCATGCGCTGATGCGGCGGCTACCCCGCTTGCCATCATTTTTCAGAAATCGATGGGTCAAGGTGTAGTCCCAAAAGCTTGGCTCTCGGCAAACGTGACGCCACTGTTCAAAAAAGGCTCTAGACTCGACCCAGAAAACTATAGGCCTCTCCTATAGGAGAGGCCTATAGTTTTCTATAGTTATCTCCATCACCTCAAAACCATGCAAAATAATGGAAAAATTGTTAAAGAAAAGATCATGCAGCACCTTGTAGCTCATAAACTTATTGCCAATTGCCGTCACGGCTTCGTCAATAAAAAAACCTGCGTCACGAATCTGCTTGAGGCCATGGACTTTCTGACCTACAACGTTTCTCGCAAGCTTCCTGTAGATGTTCTTTTTCTTGACTTCGGATTGAATCCTACGGAATCGAAGGTAACGTTCTAAACTGGATAAAAGCTTTCCTTTCAAATAGATCACAGCGTGTCATATTAGATAATACGTCATCCACCTGGGTAAAGGTTACCAGTGGCGTTCCGCAAGGTTCAGTGCTAGGTCCTTCGCTGTTCATAATATTTATTAATGACTTACCCGAACACATCAATAGCGAAAACTTATGTAAAATGTATGCAGACGATACTAAAATCCTGAGTGTCGTCAAAACCACTGAAGACAAAGCTCGTCTGCAATCCGATATAGATAGCGTTGTTACCTGGACTCGAACCTGGTTAATGGAACTCAACATCAAGAAATGCAAAGTTATGCATTTCAGTAAGTACAATGTTTCCCCACACATTTATTTAATGAACGAGTACGACGCTAATGGTAACTTCACTAGAACAGTAATCGAGTCTTCAACATCCGAAAAAGATCTAGACGTTTAAATTTCCAACAACTTAAAATATGAGAGGCAAGCACAAATAGCTTCTGCCAAGGCTAATAAAGTCCTCGGGACATTGAAAAACACGTTTATAAGCAGAGATACCAAAATATGGAAAAAACTTTACACCACTTATATACGCCCACATCTCGAGTTTGCAGTTACAGCCTGGTGCCCGCATCTTGAAAAAGACATAAATGTCATAGAACGTGTTCAGCATCGGGTTACCAAAGTACCGCACGAAATAAAGCGCTTTGATTACGAGACAAGATGCATTAAACTCGGTCTCACCTCTCTATTAAATAGACGTTTACGCGGCGACCTCATTCAAAAATATAAATTCGAAAACAGTATCGACTCAATTAGCTGGCATATAGATCCACCTAACATCCCACCTAGCTACGGTCATCGCAAGCGTTTTTTTTTTTTTTTTTTTTTAAAGTTGATTAAGGTGCCCCAAGAAGTCCTTACGGTCTTATCACAGAGCACCGCGGAAGAGCATTTAATAGGAAGTTCACGCCTCCTTCCCAACCGATGTCGCAAAACTTGCCCAAAGGTGGGGTTTGAACCACGGATCTTACGTTTCTGAAGCAAGTGCGTTACCACTGCGCCACGGCTGCTCTGTTTTCATCGTGAAATAGACAACAACTGCCTCGTTCGCTATAATTCCTTCAACAACCGCGTCGCTCACCCATGGAACGCATTACCTAACGTAGTAGTCAGTGCTACCAGTGTCGATCGCTTCAAAGCAAAATTCGATCAGCTTTAATAACTACTACAGCGCATCATCTTCCGTGCAATTTCGCACGAGCTAGCCCGGCTAGCTGTTGATGGGCTTACGGAACACGCACGCTCCGTGTAATTTAACTTTTAACTTACTCGTAAACATGATTTATTAAAGTAATTTAAAAGAAATGTTTCTTTATAAAAAGATGGAATATAATATCGAATGTAAAAATGAACAATATAAAAATGTTTATCCAAATCTTCCAACTGCACCACCACTATCTATAGATCAAAATTTTCGATTAGATAAGATAAGTGATATTCAAAAAGAGATAGAATGTGAAAAAAGTAGAAGAACTATATCGAGTAAAAAATATCACAAAGCTTCAAGAATAACCTCAGTTGTTGAAATTCATTACTAGCAACTACTATGACACTTGGAGCTGTTGGTATAGGTCTTTTATCAACTATAGTAGCAGCACCAGTTGCTATTGCACTTGAAGGAGCTGCATTAGGTGTAGGTGTATTATCATTAATAAGATCACAAATTATTAAAAAATTAAACATAAAAGCAGAAAAGCATATAAGTATTAAATTACTAGCTGATGCAAAATTAAATACTATAAGCGACCATATTTTTAAAGCTTTAAAAGATGGTAATATAGATGATGTAGAATTTACAATGATACTTGGAGAACTTCAAAAGTTTAAAGACATGTCTGAACAAATTAGAGCAAAATCTAAAAATGAAATTGATAATCAAACTAAAGAATCACTTATTAATATAGGTAGAGATAAAGCTATGAAAGAAGCTATGGAATTGTTAGAGACAGTGGCGGAACTACTGGACGCAGGACCCTGCGTTGCGGGGGGGCCTACCAGCTATAGGGGGCCCTCATATAAAAAAAGTTATACTCTCAATAATATTTATACTATAAAACTCTTTTCCGCAAAAAAAAACATTCTTTTGCGGGGGGGCCCAAATTTTGAAGTTCCGCCACTGGTTAGAGAATAGGTTCGGTAAAAATCAAAATATTAGCAAAATAAATATTAATTAAAGAATAATACATGTACACTAAATCATATATTATTTTCATGTAAAACATATATTATGCTCATGTAAACATATATTACGTTCATGTAAAACATAATATATATCAAAGAGATTTAGCTATTCTGGATTATGTAAATAATTTAAAAAATTATTGCATATATAAAATGCCATTTTTTAAAACTACAGATGCTGATAAAAGAGATCAAATGATTAAAGAAGTAATAGAATCAAGGAAAAAGATATATCAGAATTCTCTGAATGAAAGCTTAGACGCTAATGATTTACAGATTAACTTAACAAAAATGAATAAGCCAATAATTGGTGGTCAGTCTAATATAAAAGAAAACTAATCTAAATTAGAAAACAAAGCTGATCAATTAGCACTCACTTTGTTAAATTTATATATTCCTGAAACAAAAGCAATACTGCCACCTGACACTGAAAGTAAAGATGTTAGATTAGGAAAAATAGCAACAAATTATTTGAAGACAGTATATAGTAATAAAAAGGAAGCAGGTTTTACATTTGGCATACACTCAAAAAATGGAAATTTGTATATAGGAAAAAAACAGATAACTATTGAAGGTGATGATATAACTATTGATGATAAAAAATATATTGGAACTACTGGTCTTTGGGTGTTTGTTTATTGTTAACAAAGCTAAACCTGATAAAAATATATATAATGAAGACGATCTTGAAGACTATAAAAATATATTGAAAGAAACAGATGCTATTTCTTCTAGTAAATATCCAGGAAAACCTAGATCATCTAGAAATGAAAAATATAAAGAAATAATTAAGCCTATTTGGGAAGAAATAACTGGAAAATCTGGAAAAGGAGTCATCATTCTTCCTAGTGATCCAGATGAACTAGTTAAAATTCAATTACGCATAGCTGCGTTAAAAGCAGGTAATACTGGAGCTAGAAATGAAGCTGTTGCAGTTTGTGATGAGTTGTTACGTCAAGGTGTAATTGATTCTGAATATTATAAAGAAGTACAAAAAATGATTAATGTTAGTGGAAGTGGAATATTAGATGATATTAGTAATGTATATAATCGAGCAAAATCTTCAGACTTAGTTAGAACATTATCTGCTATAAAGAATATGTTGTCTAGTAATTTAGGAAACAGATAAATTAAATAATTATATATTTAAGCAGACCCAAAGTATTTTAATTAGCTTTTCTAGTTAAAATAAATTAAATAAAAATAGTTACTAAATAAAAATACTCATTATAAATAATAAGAGATATATTAAGAAACATGTTATTGGTGGAAGTGGACTATTTAGTTCTATGAGAAATATGTTTCAGAGACAAGCATTAAATAATGCACTAAAAGCATCTAAAGCTTTAGCTAGTAAAGCAACTGCTAGTGATTTAGGGAAAACTGCAATAGATGCTGCAAAGTCTGCAGGAAAAGAACTTGCAACTTCTGCAATATCTACTGCTAAAGACGTTGGAGTAAATAAAGGAAAACAAATAATACAAAAAGCATCAAATAAAGCAACTAAAGAGCTCACACCTGAAAGTAAACAAATTCTTTCAAATTTGATTGAATCTGTAGCTAATAATCCATCTAGTAAAGTAAAAACAGATTTAAGTAGAATTATGTTTGGATCAGTAATTAAATCTAGCAACAAAAAATCAAAAAAGGAAATTTCAAATTGTAATTTTCTCGCTCGAAACAAAACTTCTTTTCTTTCCAAAAATTGGTATTGTGGTTTATCCTCCTCCGGCTAATTGCCATATAGAGGCCACATTACCAAGGCCTGCAAAAACAGGTTCGGCTCCCCAAGGAGTGTCATAACCCGTTCTACGGACCAAGAGTAAAGTGAGTTTAGGAAGAACGAAGATATGTTAGAGTTAAAGACAGAAGTAGTCTTGTTAGAAAGATAGCATAGAGAAAGCGGACAGGATTTCTTTCGATGTTAGGAGGTGCAATAGGTTGAAATAGGTTCCTTCCAAAAATTTATTAATTAACTTAATTTCAACTCATCTTACAAAAGTTTTACATCCATTTATATAATATATCTACCCACAAAATCAACAGCTCAATACATAACTACAATTAAAATAATTAAAAACTATTAGTAAAAGAAACCACGTAATTGCCTTAGAATGTTCTAGAACTTTCTCCACTTTATTTACACAAATGCAATAAGAATACAAGATTTAGCTAAAGAGAGTAGAGTTAAAGAAGGTCTAGGTCTTAGAACAATGTAAACTAAAATTAAAAAAATTCAGAGTTGAAAATGATTTAAAAAAATTTTCTTGTATATAAAAAAATAAAATGGCAACTTCTGACACATTAAATTTTACAGAAAAACCAATGATTGATGAGAGTATTGAAAAATTTGAATACCATGAATATCAAAGTAGAATTACAAATTTTGATAATCCTGCTACTGAAATAAGTATCACTATTAATCAGGAAGGCTTGTTTACACTTCCATCTGAAGCTAATATTTTGATTGAAGGAATTGAAGTTCTAAAAGCAATGGAACATCTAATGCTAATGCAGATGCTGTAACACTTGTAAACAATGGTCTTATATATTTATTCAGTAGAGCAGATTATCAGTTATCAGGTCAAATTGTAGAAAATATTAACAATTTAGGTAGAAAAACTACAATGATGGGATTGCTAAAATATCCAAATGCTTTTCAATTTGTTCGAGGTATGAACCAATTATGGAATAAAGATTCATCAACAACTGCAGCAATTGCTTCAAATTTAGTGACTTTAATTTTGTGACTTGAAAAATATGTACGTAACGCTTAATTCACGAAGTTATCCTGAAATTGTTAATTATAATCTATCATTCCAAGATCAGCAATTTTCAAGAACTTATAGAGATGCATCTCTATTTACTGAAACGTTTTATGGAATGAATGAACTAATAACACAATGCTGCATAAATCCTGCAGATTATAAAAATTTATATCCACTTTTTGTTTTTGATGTAAGTAAACAATCAGCAATATTAAAGACGTCAACAATAGATGTTCAAGTTAAAGCAACATTTAATACACCTGTTTCAGCAAATACTATGGCATGTGCTGTTGTAATTTCTGATAAATTAGAAAAAGAAAAAAGATTAGAAAATTATATAATATATTTAGATAAATTGAGAAGACTTCAAATAACTGAATTTAAAAATAGAAATAATATAAAATATACAATAAAATAAATTTTTTGAAAATGAGTTAAATAATTTTTCTTGCATATATAAAAAAAATGGAAAACGAAATGAAAACAAAAGATATAGTATATAAACTTCATTCAAATGTTGTAAATATATGCATTAGCGTAAAGAATGCAAATACTACAATTAAATTTGATCATATTATTGAACTGAATGAAGATAAAAAGTATAAAATAGTACTTGAAAAAGTAAATTATTATTTTCTAGACGATATTTTATGTATAAAAATAGTATAACATATTTAGATGGTGAAAAAACTGACATTGAATATGCCATTTCACTAGAACGTCGTGATAAAATAATATTCTATAGTAATTCTAAACATCCATTAAAATCAAAAAATATTTTACAAATTTCAATAATTGGTAACGATGAAAGACTGATGAAAGAATTAATAAATATTAAATTTGACAAGTCACGTGACCGATGATGGCACACAAGAAAATCCGCGACGACAAGAAACGAAATTAGCACTAATTTGAAAAATGATTTTTAAATCTAAAAAATTGATTTAAAAATTAATTTTTTAATTATTCAATTTATACACACTATGGATGAAAATTAAACCATATATTTAATTAAATTTATGGTTGAAAATATGGTCAAAAATGAAAATGAACTGTCATCTTCCTACTACTCAGAACTGTCATTTTCTTACTACTCACAACGTTTTTTCAGATAAAAGTAAAACATAAAACATTAAATATGTTAAGGTTATAAACATCTAGGACCTTCATATAATCAAAAAAATATTTTGAATGTAAAAAGCGATCCGCATAATTAACGACGCAGGTTACATGATTCTGACGGTGATAAAGATGTTGTAATTTAATTTTCTCCGTAATTCCTCAGGCCATGATTGCATAATTTATATAATTATGTATAAATGAATAACAGAGTTAGGTTAAATTTTTTGTTTAGATAATTTCGGGCTTTGAATAAAATGCCAATATTTTTGGAAACTCTGGTGCTTACATAATCAATATGTTTTCTCCAAGTAACATACTCATCAAGATCTCAATATCTCATCAAGAATCTCTAAAACATCTAAGAATTTTATAACAATATATTTCTTTATTATGGTTTCATCAATATAAATTTGAGGCAAATTTTTAGGTAAAAAACGTTTTTTTTGCGCAGTGAAAAATAATTCTTTTTTTTTTTTGTTAAAACTTAAAGTTAATTTATTAGTTTTGAACCAATTAGAAATGTGACTGAGTTCTTTGTTTGAAGTTGAAAAGAGTTCATAAATATCAGTATGGGATAAGAAAAGATTAGTATTATCAGCGAACATTATACTTTTCAATCTGATAGCTTTGTTAAAATCGTTTACATTGATTAAAAATAGTAGTGGTCCAAGAATAGAACCTTGTGGAACACCACAGGTTCAGGGGTTCACTTTGATAATCTTCATTACTATGCAAAAGCTGTTTTTGATTTTTTTTTTGGATTAAATACTTTAAAAATAATTTAAAACTCTGTTTAAATCATAATTTTTTGGATTAAAATGCGATGATCGACCGTTTCAAAAGGTTTTGATAGATCAATAAAAACACCTTGTAAATAAAATCCTAGAGATTTTTCGAAAGACTCAAAACTGTTATGCATAAATTGAACAATGGCATGTTCAGTTGGACTCCCTTTTCTGAAAGCATACTGATTGTTATGTAGTAAGTTGTTGTAATTAAAATAACTGCATATACTGTTGAAGATAGTTCTTTCTAAAATTTTAGAAAATGTAGAAAGAGCAGAGATAAGACGATAATTATTGATATTGGATCTGTCGCCTTCTTAATGGATAAGGGTAACCCTGGCAAGTTTTAAACATTCAGAAAAAATACCTTGATGAGTGAAAATTTTCAATTGTTAGTAGCAATCTATAACAATATTTCCGTTTATTTCATTTGAACCAGGTTGGGATAATTATATTATTTCATCTGTACGTTTATTCGTTTTTAAAGATTTAAAAGCTTTTTCAAACTCATCAAATGGTAGTCCGGCAGTTTATTCTTCAAAACAAATACCTTTATCAATAGGTATTAAAAAATGATAAAATGAGGTTTGGATTTTCAGAACTTTTTCAGTGAAACATTTATTGAATTCATGAGCTATTATTTGTGGTTCATACAAGCTATTGTTATCGACTTTAAGCATTTGTGGCAGCATGCTTTTTGTTTTCCAGTAATTTTTTTCAATATTTGTTAAGTGAGTCATTTTTAGTTTTATTTATGAATTTTGAATAGTAACTTTTTTTTCAATTTTTTCGGATTTTTTTGAACAGATTTTTGTAATCTTAGCAATTTTTTTCGCTAGATAGTGTTTTCAGATATTTTCATGTGTAGCGTTTGTTTAGCTTTGGATGATTTTTTGAATTCCTTATGTAATCCAGCAATTATTAAAATGTTTTTTTTTTTTTTGAATTGTAAAAATTGGAAAATTAGACTCGTAAACAGAGGTGAATGTTTCAAAGAATTTTTCATAAGGGTTGTTTGTTTTTCATTAAAATTTAAGTGATTCCAATATAATAATGAGGACTGATTTTTGAAAGATTAAATATTTGATGGTGAAAATAAATTTTTTAATAATTTATTTAATTTTTAAAATACCCAATTTTATATCACTTTTGAACAGGCCTGTGGTAATAATATTATCCAATTTTTTGTTATTTGTTGTGCGGTTTATTAAAGGGATTGCTCCAGATTCAAAAATAGTATCATAAAAATTTCTAACTTTGTTATCGACATTCAGGACAAAACAATTCATATTAAAATTACCAACAAGAAAGTTATTTTTTCTTTTCGGTGTTACCTTTTTCCAATAATATTTTGCTGTAAAAAAATGTTATTGGAAAAGGTAACCATTTGGCTGTCGATAACAACAGCTAATTAAAATGTTTTTAGTTCGTTCATTAATAATCTCAATTGCTAATACTTATTCATCGCCGTCAGAAACGCAAAGATAATTTCTACAACAACTAGGAGCCTCCCTGCTCTGTTTAAGAGGAACGAACGAACCCTATTTAGGCATTACCACGGTAATAATGTTGGTTTAAAAAATGTGCAAAGGCTTATTTAGTTTGTTAAAATCTTACTGTAAAACAAGTTTCTCCCGGTGTTTTGATGTTTTTAGAACATTCAGCTTTTTTAAAAATCCTTTGAAATTCTTTAGAAAAAAGTGTTTCGCACTTTTTAACTGCATACTTACTTTCAAGCAGAAACTTTTTGACCTCTTTTCACAACTTTTTTCGGCTTTCGATTGTTTTTTTGAGCGAAATCTTCATTAACGTATTTTTTTCATTAACGCGCTTTGAAAACATTCAACGATCTTGCTTCAATGACATCATTTGGTAACAAAATCCAATTTTTACAAACTCGGTTGGTAAAGAAATTATATCTTGGTAAACATGATGGTATGTGTTCTCTTTCTAACCTGTATTTGCTGCCCCTTACAGAAGAAGCCGGGCCTGAACTAGTCACTGATGATGCTGATTTTGGATTTTTGTATCAATTTATTTGGTCTATATTTTGCTTGAATCTGTATTGTTGTATAAGATTTCCTCTAGCTCTTCTTTTCTCCAACTTTGTTAAGCCTAATGCTTTCAGTCTTTTTTCATATGAAATCTTTTTTAGTTGTGGGACTAATTTCGTCTTCTCTGCACTTTCTCTGACTCATCATTATCCCGTTGTAAATAAGGCTGCCATGCAGGTCTAGCGAAATCAAGAAGCGGTCTCACAAATGTTGTAAATAATGATTTCACCATTTCCACATCAAAGTATGTAAATTTACGTTTAATTAGACCCAAAGTTCTTTGCGCTTTTGCCGTCGCTGAAGTCACTTGATCATGCCATTTAAGGTTGGATGAAATAATCACGTCTAAATCTTTTTCACTTAATGTTGATAATAGTTCATGCTCATATCCGTCGTGGGTCATACAATACCTCATTTTTGGATTTTTTTTACCTAAATGCATCACTTTGCACTTTTCAATGTTCAACTTTGTCAACCAGATATCCGTCCATTTTACAAATTTATTGATGTCATTCTGCAAGGACTCATGATCTTTAGCATTTTTTATAACTTTGATTAGTTTACTGTCATCTCCGTATAATTTGCAATTGTAATTAATAATTGATGGTAGATCATTTACAAATATCAAGAAAAACAAGGGACCAAGCACAGAGCCTTGAGGCACACCACTAAAAATCTCAAGCCATGGCGACACGTTTTTACCCATCACGACTCTTTGCCTTCTTTTTTTCAAAAAAGATGATATCCAGTTATTTAGTAAACCCTTGATACCATATGCTTCGCACTCTTTCAAAAGTCCTTTATGTGGAATCTTATCAAAGGCTTTTTTAAAATCCATGTAAAACATATCTACCGTTAAATTGTCACTCATGCTTGCTGTTAAAATGTCAAATGTTTCTAGCAAATTTGTTACACAGGTTTTATTTTTTACGTAGCCATGTCGATTTTTTGATAGCAATTTATTTTCCAACAGGTGAGTCATTATCGCTTCTCTTATAAATGCTTTCATAACTTTGCATGCGTAGATATTAATGATACGGATCTATAGTTAAGCGGCTCTGTTGTATTTCCATTTTTGAATATTGGAGTGATATTTGCTTCTTTCCATTTGCTAGTAATTTTTCCTGTTTCAATTGATTTTTGGTAAATTAAAGCTTATAGAGTTACTACACTACTTAAACAATTTTTAAGTACGTAAGGACTAATATCATCACTACCACATGCTTTGTTGACATCCAAAGAAATCAGTTTTTGCTGAACTGCCTCATTTGTAACAACATTTCGTCGCCTCAGAGCAAAAATGTTCTATCTGCAAGTTTTGAAAAATTGAGATGAACGTGTAGAAAAAATACTATCCGTATTAGTTTAAAGGAAATATTTTGAAATAAATATAAAGTATTGAATTATAATTAATTTCTGAGAAAATCATTTTATTATAAGTAGCAAAATTTTGATTTGTGATATCTAAACTAAGTTTGTTTTCATTGCCCAGAAAAATGCAAATTTTGTAGATAGAACATTTTTGCTCCGAGGCGACGATTTATCCAATCCCATTTAAAAGGTTTTGTAATAAGTGGTTCAAACTCCGGAATTTCACCATGCTTTTTAACAAAAACCGATTGAAAACTTTTATTCAGTATATTAACAATCTCGTGCCTGTCAGATGTGACCACATTTGCGTAGTTTTTCATTGATTGTATTTTACCGATACTTTTTTGGTTCTTTTTCACGTATTTGTAGAATAATGTGTCGGATTTTTTTTTTGCATTTGTTATAAGTTTTTTCTCATAATCAATAGTGGATTCTTTTAACTTGCTTTTGACAATTTTTTTTTAATGTTTTGTACTCGTTTAATGTATTCAGATATTTAAATTAACCAGCTCTTAATTGGTTCCATAAACTTTTCTTTTTACGTATTAAAGCTTTAACTTCGCCTGTTATGCATGGCTTTTTTAACTTTTTGATCATATCTGGCTCTTTTCTTTAGAATATCCAATTCAATTATGTCGTTATATTTTTGTACGAAAGCACTGTATCAATGGTCCACGTTTAAATCCTTGAATAACTCAGACCAATTTATTAAATTAAAACCAAGATTTATTTTTTCATAGTCTCCCCTTTGGTAGTTTATATCTTTGCTATTGAATTGTATAGGGACTGTGTCAGCACCTTGAATGTAATATTTGAATTGAATTACATAATGTGCTTTTCCAAATGATCCAAGCGGTGCGCCTATTTCTACGTCTCTAATCCTTTTAAAGTTATCTGTCTTTAGTAAATCAAGTGTGTTATTTGAAATGTTGGTTCAAAAATACATCGTTTAATGATGGACGTATAAGAGATGGACGTGCAACTTATTGTTGTTTTTGCGAACTATGCTCAACAATTAGGCGTCGGTATTGTTACAAGTCTATTGTTTCAAACAAAAAAAAATAGTTATGATTCTATACGTCGATTTTTTAACGAATTATTGAACTTGTTTAGTCAGTCTAAATTTTAGTTTTTCATAATATTGTTGTTAAAAATTCATGAACAGTCAGGGCAGTACTTTAGTTGTTATAACATTAACATTGTTCGTAAACGTTCACAATTTTATGTAAAAGTTGTGCATTAAAAATATGTAAAATGTAGTTCTTTGTGATTTTATAATAAAAAACTAATTTTTATAGCAAACAGCAAGTATGCTATTACGATGTTATTATCGTTATGTTATAAGTTATTTTAGTAGTTAAGAAGTAATACAATAAAAAAACTACACCTTTTAATAATGATCTTGTTAAAACAATCTTTTTATAATTAATTTTATCTAAATACACTAAGGTAATTTGGTTAATTGTAGCCTTTTGAATCACGTTAGGATGATTAAATTAATTTCAAACCGGAGTTTTTTTTTATTTATTAACGTAACGTATAATATAAGAAGGCAAAAAAAAGCGGCATGCCGGAGAAAACAAAAAAATATATTAAAGTTGAAACAAAATGAGCAAAGAATTTAGACTCTGAATGGTAAGAATACTAACTGAAATATAAAATATAAAACTTGACTAAAATATCCAATCCAAAAATCTTTTTTAAAAAGCTCTCTCTATGTGTTAATTTTATTGTTGACGTTTACTTAAAAACAGGAAGTATTTGTCTAAGTATTATTAAAAATTCTGTTATTATATCTTTGCATTTGTAATAAACATCATTTATTTATGTTTGATTTGATCTTTCATTGTAGCCATTTTTAATACTGTTTTGTTAATGACGGAATATTTTGATAAAATCGTGAAAACACACGGCTCGCTGATTTTGGCGGTTTCTCTGATGCAAAACAAAAGGTTGTCGTCCATCTCTCATATGTCCATGGTTCAATCAAGGTCGTATTAATAGACGGACGTTTAACCCATTGTTACAGATCTGAGGCGCCGCGAGTAAATAAAAATCTATGCGAGCTTTAATTTTTAGCGTCATTTTTAGTGTCATAAATATTTTGCGTTTATTTTATTTAAATATTTATTTATTTTTATTAAATAGTTTTAATTTATTTTTATCAAATATTTATTATTATTAAATTTAGTTATTTAAATATTTTGCGTCAAAATATTTTGACGCAAAATCTATGCGAGCTTTAATTTGCGTCAAAATATTTTGACGCAAAATCAAGTAGAAATATTCTTAAGTTAAAAATAGTTAACATCTGTTCTCTATTGTTTTGCTATTGTTATTTGTAACAATGAATAGCGCGGAAATCTTGGCTTTTAAACAATACGTAAAATGTCCATCTATTAATACGTCCTTGGTTCAATAAAGTTTTCGTTTAAGTTATCAATAAATTTTATAATGGTATTACTGTTTTGTTTCAGTTTTGTTCCACCATCTTTGTGCCATTCTATGTGTGGATAATTAAAATCACCAGTTATAATTAATCCAGTGTATTTTTTTTGGACTACTAGACCTTTGGCTGTTCCAAGCACTAAATTGATTTTAGTGTTTACACTTTCTGGACTACTTGGCGGTCTGTAAATACATCCAATAAATAAATATTCAGGTCCATTGGTCAGACTACACCGTATCTGCTCAATTCCATTGTCACATATGCTAAATGACTAACACTTGTTGTGATAAACTTTGATTTTGCATAAACCACTAATCCACCACCATTTTCACCAAACGGTCTGTTTTTGTTATAGCAGTTGTACCCATCAATATTCATAACTGATTTATTGTTGAATCACGTTTTACTAACTGATATAATATCTGGTTTATCACAGGACAAGTACGCTTTAAGTTGTTGCATTTTATTATTAAGTGAAGTTGCGTTGTTGTACCAAAGTTTCATGTGATTTTTGGGTGGGTTGTTGTTTAGTGATTTTTCGAGGCTAGATATTGATTTCGATCCATCCCTAAATTTAAACGCAGCATCTCCTAATACATTTAAATGAAAATGTGAACCACGATTTGAGTTTTTATATTTTAGATCATATTAGTGTCGGATCAAGGAGGAGGGTGGGGGGTTGGGGCTATTACCCCGGGCCCCGCAAATTTAGGGGCCCCAAAAAATTTTAAAGGACCTTTTTTTTTTTCCAGTCATTTTTAGGCTCTGGTCCATAAAATGCCCATAATATCATATAGCTATTTTTTGATTTTCGTTACTTTGTCATTTCGAATTCCATAATAGAACTCGTTTTCGATGTTTTCTTTGTTTTTATTTCTGCATTCTTCTCTTAAAATCTTTGATTTAAACCTTTCACTTTCCGGTAAATCGGGATTTATATAGACATTCTCGTATTCTTTCGAGTCTCGTAATTCTTTGGCTTTTTTTAAGGGGAAACGTTAAATCCAAAAAACGGGGCTTAATTAATGGCGTTTCTTGGTTTCAGTTTTATAAAATTTTGAACATTAACGGTTACTTGCAATTTTTTGAAGACACTAATTATAGTTCTTCTATTTTCTTTTTTCTCTTTACTCTTTTCTTCGTTTACCGATGGTTTAATTCCAAAAATAACGACATTGTTCTCTCTTCTTTCTCGTTCTTTTGTTTCAATAGTAACGGAGTTTATCAATAGCATCTGTTCCGGTGACTTTTTTACCATGTTTGCCCACGTTTCATTGTTATTTATTTGACTGGTTATTGATTTATTAAATTCTAAATCGTCTACTCTTTTTGTTAAATTCATATTATCAGTTGTTAATTTTTCAATTTGTAGTTTCAGATCTCCAATATTTGTTCCTGTTGAGCCTTGTAGGCATTAAACTCTTGAGCATTTACCATTTTTTTTGGAAAATTTAATATTTATATTCACTAGTTCTTCAAACTTTGTTATTTTTTTGTTAACACAACGACGTAGTTATAGTATTTCTTGATCTTAAATTATCTTTTTATTTAAATTGTTTGCTTTCTTTTCATAACGCTTCGTGATCTGATTTATTTTTTCCATAATGCTTGTTTATTGAAAGTTAAAACTTTTAAAAATAGCGTAGGTTGTTTTTTATGCTTAAGACTTTATATTTGTTTGTGTCTACTTCTTTCTCAATTTTATCTTCCCGATTAGTGAGTGTTTTTAAATTTGCACTAACTATATCAGTTATATCAATATATTTATCTGAAGTATAAATAATAATCGAAACCCTAGTCAGATTTTTAAAAAATTAATTTTAAAATAAATAAATCTATGATTTACACTAAAAAAGGTATTTTAAATAAAGTTTACATAAAATTTTAAATATTTAAAACTTTAAATAAAGCACATTAAGATCTTTTTTACTCTTTTTATTTTGTGAAATTTTGTATTAATAAACTTATTTTGTATTAATAAACTTATTTTGTATTAATAAACTTATTTTGTATTAATAAACTTATTTTGTATTAATAAACTTATTTTGTATTAATAAACTTATTTTGTATTAATAAACTTATTTTGTATTAATAAACTTATTTTGTATTAATAAACTTATTTTGTATTAATAAACTTATTTTGTATTAATAAACTTATTTTGTATTAATAAACTTATTTTGTATTAATAAACTTATTTTGTATTAATAAACTTATTTTGTATTAATAAACTTATTTTGTATTAATATACTTATTTTGTATTAATAAACTTATTTTGTATTCATATACTTATTTTGTATTAATAAACTTATTTTGTATTAATAAACTTATTTTGTATTAATAAACTTATTTTGTATTAATAAACTTATTTTGTATTAATAAACTTATTTTGTATTAATAAACTTATTTTGTATTAATAAACTTATTTTGTATTAATATACTTATTTTGTATTAATAAACTTATTTTGTATTCATTTACTTATTTTGTATTAATAAACTTATTTTGTATTAATAAACTTATTTTGTATTAATAAACTTATTTTGTATTAATATACTTATTTTGTATTAATAAACTTATTTTGTATTAATAAACTTATTTTGTATTAATAAACTTATTTTGTATTAATAAACTTATTTTGTATTAATATACTTATTTTGTATTAATAAACTTATTTTGTATTCATATACTTATTTTGTATTAATAAACTTATTTTGTATTAATAAACTTATTTTGTATTAATAAACTTATTTTGTATTAATAAACTTATTTTGTATTAATAAACTTATTTTGTATTAATAAACTTATTTTGTATTAATATACTTATTTTGTATTAATAAACTTATTTTGTATTAATAAACTTATTTTGTATTCATAAACTTATTTTGTATTAATAAACTTATTTTGTATTAATAAACTTATTTTGTATTAATAAACTTATTTTGTATTAATAAACTTATTTTGTATTAATAAACTTATTTTGTATTAATAAACTTATTTTGTATTAATAAACTTATTTTGTATTAATAAACTTATTTTGTATTAATAAACTTATTTTGTATTAATAAACTTATTTTGTATTAATAAACTTATTTTGTATTAATAAACTTATTTTGTATTAATAAACTTATTTTGTATTAATAAACTTATTTTGTATTAATAAACTTATTTTGTATTAATAAACTTATTTTGTATTAATAAACTTATTTTGTATTAATAAACTTATTTTGTATTAATAAACTTATTTTGTATTAATAAACTTATTTTGTATTAATAAACTTATTTTGTATTAATAAACTTATTTTGTATTAATAAACTTATTTTGTATTAATAAACTTATTTTGTATTAATAAACTTATTTTGTATTAATAAACTTATTTTGTATTAATAAACTTATTTTGTATTAATAAACTTATTTTGTATTAATAAACTTATTTTGTATTAATAAACTTATTTTGTATTAATAAACTTATTTTGTATTAATAAACTTATTTTGTATTAATAAACTTATTTTGTATTAATAAACTTATTTTGTATTAATAAACTTATTTTGTATTAATAAACTTATTTTGTATTAATAAACTTATTTTGTATTAATAAACTTATTTTGTATTAATAAACTTATTTTGTATTAATAAACTTATTTTGTATTAATAAACTTATTTTGTATTAATAAACTTATTTTGTATTAATAAACTTATTTTGTATTAATAAACTTATTTTGTATTAATAAACTTATTTTGTATTAATAAACTTATTTTGTATTAATAAACTTATTTTGTATTAATAAACTTATTTTGTATTAATAAACTTATTTTGTATTAATAAACTTATTTTGTATTAATAAACTTATTTTGTATTAATAAACTTATTTTGTATTAATAAACTTATTTTGTATTAATAAACTTATTTTGTATTAATAAACTTATTTTGTATTAATAAACTTATTTTGTATTAATAAACTTATTTTGTATTAATAAACTTATTTTGTATTAATAAACTTATTTTGTATTAATAAACTTATTTTGTATTAATAAACTTATTTTGTATTAATAAACTTATTTTGTATTAATAAACTTATTTTGTATTAATAAACTTATTTTGTATTAATAAACTTATTTTGTATTAATAAACTTATTTTGTATTAATAAACTTATTTTGTATTAATAAACTTATTTTGTATTAATAAACTTATTTTGTATTAATAAACTTATTTTGTATTAATAAACTTATTTTGTATTAATAAACTTATTTTGTATTAATAAACTTATTTTGTATTAATAAACTTATTTTGTATTAATAAACTTATTTTGTATTAATAAACTTATTTTGTATTAATAAACTTATTTTGTATTAATAAACTTATTTTGTATTAATAAACTTATTTTGTATTAATAAACTTATTTTGTATTAATAAACTTATTTTGTATTAATAAACTTATTTTGTATTAATAAACTTATTTTGTATTAATAAACTTATTTTGTATTAATAAACTTATTTTGTATTAATAAACTTATTTTGTATTAATAAACTTATTTTGTATTAATAAACTTATTTTGTATTAATAAACTTATTTTGTATTAATAAACTTATTTTGTATTAATAAACTTATTTTGTATTAATAAACTTATTTTGTATTAATAAACTTATTTTGTATTAATAAACTTATTTTGTATTAATAAACTTATTTTGTATTAATAAACTTATTTTGTATTAATAAACTTATTTTGTATTAATAAACTTATTTTGTATTAATAAACTTATTTTGTATTAATAAACTTATTTTGTATTAATAAACTTATTTTGTATTAATAAACTTATTTTGTATTAATAAACTTATTTTGTATTAATAAACTTATTTTGTATTAATAAACTTATTTTGTATTAATAAACTTATTTTGTATTAATAAACTTATTTTGTATTAATAAACTTATTTTGTATTAATAAACTTATTTTGTATTAATAAACTTATTTTGTATTAATAAACTTATTTTGTATTAATAAACTTATTTTGTATTAATAAACTTATTTTGTATTAATAAACTTATTTTGTATTAATAAACTTATTTTGTATTAATAAACTTATTTTGTATTAATAAACTTATTTTGTATTAATAAACTTATTTTGTATTAATAAACTTATTTTGTATTAATAAACTTATTTTGTATTAATAAACTTATTTTGTATTAATAAACTTATTTTGTATTAATAAACTTATTTTGTATTAATAAACTTATTTTGTATTAATAAACTTATTTTGTATTAATAAACTTATTTTGTATTAATAAACTTATTTTGTATTAATAAACTTATTTTGTATTAATAAACTTATTTTGTATTAATAAACTTATTTTGTATTAATAAACTTATTTTGTATTAATAAACTTATTTTGTATTAATAAACTTATTTTGTATTAATAAACTTATTTTGTATTAATAAACTTATTTTGTATTAATAAACTTATTTTGTATTAATAAACTTATTTTGTATTAATAAACTTATTTTGTATTAATAAACTTATTTTGTATTAATAAACTTATTTTGTATTAATAAACTTATTTTGTATTAATAAACTTATTTTGTATTAATAAACTTATTTTGTATTAATAAACTTATTTTGTATTAATAAACTTATTTTGTATTAATAAACTTATTTTGTATTAATAAACTTATTTTGTATTAATAAACTTATTTTGTATTAATAAACTTATTTTGTATTAATAAACTTATTTTGTATTAATAAACTTATTTTGTATTAATAAACTTATTTTGTATTAATAAACTTATTTTGTATTAATAAACTTATTTTGTATTAATAAACTTATTTTGTATTAATAAACTTATTTTGTATTAATAAACTTATTTTGTATTAATAAACTTATTTTGTATTAATAAACTTATTTTGTATTAATAAACTTATTTTGTATTAATAAACTTATTTTGTATTAATAAACTTATTTTGTATTAATAAACTTATTTTGTATTAATAAACTTATTTTGTATTAATAAACTTATTTTGTATTAATAAACTTATTTTGTATTAATAAACTTATTTTGTATTAATAAACTTATTTTGTATTAATAAACTTATTTTGTATTAATAAACTTATTTTGTATTAATAAACTTATTTTGTATTAATAAACTTATTTTGTATTAATAAACTTATTTTGTATTAATAAACTTATTTTGTATTAATAAACTTATTTTGTATTAATAAACTTATTTTGTATTAATAAACTTATTTTGTATTAATAAACTTATTTTGTATTAATAAACTTATTTTGTATTAATAAACTTATTTTGTATTAATAAACTTATTTTGTATTAATAAACTTATTTTGTATTAATAAACTTATTTTGTATTAATAAACTTATTTTGTATTAATAAACTTATTTTGTATTAATAAACTTATTTTGTATTAATAAACTTATTTTGTATTAATAAACTTATTTTGTATTAATAAACTTATTTTGTATTAATAAACTTATTTTGTATTAATAAACTTATTTTGTATTAATAAACTTATTTTGTATTAATAAACTTATTTTGTATTAATAAACTTATTTTGTATTAATAAACTTATTTTGTATTAATATACTTATTTTGTATTAATAAACTTATTTTGTATTAATAAACTTATTTTGTATTAATAAACTTATTTTGTATTAATAAACTTATTTTGTATTAATAAACTTATTTTGTATTAATAAACTTATTTTGTATTAATAAACTTATTTTGTATTAATAAACTTATTTTGTATTAATAAACTTATTTTGTATTAATAAACTTATTTTGTATTAATAAACTTATTTTGTATTAATAAACTTATTTTGTATTAATATACTTATTTTGTATTAATAAACTTATTTTGTATTAATAAACTTATTTTGTATTAATAAACTTATTTTGTATTAATAAACTTATTTTGTATTAATAAACTTATTTTGTATTAATAAACTTATTTTGTATTAATAAACTTATTTTGTATTAATAAACTTATTTTGTATTAATAAACTTATTTTGTATTAATAAACTTATTTTGTATTAATAAACTTATTTACATTAAAATTAAGGCTACAACATTGAGTTTTCAGAAATCAATATGAACCAGGGATGCGAAGTTTCATTGATTTTTCGGGACTCCGGGACTCTGGACTCCGATGACAAAAATCATGGACCCCATGGACTGCGACTCCGGACTACGGAATTTCTTATTTTTTTCTTAAATTAAGTATGGTTTTTTTTTATCTGGAATTTTTACGTGAAAATGCCGGAAAATTGATAGGCTACCATTAATATCGCAGAGCCCCGCGGAAAAGCAATTAACAGGAAATTCAGACTTCCTTTCTAACCAATGTCGCAAAATTTGCCTAAATAGGGTTTGAATCACGGATCCCTTGTTTTTTAGGCAAGTGCCACGGTTGCTTAAACCAGAAGTTAATTTGTCCCGTATTTGCTGGATAGTAAAATTAATGAAAATAATACAACTCCAAAGAGAACTTTTATTTGATTTGTATTGTCACACGCACAGATTTATCAATTTCTCAGATTATTTTAAACCATATAATCATAAAATTATAAAAAGATTAAAACTTATATTTTCATTAACTACGCGCTAAATTATAAAGTTACAAGAAAACATTATTGCAATATCTACATCAAAAATATTCAAATAAAAAATTGGTTTGTTCGTAAAAAAAGCATATCGTCAATTTACTCAGATGTAAATCGACTACGATGGTCTAGAGTCATGTGCTTTAAGACTGAAAATAGTCGCTCAACACTGACTTGGGATATGGGTAGCGACAAAGCGACTCGGCAGGCATCCCGTAAAACTTCAGGAAACTGCTGAATTGTTTTTAATGGGTTAAGTTTTAAAAACTCGTCTAAGTTGGGGGAGTTGTCTTTAAATATTGAACGAATTTCCGGAATCGTTTTTAGAGCTTGTCGAAACTCCGTTTGTATTACATTTAGCTGAATCTACATTTGTTCTTCTGAAGAATTCTCTTCAATCTCCTGTTCACACAGCATAAATAAATTCGGTCGTCGCTTTGCGACTGGTGAAGCATTTTCCTCATTTTCTGAACTAGAGTCTGCAATATGAACTGTTACAGAGTTGGACGCTATTTTTTTTTTGGTTTTGTTCAGTTCATCATTCTTATTTTTATTAGCCAGTTGAATCAGTTTGTAATTAATTTTCCAAAGTCCATCAGCTGCAGCTATCTATAGAAACATTTATAGTTTTTTGAATATATACTTTTTAAAGTTAAATAAATAAAATGTATATATATAAATAAAATTTTATTAAAAAAAGCAACCTTGTCTTCAGTCGCTGTCAGCATACAGCCATGCCTAATATCCACGTAAACTGCTGCAAGAAACAACGAATTTTCGCGTAGTGCGCTCTCTCTATTATCCATTCTTTTCCGGAAATCTTTAGCTAAGTCGCTGTCCTTCCCGTCTAGTTTACACTTTATTGAATTCCAATCAAAAAGGAATTCACCTGTTTTTGATGTTCTGATGTTTTCACGCTGAAGACGAATAGTAAGATCGCGTGCCATTTGCAATATATCTCTCAATTCCTCCCACGTTCCCCAAAGATATGGTTGCAAATTAAATTCTTTTGGAGCTTCTTTTTGCATATTCAAATTTTGAATTACTGGTCGAATCTAGAAGAACAGAAAAATTCATTAAATATATGTACAATGTTATTAACTACTTAAATGAAGAGGATTATTAAAGAAATATTTACATAAACGTAAATTTAAAAATTATTAAGTTTTTTTTTAAAGAAATATTTACATAAACGTAAATTTATTAAATTATTAATTATTTATAAAATTATTAATGTAAATTTCATTAATATTAAAATAATTGGATTTATATTATACCAGTTGGAAAAAAAAAAAGAAAAAATACCGGTTGATAAAAAAATAAAAATAGTTTTATAAACTTTATTCAAAACTCTTTAAGTTTTAATTAAAGTTAAAAAAATTAATTAAGGTAAGTTATAAGTTATAACATACCTTAATTAGCCTCTCATTCATATTGAACTGGCTAGACCAACAAGTAGCCTGATCTAAAATTGGAACAAGATGTGTAGCTTGGTCCCTGAAGAAGTCAATCCACTTAGAATTTCTTGCAGTTTTCACAACTTCTCTCGCATGACTAATAAGATTTTTTATTGTGGGCCTCTTCAATGCATCATTCACGGCTAACTGTAAAGTGTGGACAGCACATCTTTGAAGATGTATAACACTCATGCTACCGGCAACTCCACTTGCCAAGACTGCTGCTGCATTGTCCGCTGTAGAATTACCATTTTCGTCAAACTCATCAGTTTTTACTGAAAAATCGCCTTCGTCACCGTCAATTTCCTCAATGGCGCTGATGCCGAAGTCGCGCACCAACTTTATATTCACCTAAATATATTAAATACGATTTCAATAGTTAATTTAAAATTTAGTAAATATACGTTACAGTATATAAAAGATTTTATTGACATTTTAACAAACATCAAAACAGTTTATTTTTTTAATTTTTTTAATTCACTGAAAATATTGATTTTAATCATTGAATTTACACTTTTTCTTCATTTAAAAAAAATATAGATGAATTTCAAAATATGATACTTACTGCCGCGTTGTCAACACTGAGGCCTAAAATATTCCCAACGGGCATTTGTTGGTTTAAAATTGGTTTAGATCACGTCTAAATGGCATTTACGTCGATCTAAACGTTTAGGAATCTATTCTAAACGCGTTCGGAATATTTAATTTGCGTTGAAAAACTAAATCAAACAATTTCCGTGCGGAACTAACTTAATTCACACATAATGTGTCGGACTTTTTGAAACTTTCATTATGATTAAAAATTAGAATTTCTTATGAATCTTAAATTATGTAATAAATAGTTTAGAAGAGATAAAAGAAATTTGTTTTTAGTATTATATTGTGGTTAACGAAGCAGCTAAAAAGTCCTGTAAGTTTTTCGATAATATTGTATAAGCGATTAAAAGTAATTTTAAGTACAGTTACAATGTATTTTGATAACTCTTTATTTATTTATTGCTACTAAATAAAGCAGTTTCAAAAAAATCAGTTTCAGCATTTTTTTTTTAACATTTCTAAAATTGTTTTTTCTATTTGGTTTTTAACAACGCTATAGAACGTCTATAGTTAGCTTCCTAACTTTTCTACTTTTACTAAAAGTAGAAAAATTATGAAAAATAGTTACCACTTAAAAAGCATAAATTTTCTCTATAAGTTTTAGAGAAAAATTATGCATTTTAAGTGGTAACTACTTTTTAAATAACTAAATAAAATTATTATTGTTTGTTTATATTAAGACCTAACATCTATTTGTTTATGATAGATGTTATATTGATCAAATAGCAATGTGCCAATCAAAAATTACGAGGTTCAAATATTTATATAATGGATCTTCAGTTTTAGTGTAGGCTTTTAGTGTAAACTAAAAAATATTTTTAAAAGTTTAGTTATTATTCATACATATGATGGTTATCATATGTATGAATAATAATTAATATTCTAAGGAGAAAATAAATTTACTTACCTCTGATATGATAGATTATTATATTGTATCATTTATTTTATCTTTAGTAAAGAAGTTAACATGTTTCGAACAATAATATAGTTATATTACATAGCATGGCCTTCTAGAAATACAGGCCTTGACATCGCGATAAAATATTTTTTGACTAAAGGCCAATTCTATATGGAAAGATTTTCATGGAATAAAACATTTTTGAATTATACTTAACAGCAATTGGTCTAAACACAAAGTTTATGCGACTTTGTAGCGTTAATTAGTCTGCAACGAAAAAAATTAGGAGTTAAAAGTTTATCTTTTTGTAAATTGCAACACATTTATCAAACAAAAATTTATCAATTATGCCTCAAAAATGTTGTGTTCCATGCTGTAATAGTGGTTATGCTTCATCAACTATAAAGGTGTCCGCTTATTGATTTCCTTGTGATGAATATGAAAAAGAAAAGTGGATAAAAGCTTTCCAAAGAAAAAATCTGATTGTAAATAAATACACTGTGGTGTGCCGACTTCATTGGCCTATAGATTGCAAATCTTTTACATTTATCGTGGAAAAGAACGTCCTACAGAACCACCAACTGTCTTTTCTAACATACCAGCTAGCTGTCTTAGTTTACATACTTCTAAACCCAGAACAACAAAATTGTCATCATCCAGTATAAGAAATACAAAATCAGACGAACTAGATAGCTTTAGAGAACATGATTTTTTTCGATTTGATAGCATAAAAGAAAGACTCTTTCATAGTAATGATAATGAAAACACATTTTTGTTGTTTGATTTTTATGTTCATGTCATGAAGTGTGTTCGTAATAACTGGTTAACTGAAAAAAGCGGAGAACTAGTTTTTGAGTTTAAAGGTAACAAACATGTAGCAAAATGGAGTGATTTAGTAAATTTTTATGAGTTGGAGTCTGCCAATCTTTTAAAACTTAGCAAGTTAAATGAAATTTCTATCTCTCCAAAACCAATTGAGCGACAGAAAGTTGAGACTTGTTTACGAGTTTTCTGTGATGAAACCGTTGCTGCACTTAAAAATCATCCATCCATTAAAAAAGATGAAGGTATTGGCACCATCAAATTTATTTCTATATTTGTAAAGTTTTGGAAAATTTGCAATGTTAAAGGTGTTGGAGCAGATATTCGTTATAAAGATGAGTACCGTGGAGTTTTAAGATCACACACAGACAAAAGCCTGCTATTCTTATTAGATGTGGCAGATATAGTTGAAAAAATGAAAAAATCAGGCGCAAAACGTATTAAGCAGTTTACAAAAGATACCTCTGAATGTATTTCTCATGTGTGTTGGGGTGGTTCACAACTGATCCGTTAGAGAAAATTTTTCCAAAACTGATCCATTAGAGTAAGCTTCGTCAGGGTTCCGGAGGAACCTATTTTATTACTGCCCAATCTGTCATAGAAAAAGTTAGAATCCAACATGCAAAACTTTCTTTACAGTTATAAATAGATAGTTTTGATGATTGTACCAATGGTCATTCCAGAAGAACTGTTTTCGAAATTTAAATGAGCAGGAGTGCGAAATTTTTGATAACTTCCCAGAACTCAAGGATAAAGTTCAAGCAGAATCATTACTTTCAATTATATATATTGGTGGTTATGTTCAAAGAAAAAATGGCTATGATCAAACTGATACACAATTTTATTATAAAAAATGAGGTGCCTACATTGATGACTTGAATAAAGGAGATCTTGTTATTCCCTTTGACAATATTGTTCAATGGTGCATATTTTGTTTTATTTTATTTGAGCAGTTATCAGATGAAATTTGTGGAACATTTTTGATGAAGCAATTCTTATCGGTATCAAACAAGTTTCAATTTGGTATTTATGACCGTCATTGTCGCACTTTAGCAAATATATCTCTTAAAAATCTAGCAATAATAAAATCTCTAAGATGCTCCAAGGAGTCCAACCAGAAAGTTTTAAAATTGTCATGAAAATGAGTTTTTATTTAAATTTTATTATATTATATAAGAAATATATTATAGTTTATTAACTTTATTGTAGTTTTACTTTTAAGGTAGCTCTTATTTCTTGTTATTGTTATAGGTTTATGCTCTCCTTGTCCGCATCCACTTTACTTATTAGCGCTTTGCTTGGCCTCCAGTCAATAAAAATTTTGGCGCGTTGTCAAGGCCTGTATTTCTAGAAGGCCATGTTACATAGTTATATTATATTTCTAAAATCTGCGCAAATATTTTTTTTATTGTTTATTAAGTTTTGCGTGTTTAATTTCATTTAATATTTTATATACAGTCGTGTCAGTTGCAACAACAATTAAAGCAGCAGGAAACAGCCATGTACGCATGCAAGTGGTAAATTGATTTTTTGTGACATTTTTATTCTTTTAAAATTTAGATTTTTCTAAAATAATAAATAAGTTAATGGCTATTTTTGTAAAGATCATTCTGTAAATAAAAACTGCAGTGTTTTTAAAACTTATAGTTATTTTTTTAGTAATCACAAGATAATCTGCAAACTCTGTACTTTTAAATATGATTCTAAAATAACATGTACAGTTTATCTTGTGATTATGGTACATTGATGATTGGTTCAAGTCTTTAAAGTTTAAATTAGTTAAAAGAGAGTTCAAATTGTTCTGTTTTTATCTTATGCTCTTGATCTAAAAGTTATTGAAATATTTATTGCATTATTTTTCATTTATTTTATTATGTTATGAAAGACCTACCAAGCTTAAAATTTTACGGGTAGAAATATATAGTATGTATATGTATATCATCCCTTGGAATTAGGAAAACAAAAGTCAGCAAAAAAAGCTATAAAACTAGACTAATAAACTTATTTAAAACACTTTTAACAAGTTTAGTTACAAGTTAATGTACCTTCAACAAAATTAGTGTTAACATTTCAGCAAAATGTCATATCGCCAGGCTGTTTGATTGAAAGAACCAAAAGCTTGATATTTTATTGAATTGTTATTTTAGTTTGTGATATAATAATTTTTATTCAAAAAATGTTAAATAATTTACTTTTTAAATTTATTTGTCATTGCTTTGGATAAGATGTTTTCTTATTCCTTTTACAGATTGTTATGAGGATTGCAAAAGTTTTAAATAACAGAAACTGAAGAAGGCATTGATAATCAGCATATAATAAAAAAAGCAAAAGTACTGATTATACAAATCATTTAAAGGTTTCATTTTAATTTGTTAATGTTTATATAGAAACTAATAATATATAAACTGAAAATATTAACATATAATTAATCCATAATTGTGCGTTACTCTAATCTGAATTAGTTTTTGTTTCAATTTCTTTGGAAATTGAAATTAAACATTTTTTCGGTAAAGTAAAATAGTTCTTATTTTTTAGTTGAGGAAGAATTTTAGGTTAATGCTAATGCAATAGGTACGAAAATTCATAGGTTAGCTAATTTGATGTTACAATTAACATGAAATAAAGTTTGTGAAGACCTTAGTGCTAGAAATACTTGCATGCATTAAGTTAAGATTATGCAAGTAAGTTGTCCTACTTTTATATTTGAAGACATAATAATTGTAATATACATATCTCAAACAATATACACTCGGATTTACATTTTAGTTAAACGATCACTACTTCCACAGCCACCTTGTCTCAAGCATTCAATTGCATTCTAAGATATCTTTGTTCAAATCAAGTGTGACTACTATACCAAAAGTCTGTAAAATGGACCAATCAAGTAAGATGTTTAAATTTATATCTTTTATATAGAACTCCTTTACTTCTAAACCTGTTAATTTTATGACTTATGAAGATATATAGCAATGTAATCCTTTTAGGATAGACTTTTTAAAATAAAATTTAAAATGCTTTAGTAAATTTTTATTTAAAATAACTTAGTTATTTACATTATAGCTAACCCATCAGTACTAGCAAAGTCTCTTTTTCTGTTTGCTCGAAAATTGTGTTCTAAAATACCATTATTCACATAACTACTATATCAAAACACAAACTAATGGATTGATCAAGTAATACTTAATTTTTAGCTTGAGTTGCGTGTTAGTACATATATGATTTTGATATATAAATTTTAATTATAATGTTTATTGATTAGTTTTTAACTATAAGAATTTTAGGAATTACAATTTTGTTTTGACATGTTTATTTATATTGCTGTGAAACTGTCGATATCTCCACAACTTTTCAATTAAATAGAATGTTTCAATCAAACAGGATACTGAGTGTGTCTACTGCTCCTCAAGACAATGGCTAATGGGAGTTATCAAACTTTATCTCTCTCTCTCTCTCTCTCTCTCTCTCTATATATATATATATATATATATATATATATATATATATATATATATATATATATATATATATATATATATATATGCTGTACAGTTATTGTTATAAAGTAATAGAATACTATATAATATTGTATTACTATGTTTAGGAAGGGCACTGCAGTTGTCCTGCAGTTATGCAACTTATCAACCCATAACTGCGATAACTACAAGTTTTTTTAATAAGGTTGTTATTATATAAATGTTATATATTATACAGAGTTTTAAATAAATGTTCTTTATGAATTGTTACTATAGTTATAGTACTCAATGTTCACTGTACTAATGTACAATCTTCTATAATCTATAAAATTATGGATTTATAAATGTTATTTGGGTTGTTAAATGAATGATTTATATGAATAGAATGAAGATGTTTATTGAGTTATTTTTATTATTTTTAGAAAAAAGATTGTATGACTTCGGTATCGCAATATGGTATCGTGCATTGGTTCTTATCTTAGAATGGCTCCCTTCCGTATAGGTGGAAATAGGAAAGGTTATGTCTTTTTTTCTAATTCTTAAGACGAAGAGGCTTAATCAGTTCAAGCAAAGATTACAACGATCATTATGGAGCCGATCATGATGACGAATACGATAATGCATATAATAATAAATAAAATGATTTTACTTGTATTTTAGACATAAATAAATAAAAATTTATCTGTTAATGTTTGATTTGTTTTTGAGTATTTAGATAATGCGTTCAGCGTTTAATTTTTCTTTACGGTACTTGTTTAAAGTAGCTTAAATAAACGAAGAGTTTGATTCGTTTATCAGTATTTTTTATTTATTTATGCTTCTTTAAATAAGCGCTGTAAAATAAAGTTAATCGTCGCGAAGTTTAAAACGAAAGATTTAGATGGAGTTTAAATAGCGTTTAAAACGAACCATTTAGATTTGGTTTAAATGGAACATTCGATTGACCTACGTTCTAAATCGAAATTAAATTAAATCTAAACGTTTAGAACGAACATTAACTAAACGTTGATTAAATGTTTGAATGCCCGTTGGGTTAGTTTTATTGATTCCAAACTTATTTAAACACTTTTCAATAATTTTTTTAGTGTATTTCGCCGTTTGTTTTCCCTTCGTATCTATGGTGTCAAGATTGATTACAACAATTTCATCATTGTTCGAGTATTGCGCATTTATACCAAGGTAGTGGCGCATATGCCTTGATGTAGAATTGACTTTTAAATAAATTAACATTTTTGATATTTTAGTTTTGATTTGTTCGCGATGCTTTTTGGCAAGATCGCTAATTTGAATTCTCATATTATCTCTATTCATTTTAAATCCATAATGAGATGCAACTTTTCCGCAAAGCTATTGAATAGGTTCTCGATCAAACGCCTATAGAATTTGTTTTTAGAATAATAAATGTTTTTTAAAAATTCGCAAAAAAAACATAATTTTTTAAAATGTAATGCAGCTAAGACTTTTTTTGAAATTAAAAAATAAATATTAAAGAAAAAATAATTTGAACCTGGAATGAAAGTCCTTCAACCAAAACCAGCTTGTTTAAGGCTTCTAAAAATTCATCTTTTGCTATATGCAAGTTAATTTGCTGCGGTACAAAACTTTGGTGACTATATTTTTTTGGTTCTTATTCTTTTCTTCTAATATTTTCTCTAACTTTTCTTTTTCTAACGTTATGAGGAGCTCCGCGTGTTTTCTAGATAAGTGTCGTATAAGGTTGCTAATGCAAGCTTTTGCGGCACATGTAATTTCTTTACCGCATAACTCGTTACTTTTATTTTTTTCGGGTACAAGACATTTAAAGCATACTACTTTACATCCATTCAAAATTTTATTTGTACGATGAAAATGTCTGTAGATTGTATCTGATGCATAGTTAGTGGCCATTACTGGTCGAGATTGTTGCACACAAATATAAAGAAAGAATGTGGTATTGTGGTTTATCCTCCTCCGGCTAGTTGCCATATAGAGGCCACACTACCACGGTACCGCAAAGACAGGTTCGGCTCCCCAAGGAGCGTCATAACCCGCTCTACGGACCGAGAGTAAAGTGAGTTTAGGAAGAACGAAGATATGTTAGAGTGAAAGACAGAAGTAGTCGTGTTAGAAAGACAGCATAGAGAAAGCGGGCAGGATTGCACTCGATGTTAGGAGGTGCAATAAGTTGACATTGGGATTAAAAACACAATGACTAAAGAATGTTTTTATTGCAAGTTATTGTGAACTTGTAAAGTATTTGTTTTCTGTTATATATGCTTCACAAAATTAATTATTTTTATAACAACCCACGAAAACATAGTTAAGAAAATCGTTAACATGACTAGTTATGAATTGACGACGCTGTTAAAAAAAATTTTGTAACATGTTTCCTGGTATTATTTCTAATATGTCGAATTAAATTAATAAGATTTAGGAAAAAGCATTAAAACTAAAAGCAAGTTTTTTCGTAAAAGGAGTTGTTGCGCAAAATTATTATTTATTGGCTGAGATATTTATATAAGCATCTTTGGGCTTCTTTATGACATAGTAGGTTTTTTACCGATTGTCTAGCTCGTTAGTTTGACTTTATAGCGCAAACTTACAGACAAATTTGGTTTTTTGTTGCATGTCATTAATTTGTTAGTTAAATTTGGTAGCTTTCGTATCTAAACCATAACGCTTTCATTGCAATTTTTCAGAAGGCGTTATTAAAATTAGAATTTTCATTTTGTTTAGCAATGTACAAAATGAACATAATTAGCCATAATATATTCCATGACTAACGTGTTTGTTAAACTTTATAAGTAATAGAATAAGAAAATGTTGAATTATACGCATTATTTTCGGCAAGCTACATAGTTTGTGTTCTTACAAGTTAAAAAACAATATACGCTACTATGTTTTTATATAAAATAGTTTTATTGCACTTTTTAAAAGTTTTCTTTATTCTCTTAACAAGCATTTGTCGTGTGACGTTTCGCATATCGCCATTTGTTCATCCTCAAATTTAAAATGTTATCTAAAAAATAACTGCATATAAGTAGGGAATTACGAAACGTACTTAATCTGGCCAAATGAACGAAACTGGTAAGGAAGGAGGTGAACTTCCAGGTTAAGTGCTCTTCTGCAGTGCTTTGTGACAAGACCATCAGGTTTTTTTTTAAGCATATAAATAACTAAAAAAAATAAAAAAAGAGTCTCGGAGACCTAAAATTGTTATGGACTCCCGAGACTCCGGACTCCAGGCTAAAAGAGGGACTCCATGGACTCCGACTCCGGACTCCGCATCCCTGATATGAACGGTTACCATATAAAATATTTTCTGTATTTAAGAACCGTAGCCATTTTAAAAGTTCAAAAGTTTTCTTCTTACGCATGCGCACATTATTTTTAAACTTTTTGAGATATTTCATTATAACTTGTCCTTTAAAAAGTAAGAAACCCGTCTGAATATACAATTTACCAATAATCTTTTTAAATGAAAATACCTATATCTTAAATGCATTATAACAACATTTCCATTATTTAATTTCAACCAAACCCGACTAATTATAACTAAAAATATAATTATGAAACTATTAAAATATTGTTATGAAATATAATATATATTATAATATTGTTATAATAATTGTTGATAATAATAGTTATGTGATCATTGCATAATACAATCACTAATTATTCAAATGTAATCATATATTAAATTTAAGATTATTATGATATATATTTCTATTTTAACATATACTTTTTATTGTGTTATCTATTATAAATTTATTATATATATATCATATTATTATGTTACATTTTATGCGATGTGTTATATCAAAAGAATATACATTAAAAATTTAATCACGCTCTGCAAATTTTTCCTAAATCAATTATATATTATTATTTACTAAAAATCACCGGATATGCCGTTTAGAAAATAAAAATTAGAAATCTGTAGCAGTCTGGTTTCGAAATAAACACAACAAATAAATATATAAAAAAAACAGGCTGTTATAGAAAACTGAAAGATAAAAAAAGAATTGACGAAGAATTAACTCGATTTAATACTACACAAGTTCATTTTTGATACATAAAATTGTTGCTCATACCTTAAAGGTGTAATTAAAGATTGCAAAATGAACTTGTCTCGTTATAAAATTAAGCCAACCATTTCGAAAGCTTTTGGTGCAACATAAATTGCAGAATAACCAATGAGAGTATACGTGATAAAAAGATACGGAATAACAAATATATGGTCAGCTTTCCTGTCTGTGGTTTTGCCATCTTCGGAATTCATGAAGTTAAAAAAACTATGAATCAGTGTTTTTAAACAAATTTTAATGGGCACAATGATAGCTACACCGATAATAAATCGAGATGCTCCAAACAAAACCCACGGTATAAATCCACTTGAGAACATTGCAACTGGAGCATTTTTGTACGGCTCCGGTAATGGAACTTGATCAATGTAATACATATTCCATGCAGCTAAAGTGCAACCACACCCTACACAAATTATTCGTGCAGTATCATTGCGTGTTTCCATGCATTGTGTGGGAAAAACATATATCATAAGCATTGGAATAATTAAAATAATAATCCAAGCATTACTAGATGCCAGAAACATCTCTAATGTTATATCCAAATATGGTAGCCATAATGCAGTTACAAAAAATGCTACAGAAATCCCAGCAACAATGTCCTTAAAAAACAAATATCCATTAAATTTTATTTGTATGCATTTAGCATTTTATTATTATTATTAATATTATTACTATTATTATTTTTATTAGAATAAAGATTTCAATATATTTCTTTTATTATTGAAAATGTAAAAAGTATTAACGTCATTTTATCAAAATTGTATGTATATAATGTAAATGTATATTTATATTATACACAATAGAGCAAAGTGAGATTAAGTTAACTATTCTTGTTTTATTCTAATTTTCATGCACCCATGCAACCTTTATCTTTTTAAGTCTTCTGTCAATTGTTTCCTTGCTCTCTAACATTAGTTCTTCTTTTTTTAGTAACTTCCAACTAAATAGTGGTTGCTTGTAGCATGGTTAGGAGTGAATTAGTACGAAAAAAAAAAAAAAAAAAAAAAAAACTAGAGACAAAATGAAATTTTTCTAAAAAATAATAAAAATACTAGATATACTTATTACACAGGTGTACCAAGTTTTTTGCATTCAAATTTTAACATTTCTTAAGACAAGGCAACAACTTAAAACCAAATATAAATATTTCAGAAATTTATTGTTTATGTTTTGAAATGTCGCCTTTTTTAAATTTCATTAGTTTTACACATCAAACAAAACTATAGAACCTCATGTAACTTAGTTTAAAAGAGTTGTGAAATTTATTTTGCTAACTTCTTGAGTTAGCTATATATAGTTATTATGTGTATAATAATTTGAATGACTTTCTATAACTTTTTGAATAATACAATTTTAATTTTGTGTTTTAGTGTAATAACTATTTCTCCGTTAATTCATTGCAATCAACAAATGGGGGGCATAAAACTGATCCTGACAACGTCGGTTATGTATGTGGACAATTTGTTAACGGATCAAGGCAAAAGTTCACTGGTTGCAGGTGCAAGAAGCCTATTAGAAGCATTTTGTAACACTGCCATTAAAACAGAAAACAAATTATTTTGGCTGTGCCAATTAAACCTTAGTAGATGTCCAAAAAACGTCTTGCCATGCTTATTAAATACACAGACTTAAAGAAAAAGCTTACAGCAGTGATGGTTCGAAAAATCAATGAGCGAAGTAAAAAAGTTATTGCTTACTTTTAGAAGTCTGATGACTTTGTTTTTTTTAATACTATAGAAGACTTGTTGGGGTATCTTGAGGCCCATTACACAAGTAGTGATTAGTGCCTATTTATTGATTCTTCAACAGCAAGCCTTAATTATGTGTAACTAAAATCTGTTAAACTTCATCATGGGATCAAATTTTGGATATGCCAAATATCTTTGCTTTTTTTATATGTTTAAATCCAGACAGAGTCAACTGGATTTTAATTCTACTCATAAAGGGCCTGCTTGTGTTAATTTTGATAAAGATCCTTTGGTAACTCTTGAGAAGATTTCAATTTACAGAAGTATGTTAAAGTATTGGATAAAGAAATTGATTGCTTTAAATTCATTTACCAAGTTATTAAGAAAATCAAAAGCAAAGTTAATAAATGGTGTCTTCACCATTTGGTCTTAAAATTAGACTTCTTATGAATGGATTTGATAGCATGATGATAGATTTACAGCGTACAGCATGGTTTAACTTTTGTTGCTTGACAAAAGAAAAAATGTTACATAAGACTGAAAACAAAAAGGAGACTTATTAATGCCTAAATTTCAAGCAATGGGTTGTCCAACTGTAAGCAATAGAATGTACCTACTATTTAAGGGTAAGTACAAATGTGAGTCAAATGAATGTGAGTTTTTCAAATGAACACGGTAAAAGACTACACAAAGTCGACCGTATTTGGGCCCAAATTAAAATTTAAGGACCTTGTTTTTTTATCTATGTTTTTTATATACATGTATGTATATGTATATATATATATATATATATATATATATATATATATATATATACATATATGTATATATATATATATATATATATATATATATATATACATATATGTATATATATATATATATATATATATATATATATACACAGTCCTCGGAATTAGGGTTAGCATTCAGTGATGCCAACCTAACTCTTATATATATATATATATATATATATATATATATATATATATATATATATATATATATATATATATATATATATATATATATATATATATATATATATATATATATATATATATATACATATATATATATACATATATATATATACATATATATATATATATACATATATATATATATATTAACTTAGTTATTAAATCTCTATTTACTCTTTAATTGAATAATACTTATGAAGCATCCTTTAAGACAATTTCATTTAGTTCATGTTTTCATTCATTTAGTTAAATTTTTTATCAAAAAAAGAACTTATTTATTTGATCAATCTGCTATAGTATCTGATAAATTAACTCTGAAGTTTATAAAAGTTCTTTTTCTAAAAAACATCTGAAATTTATAAAAGTTCTTTTTCTCAGAAAAAAAGTTATTATGTACTAATAGATGTATAATGTGTAATTAACAATTAATAGTTCAACTAACAATATTCCTCAAAACCCTTCAAATATCATAAGCGTTGATAAAACTAATGCTGTTGAAAAATTACTTTCACATAGAGAAATTTTAAAATGCAAGAAAAATTCTTTATGTACAAAAAATTCAAGTACTTTCACACTAAGACCAAAGTCATGACAAAAACACTCAACTATCTAAATCAAATGGCATTTTCAGAAGAAAAGAAGGCAAATAGCAAATAATGGAAATAGTAAAAAAAAAAATAACAACAATAAATATCTGTACACATAATGACACATAAAAATAACATAAATTTTTTAAAAAGCTATAACTGCAAGTTATTAGGATTTCTTAAACTAAAATCTCCTCAAACTAAAATATTTCAGTTTACCCTATTAAAAATGATCATTTAAAAACTTATTGAATAAAATATTGCAAATCACAGTAAAAATCTTTTAATTACAATCTTAATTTAGTACTGGGCACTAAATTGGGGAAAATGTTCCTTAAATATTATAAGATATTATACTGTGCAAAATACAAATAGATTAATATAATGAACAAACACTAAAAGTAAAGAAATAATCAACATTTTTATCAAATCCCAAAAATGCAATCTAAAACCAAAAATCTATGATGTAAGAAGTAACTACAGATTCTCAGCTACAGTTTGATACTCAGGATTTAAAGTCATAAGATGCTTTATTAAAAATTAAGAAGTGAAACATTTTAAGATTGCAAACTTAGTTAAGACTAAAAACATTTTCTAACAAAAAAAAAACCTCAGTAATTATAAAAAAGAAAATAAAATCAGTTAAATGATGCTCATTCACCTATTATTTGGCATATAAAATTCGCCAAATGGTCACACAAGAGCAGTGAACGCCTGAGGAAAGAAATACATTAGAATAAGATACAAATGAAGATTAATAGAGGAATATTTAAAAATAAATAAGACAGACAATGCACCTAAAACAGTACTTAACAATAATAATAATAAAATTGTTTTATAAACACTAATATGAAAGAAGATATACAACAAATATATCACCAGACAAAAAACTTATAAAACAAAAAATTGATTACAAAATAAAAAGTATGCTAACAACAATGGAAGGCCTCAGAATGGAAAAAAAATATTAATGCTAATGTGTAAACATAATTTGAGCAGTGATTAAGTAATAAACATATCCTCAGAGTCGCATCTATTACTGGCGTTTTGATGAGGATCAGCATTTATAACTAGTTTATGCCGTCAGATAAATGCCATGGCTACTTATACTTTACCCCGCAACTTACGCCTTATCCATACTGCAGTAAAACTGCAATATGAATAAGGCGTAAGTCACGGAGAAAACTGCAAGAAAACATGAAAACACAATAAATTAAAATTCTAATAGACACATAAAAATACTAATAAATTTATTTTAAGATATAAAACCAAATTATTAGCATAAACAAGCCCAAGATAATCAGAAATCAAAAATTAAAAAAATTTGTTTTACCACATAAAAAAAAAAAATTTAAATCAACAATACAACAATAACCTTAAATAAACACTGTCACTGAGAAACCTTATTTGAAATATGATCACCAATCCAAAGTGTAGGAAAATGAGCAAACCGCGAAACCCAAAACCATAACAATAATTGAATAATATATGATTGCAAAAAAAAATCGTTGCACAAAAACCTCAAAAATGTCACCGGCATAAATGTAAACATTTAATGAAGGATATAAAAAAATTCTCTGAATAATAATAAAAGATGAAAATTGTGCATGTGAGAATTAAAACAAAGTTGAGTAATAAATTTTATTACATTATTTAGTAAGGACCAACTAAATAATGTAATAAAACCAGATAAATTAAGGCAAATGAGTGGTTAAAAAATTAGTTGTGGGTAATATAACAATGATATAAGTCGCGATATAAAAACGATGTACAAAGCGGGAAAAAATACTGTTAAAGAAGTAAAGTCTTAAAAAATTGTTAAAAAGAAAACAAAATCAATTAAATGACGCTCATTCACCTATGTATCTCTCAAAATTATGTCTAACAATAGTAAAGTTTGTAAGTACCTTGTAAAACCTATCAATCTAAACTTTTTTATTAACTATGCAACAAAAAAATAGTACACTCAATATTCATCAGATATTGTATCAGAAGCAAAGGACTATTGATAAAGTGCAAGATTCATTTGATGTAATCATCTTGTATTCTTGTCTAAATTAAAAAAGCTACAAATATTATGATGGAAATACAATCAAACAATAATGAGCACATATCAAAAAACTCAACCTATTTTAAATAACTCAAGATTAAACCTTGCCATAAAAATTGTTATTTTATGAAAAAGGTCCAATCAGATTCTCTTTTGTCATATCAGAGGCATAATTCATAATTCAGGTTTTTACAGTATCCTTAAAACTGCTAACCTTTTATTTACAAGCATGATGTTACATCATTATGATAATGAAATATTAATGTTTTTATATTACTAATAAAACCAATCTAAATATACAATTTAAGATGAAAATTAAGATTAAAGCCTCAAAGCTTACAAAATGATAAAGAGTTCAATTTTCTTGATAAGAAATAATCAAAATTTAAAGTTAATGACTAAGATGCTATAAAAAAATTTGCAAAACAAAACTCAAGAAAGAAAATCTCAAAACAAAAAATAAAATACATCAAGATCAATTTAAAATATTTTATTAGGATAACTTTTTTTTCTAAAGATTTAAAAAAAATCTTTTTCTCTTAGTTTATTCTAATTTAAATTTCTAAAAACTTAGAACTTTGATTCTTAAGTCATAATAAATTAATAAAATCAAGATACAAACTAAAAATATAAATTTTAAAAGATTATTTAAAAACCAGTTTGAGATTACTTGTGCAATAATTTGTCATATATAAATGGTAACATTAAATCAAAAAGTTTATAAAACATGTAGTTATCATTTTGTATTTAAAGATTCAATATAAAAAATAATACTATAAAATTATTTCGTCTTTTCTTTTTTTGTGTGTAGGTCTCAGGCCTTGTGATAAAGCGTTAGGCGATGTGAATTTTACGTCGTCCAAGGGCGATTTTGCGTGTAGCTAGGGCTATTTGCGTGTAGCTAGGGCTATTTGCGTCGAGCAAAAAATTTTTTGTTTGAGTATATTTAAAGATATTTTTGAGCGGAATTTTAATGAAGTAATTTACGATTATTTTAACATTTAATAAAGTATTTTAAAAACCGCACGATGTTGATATAAAAGTTTGAATTACAGAAAAATTAAATATGCTCATTATTTACAAGTAGAAAAAATTCAGATTAAAAAAAAAAGTTTAAATCTTTTTAAGCTAACATTTTAATAAAATTATTCAGCAATAGCAAAGTTGCCGATAAAAATGAACAAAAATACTTTCTTTTAGTTTTAGATTTTTAACTTAAATAATTATTTTACAGGGGTTTGTTAGGTTTTAAAATTATTCCATAGATTTAAAAATTTTTATTAACTGTTAGACGTATTTAAAGTATTTAAGAGTAATTTCGAGGAAATATTTTAAAAACTGGTAAGCGCAAATAAAAAAAAATAAAAGGATTAATATTAAAACGTATTCTACTTGATTTAATAAGAAAGTACAGCAATTAAAATTTTTGTAAAAAGTAACTCGATAAAAATTACTTAAATAATAACAATCGCTTTTTTGTTAAAAGTTACCGAAACTCAACGAAGCGTGCTCAAGAACAGCTGCTGAAAAATAGAACGTCAATAGTTTAATAAGTTTATATAACCTGGTTTTGTTTCCCAGTTTCTACCGATGTAAAGCGAATTTTCACAAACACCCTGAAAAAGGCTCAATAAACGTAAAAAATAAAATAAAAATTAAATTGCAACCTGTAATCATAAAACTTAAAATATAAAATATATCTAAATGAGGACATATATAAAACGTGCATTAATTTTTTTTCTTAAAAAAAAAAAAAAGTTATTTTACTACTACTGTTAGTGCAAGTAGATTTTATGTTATATTTTTTAGTAGAATTTCATTGTATAAAATATCTTGCATTTATATACATAAAAAAAACAAATCTTTGCTAGAGTCTTTTTTCTTTAAATAATTTATTTCATTACTTCAAATATTAACAAGAATTATAAAGGATTCAGACAAGAAATTGTTTTAAGCAAATTTTTGAATCAAAACGTTTAGTAACAAATCCACTACAGCACATTAGGCAAATAAATTGAAAAACGCAACAATTTTTATTTATAAACCAAGTTAGCCGTTATTTTGAAAAAAGTGTCAAGCATGACTTCCACTTATAACATTTCTGTAATATCACAATGGAGGTTTTCTTAGGTACGCGCACGCTGTGGAACCCATGAAATAAATTTTTATTACCTTTTTGTTTTGTAATAATATTTGGTTAATGCAACCAAAAATAATTAGAAAACAAAAATTAACCTTAAATTATCAATAACCACTTTACTAATGACTATTTATTTTTCTATAAAAATGGAGACAAACTTTAAAAAATATACAAGGTATAAAAAACTCTTCCTATTCTTAACAAATTATTTAAAGTTAAAATATGGATAGAATTTTGAACAACAAAAGAGTCAGCTTGAAAACTTTTGAAAGTTGGAAGGTTTCAGATCTTTTTCACATCGAAACTATCAAAGAAAATGAGAAGACTTATGTTGTTAAAATCGTATGTAAATTGTGTGCTAAACATAGAAATACTATTTTATCAAAAATCATTGGTGCAGTAAAAGCTTCTACTTTACAGTATATCAATGGCACAAGTTGTATTAAAAAGAATGGTGTTTCAAGACATGTCAGGAACGGCTCACCAGTATGCAACGCAATTAGAAAATAAAGGATGCAAAGAAAACAAAAGAGCAAAAAGTATAAAGGTTAAAAATGTTTTATTTAGAAAATTTGTTTCAATTTAAATACAATTGCAGTTTATATTTAATGCACATTAAAGCATAAAATCTTAAAAACAAGAAATAAGTTATTTTATTTTTTAAATTAAAATGGATAAAATCACTTTTTATTATAAAATACATATACAATTAACTTCATTAACATCTATCTCTAAATTTATATTATTTCTATAAATGACCTCAGGATGATTCCAAAAAATCGTCAAAAAGTATACTTTACAACCAATTGACGTTAAAAGAAACACCCATAGAAAATTCCTATCGTTACCTGGTAAAAATTGCTTATGAAATGGTGTGCCGACCAACAATAACTCATACTCATTTTTCTGTTCTTGTAAGGTTTAAACTTGCTTTTAAATGTGTGAAATAAAATTATAAAACTTAATTTTTTGTCTTTGGCTACGTGTAATGACTTTTTTTATAATTTTTTACTGTTTAATGAACATCTTTAAGGTGTGGTGTGCAAAAATAAGTGGCGCAAGCTTGATAAGACACAAAGAAAATGGTTCCACAGGCAGAGAAATAATTAAATGTTGTGCAGACGTCGTCCGTGAAAAATGTGCTGAAATTCTCAAGTTGTGCAACTTTTTTTCTATTCTTAGCGATGGTAGTCAGGCTAGAAAAAATGGGAAAGGAAAAAGTACTAGTTTTGGTTCGAACAGGCCGCAATGGAATACCTATTTACATGGTAACGGAGTTGTTTGGATATGTCCCTATTTGGTGGTAGTGATTCAAATTCATTAACTACTGGTATAAACAGTGTATTTGAATCAGACAAATCATTATTTAGATTAAGTAAAGAACATTATACCAACAAAGTTATATGTGCGACTGCAGATGGTGCAAGCGTAAACTTTGGTGCACATATTGGTGTACTGTCACAGATGCAACAAAGTTTATCGTCCCTGGTTAATTAAAATCCATTGTATTAATCATAGAATTGAATTGGCAATAAAAAGATGCATTTAATGAGATACCTGATTTTGCACACATTGACGAATTTTATCTAGCTAATTATTACCTATTAAGAAATTCAGGTAAATTAAAAGCGGAAGTTGAAGCAGCATCAAAATGCCTTGGTATAACGCATTACAATTTACCGAAAATAACAGGAACGCGATTTGTTGGACATAGGAGGAAGGGAGTTTTTAATATGTTAGAAACATGGCCAGCTTTTATTACGGCTTACCAAAATTATGCAAGCAAACAGACAAATAAAAAAAACTGTATCTAAAGTAAAAGGCTTGTTAAGGTCATTTAAGTGTCACTCGTTCCTTTATAAAGTAGGTTTATATCTTGATTGTTTGGAACTAATTATTCCTGCATCTAAAATTTTTGAAACTAATGAGCTATTACCTCATGAAATTCCCGCAACAATCAATCGTACTATATTAGAGATTGAAGACAAAATTTTATCAATTGGAAAAGACGACGAGTTTTTGGACAGTTATATAAACCGCTACATGGTCACCAACAATAGTGAAGTCAAAGGTTCATTTGCTAAAGCTGGGGATAAACGAAAACATGCAGACAATCGTACATATGTTAACGTAATGCTGGAAATGAATAGTTTTGTTCAAAACGAATCAATTGAGCAAATTCGTCAAATTAAAAGAACAATTCTTTCAAAACTTTCATTGTTACTATCAAGTAGATTTAAAGACTACTCTAGAGAGCTTATACTTTACAGAAGTATGAAGTTTATTGACCCAATTCATTGGATAAAGGAAGATTCAGACTCCGGAGTGCAAGAAATAAACTATATAAGCGATCATTTTGAGACACCATTAAAAAACGCTGGTTATCAAAGAGATGTTGCTCTTAGGGAGTGGAAAAAAGTAAAGCTGCTAGTTCGAACTGAGTTTGAATGTCATCCAGTTTGTAGTTTGTGGGAAATTATTTTCAAAAAATTTATTATTGAATTTCCAAATGTATGTTGCCTGGTATCGCTAGTCATGTGCATATCTGGCTCAAACTCGCAAGTAGAAAGGACATTTAGCACTGTCACAAATATTTAAACTGATAAACGACTCTCTTTAAGTCACAAAGCGCTTGCGGATTATGTTGTTATTCATGGAAACCATAGTCTTTGGACTAAAGAAGATTACAATGATTTAATTTAGCGTTCTCTCGCAAAGTACATAAAAAAGCGTAGAAAATGCATTATTGTTGATAAAAAAAACTCAACTAAGCTTAGAAGACTATGATTCGCTAATCGAAACAAGAAGCGATGAAGACATTGATAGCAAAGATGATATTTTGACCGACAATCTTCGAGAACTATATATAAAATAAAAAATTTAGTATAAAAGTTTATTTATAAAATAAAATTAGTTCTCATATTTAACCATGTAATGTTTTCTTTTTTTTATTTTAGCGCACTTTTTATTAGATATTGTTCAATTTGCAAATTTTTTCGCTGAATTATGTCTTTTATACCTATAACATTTTTATTCTAACATTTTGTTTTATTTTACTAGAAATAAAATTCCTTGTAAACATTAAAAATCTATTCAAAACGTTCGTTACAGTTTTTTAGTAATACGAGTGATTGTGATTATCAACCGCTTTATGAAAATAAATAAAAATAAGTAAAAAAAAAAATATTATATAAAATCGCTGATAAAAATATTAGCTATTGCACAGTTTTTAATCGTACAATATTAAAACTTCCAATTTATTACTCGCTGACTTTTTAAAAAGAAAAAAATTTATTTGAAAAACTTTAAATTACATATTTGAGAAAAAAAAAATCAAATATTAGCATATTTTAAAATCTTTTTTAAATGTTTAGTTATAATGTTTTTTATTCGTTTAGTATAGACATAACGTGTCAAACGTCGAGAAAATAAACAAATGTTTTTACATTTTAAAAAACGAAACATTCCAAAACATATTTAAATAATAACATTTCTACATTAATGATTCAAAGTAGTTTTGCGGTAATTAAGTAAATTGGTGCAGTTAATGTCGATAAATATGAAAAGCAAACAAAAAGAATTTAATGACGTCAAAAATCACGTCATGCTTATGCGTCACGCAGTTCTTATTCATCGCAAGGCCTGAGGTTTATCTCTATTTCAACAATAATAATATATATTTTTAAACATTTAATATTAACATTTATTTTATAATACTTTTGAAGGGAAAAAATGGGCAAGAATTTGACAGTTTCTTCCCATATGCAAAATTTGAAAGGTACTGGACACCTTAACTAAAGAATCAGAAGCTAATTAAAATACAAGATAATCCTGATAGAAAACCAAGATAACAGACTTTATCCATTTTGGTTAGGAGTAAACAATTTAAAGTCGGTTATCTTAAAAACCAAGATAACAGACTTTATTCATTTTGGTTAGGAGTAAACAACTCAAAGTCTGTTAGGATTATCTTGAAAATCAAAATAATTCTAACAGACAAATTTTAATTGATGTCAAGCACATTAACAGAATTTAGACTTTTTTAACAACATATTATTCTAGATTTCTACATCAATTTGTTTTCATATTTAATTCCAATAAAGTGAACTTACAACCATTGAGTTAGATATAGAGTTTGAGAAAAAATTATAATTTCTGTTTTTAGTTTTTATTAAAACAGTTTACAATCTATGAAAATATTCAAAACTTAAAATTTATTAAAATTTTTAAAATAATAAAAACTTTTCACAATATTTCTTATTTACAAAAAAAAAAACACTAATATTTAAAAACCATTTTGAAAATTATGAATTATAAAATATAATAACAAATCTGTCCTTTGAAATCAACTAAAAGAATGACTTACATGAAAACTGTGCATTCCACGGTAAACCCTACTAAAGCACACAAGACTTGTCCATAAAATATGAAACAAAATTCCATAAACCAAGTCATACTAAAACAAAAAGTATATCTTTGAAATAAATCATAAAAAAACAAAAAGAAAAAAAACGCAACAGATTATCAAGCAAGCAACAAGTTATAAATGCAAAAGATTAACATTAAAAATATTTTGAATCTTCTTAACTGTTTTTAATTCTGCTTTAATAATCTTTTTAAAAACACAGTTTAAAAAATACTTATAAATAAAGTAATCCTGCAAAAAGCATCATAAAACCAATAAAAAGCATCATAAAACCAATAAAAAGCATCATAAAACCAATAAAAACTAAGAATTAATAATTTTATTAATTTAAACTTGTTTCTCCATAAACGATCTTGATTGGTAAATACTTTTGAAATAAACAAAAAAGAGTTGTCTCTTCAATAGTTTATTGACTCGGAGGAAATAAACGTGTAAAAAAAAAAGCTTAAACAATAAAGCATATAATTTACAAAAGTAAAGATATTGTTGAGTAAACCAGATAAAACGCCTATTAGAGAAAAAAAAATGTAGAAACCTAGATCAAGAACTTTTAAATTTTCAAAAATAGTAACTATATTTTGTAAAAAAATTTCATCAAAAAACTGTAAAAAACTAAACTTTTTTTTTAATGTTAAAAACAATAGTTTTTATGCAATTAAATCTTAGGTAATAATATTTACACAAAATATATGTAATATATATAATGTTGCTTGTAAATGTAGTTGTAGGCAGTTGAAATAAAATTACTCACAAAATTTGAGAGATTTATAAAGCTTGCAGATTTGATTTTATAGATTTTTGACAGTAAAAATGCCTTAAAAAGTGCTATACACAGAGCATAATTACCAAATTAATTATTAACTTAAAGTTAATAATTAATTTGGTAACTGTTAAAGACTTTAAAGCAAAACTTTTATGCCAAATATATTTACTTACAAATATCAAAATAAATATTAATTTCACAATTTAAAACATTTTAATTAGGAGGTAATTCCATGTCAATTGAGCCAGGCCATGTCACCATACATCTCAGATTTTGCTGATTTTTATGCAGTTGAGAGTACTTAGTAAAACAAGAAATCTTTAAAAATTTTAGCTTTTAGCTCCAAGAGGATCATGAAATATGTTCATTTTACTTTTAACTGATCTTGGCCAGGCCCCTCTTGTCCCCTCAGAAGTGTGACCTTTGTTTAAAGGTCACATAGCTTTAAAAAGTCACATAGTCCAAGTCACATAGCTTTAAAAATATTTGATCTTTTGACTTGAAAACTTGTACCTGGCTATTTTCAGGGTTGAAGAATCCAATGAAATAATCAGAAATGTTAAAAAAATATATTTAAGTACCTGTAATTATCAATTTGAATAAATTTAGGCAATTTTTTATATACCTGATTTTGATGCTTAAAAAGCCATGCGGCCTTGATGATATAAAAAAAAAATTGTACACATCATTCTATGTTTAATGATCTTTCAGAAAATATAAGGATTTTGATCTGCAAGTATATGGATTTCCATATATGGATAACGGGCACAGGCCCCACTATTTTGTAGCGGAATCTTGGCATACATTTTTCACTACCTTTCAGACTAGCTGGAGCGATGAACATTTTGGTATTTATATAGTGTCAATAAACGTGCATTTTAAAATAAAAAAGGGCCAAAGATAATAGGGGAGGGGGCTGAAGGGATGTACCCACTTGTTTGACCGGAATCTTGAGATGGATTTTTCAGTATCTTCCAGACAAGCTGGAGCTTTGAAACTTTCAGCATTCGTGCAGTCCTGATGAACATGCTTTAAAATTGTTTCAGGTCAGACGACCAGAAGGTCCTGGGGCACCGGGAACCATGTCCCACTTATTTTCTCAAAAAAATTTTTTTTTTTTTAAAACACGTAAATGTGTCTTAAATTTAAGATAACTTTGAAAATATTATATTTAAAAATTTTATTGCTTTATACTTGTTCCGTTTTACTTCATTATTTACAAAATAAAATACAAAAAAAAGAAACTGTAAAGATAATGTTAAGATTAGCTTAGATGCATCAACGGTCAAAGTATACAAACATCCATTTGTTGTTACAGGTGCATCAATTATACAAGTTATGTTGGTAATTGGAACCCAACACTCATCTACTCTAGATGGCCAGAAAAGTTTATTAAAAGGACCGTGCGGGTGCATAAACATTACCATAACGTCTTGCTCCATATTTTCAATTTCATTGATCATACCAATCCAATCAAACGAATCATATTTACACATAATGAATTCACCAAATTTCAAGGCATCAATGTTAATTTGCTGATCATTTTGAGAACTTTGAATACCAGAAAAAGAAAAAATGCCTGTTATATGAACATCTTCACTTGTTCATTTAAAGCTAATACAGGGTTCATGGCAGTTTTGAAAAACCATTTTCCCTGATTTTCAAGTATTTTTTCCCTGAGTTTGTGCGGTGAAAAGTCTAAATATTTTGCCTATCAATGTTGAAAAATATAATACTTTTGCAACTGAATCCTTGTTCCCTAAATACTTTTTATCACTATTTTCTAAGAAGTCAGAGACTTTTTAATTAATTTATAGCAATCCGTTAAAGGTGTTTTAAACAAGAAACAGAGCCATATTAATCTGATAACTAAAAGAAATATATTAAAAAAATAACAATTTATATATGTTTTGAAAAAACTAATGTGTTTTGTTAACAAAATATAAACTTCATGTGAGAACGAATATATTATTTTAGCAACTTTCTTTTTTGCTCTCAGATGCAAAGTGCTAGCTCTAATTTCTTTATTTCTTCATTTTTTTCATTTGCTTTTTGTTTCATTGCATTAGCTTTAGAAATTAATCCTAGATCTTGCTTCTCCTCTGCTTCCTCAACAAATTTTACAAAATCAAACTGCAACATTTCACTGGTTTTCTTCAGTTGATCTTGCCTCGTTTCAACATCTTTTATTTCATCGCTAACAACTTTTTTTGCCAATTGACTTGCTTCTTTTTTGTTAGTGTCTGCGATTGAATTTAGGTAGCTTCTATATCTTTCGTGTGCCGATTTTATGATAATGATCATTTTGCTTGTAATTTCAATACTATGTGGCTGAAGATTATTTGATAGTATATGATCTTTGACTAAACGTCTTGCAGTTATTGATTTTTCATTTAAATTCTGTTCAAGTACTGTGGCATTTAAACTAAAACCTCGCTCAACTGAGGCTTGTCCATGGTTTAGTGTTAATAATATTATAACAGTCAATGCAAACTCTTTATATTTATTTAGGTTAAATTTTTTTAAAAAGAAGTCGACTAAGCTATCTCTTTCTTGATTGAATTCATGAAAGATGTCTTGATAAACCCTTGATTCTCAAAAGAAATCTGCAAATTGATTTATAGCTTTATCAGAAAAGATTGGTGAAACATATTTCAAGCTAATCAAGTGGGTCAATAAAGATTTATACTTCTTCTCGGCATCTTCTTAAGTCATTACTACCATTGCATTTGGGTTAAGAACCTGAGAGTTGCGTACAATGATAGATCCTAGTGGAGTTCGGTCCATGAACTTTTCAATCAATCGAACATACATGTTAGTGCAATCTTTGTGAAAACTTTGAATATCAGCAATGGTTATTATATTTTTCTTTCGTAAAGCAGCCAGTCTTGTTTCAGCTGCGAACCCTAGTTTGATTTGATTTCCTTTAAGTAGATTATCTTTTTTATGAAAATCAACTTCTTTTAGTTGGACTGAAATACAACTATTATCAATAACATCTTGTTTCACAAACAAGCTCAGTATGGTTCGTAACAGTCTTTCTAAGTTACAATACATGAATGGAATCATTGGTTTGTCAGTTTGGTATGCCAACAAATATGGCTCTAATATGCTTGCAACAAAGCTGAAAACTTCAAATTTTAAAATAATAAGTTTGTCTTTAACAACCTTTTTTACATTTAAAAAGCTTTTTGATTTAGGTTGTTTCGAAGATGGTAACTTTTCCCTAAACTCAATCAACTTACATATATTAGGCCAGATTTCAATGCAACAGATTTACTTTCAACCCATCTTGTTCCACAAAAAAAAAGAGGGTATTTTGTTGCACCTGTGACTGTTTCATAATCTTGACGTCTAGCTGAGCTATCATGAAGAACTTGCCAACACCCTTTTAAAGTTTCTTTAATATTCCATGTTGTTGATTCGATAGCTGTTTTGAAAGCACCATGGATTACATGCAAAGAGCAACTTCCAATATTTATAAGTTGTGGCATCTCGTTGTCCTTTCTGCGTTTATTAAGATCATCTAGAAATTTCAGATTTGTAGAGGGCCCATCCATGGAAACTTGATACATTTTACTTGAATCAAGTCTTGATAAGTTTTCGTTGAAATGTGTAAGAAGGTCAGAAGCTGCAGAATGACCAAGAAATGCTGATGTCCAATATCTCACTTTAACTTTGTCATTGCCATCCCAATACCGAACAAGTGGATCCATCTGACAAGTTTGGGTTATGTCGTTTAAACTCTCATCAAAAGATACAATGTAACAATCAAAGACTTTGTGATTTCTTCTTTTAAAAGTGTCTTGAAGTATGGGGATAGTCCATGGTTAACAATGTATGATACTTTTGAGGTGCTCATAGTGAAATCTTCTGCTACCTTGCTATTAGGAAACATCTTTTTAAAAGTGTCGTTTAAATTTGCACATGAGTTATTAAAGTAGCAGCTCATTGTAGATTTCAGGGCCCATATGATCTCAGCATTAGTTGATAACGATGATTTAATTAAAGAGACAATAGTTGCTTGTTTTTGGTGAAAAATGTGGATATTTTTTCTTCACTTCTAAATGGTTCAGCATGCAACTCTTTTCCATTAATAAAGAAACAACAGGCTTTGTAGCAGACTGATGCTTCTTACCTAAAACAAGATAAATAAATAATGAAACATTTAAAATGTCTAAAAATCTTTTTTCTCAATCTGTTTAGCTTGCAAAGTTTGAAATAACAATATAAGCAACCAACCAACAAGGAAAACAACTGAAACAGGTTGCAATCAAAAGTTGATTACAATGTGTTTGAAACTGATATTAAAATATAAAATAATGAATCAATAAAGCAACATTTCTTTTTAATTCTCACTCTCACATTAAAAAAGTTAATATAAATACCTGCTGCATGACTTTTAACAGCCTGAATACCCATATTGGACAATACAAATGATTTTTTACATTTTTTGTAATGAGCTTTAGTTTTTGCATGTGCGTTGGGAACTAACCAATCTTTATAAATATCTTGTTGTAACCAATCCTCTTGAAAGTAAGTCTTTTCTGAAGTCATGTCTTATATTATTATATTTATTTATACATTTAGCTAAACATATAATTACTATATAATATAAAAGTTAAAAAACCACTTTAGTGAGCAATTTTCAACAACAATTAACACTCAAAATGTGTATTTTGCAAAATAACTTCAAGCTAAATATAAAACTGAAAAATATTCCCTGAGTTTTCCCTGATTTTACAGATTTTTAACAAATATTCCCTGACTTTTCCAGGTATTCCCTGATTTTCTAAATTTTTAAAACTTTTCCCTGGTTTTCCAGGTTTTCCCTGAGTGCCATGAACCCTGTAATAGTATCTATAGATTCTGGTTTAAATTGATAGCTCCTAATTCCAGGAATTGTTCTACTTAGCTCAAAACATGTTTTCAAAGTGGTGCGCAATTCTGTCAGTCTTTCTTTTTCAATCTTGAAAAAAATAATCCCTTTAATATTGTTAGCACAGTAGTCAAACATTTTGTTACAATTCAATATCTGGTCATTTATGGGCCTTTGTAGACTTGCATTTGTAGTTAATCGTTTTACAGTGCCACCAATACCATCACATGATGACTTACCATGACTTGTAGCAAAAAATGTCAACTCTGCATTAATGTCAAAATCATTTTTATGGGGACAGATATTGCAAAAGTTTTTGTGGTTTTTATACTGTGCAGCACAACCATCAGAAAAATAATCTTTGAAATTTTAGGATGATATTCTTTTGAATAGTTAACTATTTGTGATTGAACTTCATACACAAAACCAGTGTCATGCTCATTATCTTCTGACATGAAGCAAAACGATTTTTCTTCAAGTTGGTCATTTTCGTTTAATAAATAGAGAGCAAAGGGGTGCAATGTGCATTGAGTTTTGCACCAATGGTAACTCAATGTGCATTGAGTTTTGCACCAATGGCAACAAATCCAATAACTTCTTGAGGATATCTAGATTTAAAAGAAACATAAAGTTCTTTAGAATTACATATTTGTTTTTTCTTTTTTTTTCTTTCTGTAAAAGCTGTATACTATAAAGATAAGCAAAACAAGTAAGCAATTACTGAAGTTAACTATTTACGACACTATTCCGTTTTTACTATTTATGACACTTTTTTGTTTTTACTATTTGCAACACTATTCCGTTTTTACTATTTGCGACACTATTCCGTTTTTACTATTTGTGACACTATTCCCTTTTTTTGTTTTCGACACAACTCATTAAATTTATTTGCAACACTATTCCTTTTTTTTTTTTGTGCAACATTAGACCTTTTTAATATACTCAAAACTATTCTGGAGTTCATTTTTGACACTTTTTTTGACACCCAACAAAAGCTAATTATCACATATGCTTTTAAAAAAACAACATCTTAACTATAAAAATATCCCTTTGCCTCAGTGTCAGTATTGCTTGGAGTCAGTAATGTTTTAAAACCAAAACTTTGTATCTTGATGTCATTATCTTTTACCATGACATAAAGAATATTTTTAGATCTTAAACATAGTGCGTTGTTTTTGTTTTGCATTACAATAAGTTTAATATCATTAAAAGGGAGACTAGGGAGACTATTTATTCGAGCAATAGTAAAAAAAATAATGCGCAGAGAGTCAGAAATTTGAAGATTTTTTTTTGAACCATGATGGAGCATAAACTTAAACAACAAAGTAGACAAGTTTTTTTAAAGACACATGCGCTTGTTTTCTCTAGTATTTAAACAGAAAAGGCGAATAGTTAAAATTAATTACCTTGCATGGTTGAGAGTCACTATCAAGTTTTTTAAAAAGAGCTCTTAAGGTAAAGTTTTCTCTTTAATAATTCTTCATATAATTCTACAGCAAGCCTTGTGAGTTTAATTAAGATGTACTTTATTGAGGAACTACTTGTTGGTTGCCATTCACTTTCATTTTAAAAAATGTTATGAAAAAAAAAGTTTTCTTTTTGATTTACAAAAAATATTCAATTCAGATAAAAAAATTAACCTCTTATGTTAGATGAACCGCTTATTTTTTCAGATGAATTTACATTTGGTATGAGGAACTCTGTTTTGTCAGCTACCACATCAGATAATTGTTGTCAATCTTTATCAAGCCTTGTGCTTTTCTTGACTAATAGCTAATATATCAATATACGAAAATTGATATGCACCCATTGGAACGATTAGTTTCCTCTGATCATGAAGATAAGTTCTGTCTTCAAGAGGTACTTTAGTATTTGGAGAGTATAGGCATTTAGTATGTTCTTCAATGCAATTTTCTTTATTAAAAGATAATTTTAATTATCTTTTAATAAAGAACTGAAGAAAATGATGTTTTAAAATTTTTAAACTTTTAAAATTTTCAAAATTTTTGAAAATTTTAAAAGTTTTAAAAGTTTTTTTTTAAGATTTGTATATATATAATTTAATAGAATATATAGAACTATTATGTTTATTATAGTTTTCATTTTTTATTGTACATTTAACAACACCAGTAATATGATATTTCATTAAATAAAAATTAATATTATTATTACTATTATTACAAATAAAATAATATCATATTTAATAATAACTTGATATAACTTATGTATCTTGATGTCATTATCTTTTACCATGACATAAAGAATATTTTTAGATCTTAAACATAGTGCGTTGTTTTTGTTTTGCATTACAATAAGTTTAATATCATTAAAAGGGAGACTAGGGAGACTATTTATTCGAGCAATAGTAAAAAAAATAATGCGCAGAGAGTCAGAAATTTGAAGATTTTTTTTTGAACCATGATGGAGCATAAACTTAACAGATAACAGTTTGCAGTCATAATGTTATTGCATATTAGTTATCATTAATGTAAATAAATACTTAATATTAGATTATTATTTTCAAATATTTTTAAAAAGGAATGTCAAAACAACTTTCATTTTATTTTTAGTTTCCTTTTATTTAAATTTCTTCAAGTTTATACATTTTTTTATAAGTAAATAAATTTAACAAACTAAAATGAGAAAAATTTACTATTTTGTATAATGGATAACAGTTTGCAGTCATAATGTTATTGCATATTAGTTATCATTAATGTGCATGCGCTTTGCAAATGCGTGAAAAATTGTTTTGAATTCATAAAAAATTGATAAAATTCAATAAGCATATTTGATATATTTAATAATTATATATCTTATTAACTAGAATAAAATTTATTTGAAAATAAAACTCCCTTATAATTTAATAAAAAATTAATATTTAAAAATATTTATTTATTATAATTTTAAAAAAAATTAATATTTAAAAAAATTTAATAAAAAAATATTTGAATAAAACAAAATAAAAATTAAAAGAATTAAAAATAAAACTGGCATATTAATAGCCGACGACACAGGTTTTGAAGTGGAGGTGCACAACCACCTATTTCTAAAAACAAGTCCTCTATATCTAAAATTTCTCTTTTTTTTTAATATATATATATATATATATATATATATATATATATATATATATATATATATATATATATATATATATATATATATATATATATATATATATATATATTGTAAAAAACCAAGATTTAAGTTTCCAAGTACAATTATATACTGTTTATTAAATTAAAAATATATAGTGTTGCACTTTCACTTACCTTATGACAAAAAGGTTTAACGTATGCTTTATAAACATTTTTTGATGCAGTCTTATAACATGTTTACAAGGAAATTACCTAACTTTTTTAATCCAAATTTTTTCTAAATTATAAGGAAATTTCTGTTTTTCATATTTTGATATTGCACAACCGGTTAATTATATAAAGCTGATGTAACTATTGTAAAATATTATTTTTCTTATAAATATAAACGAAGACATTGCAATAGTTATATTGCTTCAAGCGTAAATACTAGTAATAATAAATTAAATAAAAAATTTCCTCTATAGATATAACTCTGTTAATAATTTTTCAATACAATTCTTGATAACAAGGGTTATTAAAATACCATTGAAATATTATTAAATTAATGATAGAGTTATATCCATAGAAGTTTTTTATTTAATGATAAAAAAATAAACTCTTTATAAGATTTCATTTAAAGTTTGTAATAATTAATGTTTTTACGTTTTTTTGATCATAATAACAAAACAAAACAAAAAATTTAAAAATCAAAAGTAGCATTAATATAAAATAAAATTTAACAAGTATTTATTTTTTGACTAATATTTTTTTGTTTTGATTTTAATTTTTTTTTTTTTTTAATTTGGTAATTATTTTTCTTATTATTTATTATAAGATATTGTCAAAAAAAATATTCTTGCACTTGCAAGATGATAAAAAAAAGTTTTATAATTAAACTTCTTTTATGATTTCTTTTTTTTAAGCATTTATATATTTTTTTTTTTGCTGAATAATTTTGATAGAAAAATTAGGTTAATAAAAAAAAATTCTTTATTTTTTCTTAACTTATTATATTTGTAAACTGCGCTAATATTAGATGTAATTGTCATTCAAACTTTTTTACATAATCATCATTCAAACTTTATAAGGTTTTAATAAAGTTAATTCTTTTATCTTACAGCTTAAATGATATCTCTAGGCTTGTTTAAATGTTAAAAATTGATAAGAAGTGGGTTGACTGAAATGGATTACTACTTATGTTAAACAGTCCAATGCTAAAGTTAAATGGCGAGCCACTTTATAAATTAAAACAAGGCCTATATACATGCACCATTTTATAATAATGCTTTCAATTCTTGTGGATTCAAAAATAAAATAGATTTCATTCCCTCAATAACCAAAAATTTAATACAAAATCTTGAATAAGAAACATCTGGTTTAACCCCCCTTATTCACTCAACATTAAAACAAAGCAAAAACATTTGAGCACGATTGATAAATGTTTTTCTAAAGACCACAAATGTCATACACTTTTTAACCGGAAAAACTTAAAGATTAGTTATAGCTCCCTACCAAATGTCAAGAGTATTATTATTTCTCATAATAAAAATATATTATTTAATTCTCATGAAAATACCAATTAATTATGCAATTGCCAACAAACTATCTTATGCCCATTTAATGAGAAATGCCTAACAAAAAAACCTTTTTTATATTTTCAACATAAAAATTACCAAGAAGAAGAAGGGTATTATTACATTGGGCTAACTGAGAAAACTTTCAAAGACAGGTTGTATAAACAAAATAACTCTTTTGTTTATTACTTTTCAGTTTTCTTTTAATGTCAAACATCAAAAAAACTTTTGAACAACCTTTATAGGTTGTTATATATGTATGCACACACACTGATATATAAATATATATATATATATATATATATATATATATATATATATATATATATATATATATATATATATATCTGTGTGTGTGTGTGTGTGTGTGTGTGTGTGTGTGTGTATAATCATATAAACAATACCTGAAAACGTCCATAACTAAAATAGATCAAAGAAAATGGAATGACTACACCAGCGATTGCATGTGTTGATGGCATACCATACTCACTTTCATATATTTTTTCAAGACGTATTACAGGAGGTGATTCAGGTCGAGGCCAACAAAGTATATCCTTTATTCCTTGACCAGCATACATACAGAATACCCATAATAATATTAATCTTCTGCATATATATTCATCAATATTCCACGATACAAATGGTAAGAATGTAATATAGAAAGCTTCATTTCCTAATTCAGACCCGATTTGAAACAATTTATGCACAAAAGGATTGTAATCATAAGCATCTTCATCGGATGTTTTAGATGATATCAATTTTTTCTCTTTATTGTCACGGTTTTCTAAATTTAAAGTATCGTTTATATTAGACTTTCTAGCTAAACCACAATACTTCTGAAACCAAACTACTTGATCAATACTTCCCATCTGGTTTACTATTTGAAGTGAAGAAGCTAAATAGATTCTAGAATAAAGATCATAAGTTATAATAAAATAAAAAGAAAGAAAGAGAGCTGACAATCGTAGGTGCAGTATTTGAATGGCAAGGTGATTACCGTGGTGATAGAATAAACGTCATTTTGAAGCCGTAAAAAAAAAAATTATTTTATAAATTTTTTACGGGAAAGTTTTTTCTACAGCTATTTTAATTACCAATTCTCATGCAAGTCTTTCAAAAAAAATAGTCATTTTCATTCAACTACGGACGATTTAAATAAAGATTTAAATCAAAAGATTTTTTCGGATGACTAATGATTTAAATCAAGTTTTTCTTTTATGTTTGATTTTTGAATCACGAAAATTTATTTAAAAACTATTTTGTCATATTTCAAAACAAAACTAATTAAGTCGGTCTAAAACTATTCTTTCAATTCATTTTAAAAAATGGAGAGATTCTGGTTTTTCTAAAGAGTTAAACTCGGTATCATTTAACCGTTACCAAATGGCTCGTAAAAACTTTCGTAAAGCCGTCAAGTCGGCTCAAAATAATAAAATTTGCGCACAATATATTAAAATTGAAAAGTTAAAAAATACTAAACCAAAAAACTTTTGGAATGCTTTTAGATGTTTAAACAAAGACATAAATTCTAGATTATTTACCATAAATAATAAAAAAGACAAAGTATCCATTACTTCAGAATTCGCAAACCACTTCGAAAGAGTACTGAATACTCCAAAAATAACACATCGTAAAGAAAATCAGAGAATTTTCCCGTGTACAAAACATGATGATGTAACAATAACTGAAGACAATATAATCGGGGCTATTTCAAATTTAAAATTAAAAAAATCTCCTGACTCTTTCGGTATCTCAGCAGAACATTTTAAATACGCAAAGTGCGATACTTTAACAAAATGGCTCATCAAATTTTTTAATTACTCCATTAATTATGGATCGACTCCAATATCAATGTCGACGTCAACTATTGTACCCCTTGTTAAACCGTACAAAAACTCTTTAGATAGCTCGAGCAACTATCGTGGTATTAGTATTATATCAATTTTTACAAAGGTTCTAGAATACCTGATCTTAATTATATGTCCGGATATTAGAGATCACTCCCTACAATTTGGATTCAATGCTAACTCTTCAACGCTACATGCTGAATTTCTAATAAGCGAAACAATTAAACATTACAACAGCAACCATTCCCCTGTGTATCTATGTTCTTTAGATGCAGAAAAAGCTTTTGATAGCTGTAACTGGAATATTCTATTTGAAAAATTATATTTCGATAAAAAATTACCACTATGTATAGTTAACACTATCTCCTCGTTGTATAACAATAGTAGCGCAACAGTCTCATATCAAGGTTGTAAATCAAACTCTTTTCCTCTAAACCAAGGAGTAAGACAAGGATCAATTCTTTCGCCTCACCTCTATAATATTTACACTGAAAGTCTTCTCGAAACTATTAAAAATCAGGGAATTGTTGGCACATCTATAAACGGTAACTTTACTGGTGTGGTAGCCTATGCGGATGATATAATACTTTTAAGCTCTACCTTATCTGGTCTCAAAAAGCTTATAAAAACATGCAATATTTGCAGTAATCTAAATTGTATTAAACTGAATGCCGAAAAGACTGAGTTCTTGATCTCAGGTAAAGCCCAAATACAAACTAATACAATAACAATTTCTTGTAATAAAAAAATCTTCAGAATAAACTTAGACATCTGGGATTCACATGGGATACTAAACATTCAGTTTTTGCTTCACTCGGTTATTCAAATGTTGATGAAAAAATATCAAACTTTAGAGCTGTTGTTCAAACTCTTATTCAATCTGGAATCCGGTTTGCCCACCCCAGTTCTATTTCCTATATATATAAATCATTGGCAGTCCCCACCTTAACTTATGGTATGGAGCTATGTGAAAATAATCCTGGTCTGATGAAAAAGCTAGATATAATTGGAAGGAGTGCGCTAAAATCGTTTTTAAATGTTTCGAAACATAGTAAAAACTATATGAATTCGTTATTTAAAATCCAGGAAATTTCAAAAAGTGTTTAACAAAATAACTTAAACTTGTTCCTTCGACTTCTTAATAACAAAACAACTGCAGACATTATCTTTTCACAACTGCAACACCCGTTATTTCAACATTCGTTTGTTAGTGATATTCAGGAACTATGCCGTCTTCAGATATTAAATTTTCATAACCTAATTCAAAATAAAAAGAAGGTAAAAATACCACTTTCTAAAAGTAACATTCCTTCCGAAGTTGAACGAAACTTGAAGTATGCAATAGAGTGCTGGAATGCAAAAGAGCAAAGAGGAGTTTTCAAGCAAACTCTGGAAGAAAACGTTTTTAAGCAAAGTCATCCGAAATAACTTTCTTATTTTTTTCTTTTTACCTTGTAAATTGGGTGTTAAATAAATAAAATAATAATAAATGTAGCGGAACTATCTATTTATAGAACTTTTAATGTTATCGCGGTGTGATCTCTACCATTGAACAAACAATAATTCTGTTAAAAACTTAAATCTAAATTCAAATTCCAGGATTGGGTATGACTTTCCTCTAAATTTTATATCTGTGGGAATAATATGTGGATATTGTAGATCGGCATATTCCATAGTAGTATTTTTTTCAATTTCATTCAACATTCTAACTTAAGGGTGAAGAAGATTAACCAAAAAATGGGATGGTGTCACTGCCATATGTAAAAAAGAGAAACCGTCACAAAGCTTTTAGGAATAATTCTTGATGAAAATATTACCTGGAAAACTCATATTGACTACATTAGCAATAAAGTTGCTAAGAGTATTGGCATCCTATTTAAGATCAGATTTTATTTAGATAAAAAGAGTTTAATGCAACTCTACTACTCCTTTATACATAATTATATTAACTATGCCAATGTTGCTTGGGGAAGCACAAGCAAAAGTAAATTGCAACTTCTTTGTCGTCGTCAGAAACACGCTATGTCACAGTGGGCCAGAATTCACTTTTACTGGACAAAATTCATAACTAATTTAATATTAGGGCTATAATCACTAAAATTAGCACGAGTACTTATATGATGTCTGCCCTTTTTATGAAGGTATTTCGTTGCTATGGATACCTTTATTTTGCTTAGCAACAACCTATTTTTGAGATTTCCCAAAAATATTTCAGATATTTTACGAGTGCTATATTCACTAAATTTGGCATGAATACTAATACGATGTGTGCATTTTTTATGAAGGTGCTATTTTTTTATTTTGTTGCTATGGATAATTATATTGCTTAGTTACAATGGGGTAAACAAAATGTCGTTATAACATCGTTAATTTGTAGCAATAAAAATATAGTAAACAGATAAGCAAAAAAAATGAAAACAGAAACACAATTCAAGTAACATTGCAGTAAAAATGTAATAATATAATATATTTACACAAAATCTTTAAGTGGTACTTCTTTTAGTAGCTCTAGCAATCCATCTGGAAAGTCTTTCTTCTTTGGATGATGTGGTGTTCTCAAATTAATAATAACTGGATCAGATGAACACATCAATCTCCTTAACAAGTCTTCGTTTGTTTTAGAACGGGAGCACTTTCTTGAAAAAGACTCCCGGAACTTCTTGAAGTCCTTGTTACGTGCTTCTTGTGCCTCTTCACTGAGCATGCCAGTTGGCAAAGCCATTCGATCCACAACTTGCCAATCATGAATAAGAATTCGGTGCAGGCTCTGTGGCATGTGGTATCATGGATACTGGTTCACATATCGTTCAGCTGTTTGCATGCAGAAGTCTCTAAATCGAGAAGAATCAATAACATTATTTTGAGAAGGTATTCCATAGTTCTGATCCATGCATGGAGAGTTGAAAGCCCATAATTGAGTCCAGTTTTAGTAATTGGGAGATTTTTTGCAGTATTTAAGTCATTCATTTTTTTTGGATTGCAACCACAAACTGAGCAGCATTGCGATGATTTTGTTGCTGTGGATAGTGCTGTGGCAACTTTCCCATCCACCATTGTAATTTCAATTTTGTGCAGAACTGTTAATTTGTCATACTTTGTAGTAAATAATTTTTCCATTGAGTTGTAAAGGAATTGTTCTTCTTCTTTTAATACATCTGATGTTTCTTTTTTATAGGAGAATCTTATTGGTCTGCAAAATAAAGTGGATGATGGATGAGGGTTGGACCAAATAATCTTCTTTTCGCCATTACAATATCCAGATAACTGCAAAGGCACAAAGCAAGTAAGGAATAAACTGGCTTCATTTGTAATATTTCTGTTTTCTTCTGTTGTTATTTGAGTATAAAGGCTTTGCCATCAAAGCCAACTTTGGATCTTAGGGTCATTCGTTGAAGATCTTCTAAGGAGTTAATAACTTCTGCCTGACATTCTATTAAACGTAGTCCTGTATGATTGACCAATGCTTGCATGTTGACCTCTACAGAATAGTCAGTGACAGTCTATAGGTTATTCTCTGGAAGACAAAGTACTTTTGCTTCCCGTACATTATTATAAGCTGGATATAAATTACAGCCTTTTCTTGCAGCATTGTTCCTTGGGCGCTGATAATCAGACTTACTCAGATTATTATCTAAGATAAGTGCTAAGACTTCATTGGGAGTATTTTGAACATGTTCATCAGTTTGAGTTTTTGATAAATTTCTAACTACCTTAGCATGCTTTCTCCTTCCTGTTTCCAAAGTTTGCAACTGCTAGCAAACAACAGCTCGTTTGAAGAACTTGCCAATGATTCAAGTTTTGACACTTTCCTCTTTTTAGATTTATCAGATAATTCTTCAAATGATTTACAAGGCCTGCCAAGAGATAATTTAGGTGTAGTTTCTGTATTGCATAAAGAAAAGATTTATTGGGGACTAATAAAGTTTTTGCAAAGCCAGGCTAAATTTTTATCCAAAAATATATCATTGTAACGTCCACTTGCAGCCCATTGCTTTCTGTATTCAAAAGTAAATTTTGAAAATTGAACCTTACATTTAGAATTGCCAAGTTGTTCACTAATAAAATTAAATCTACCAGCTTATCTTTTTCATTTGATAATGATAATTTGTTTTCTCTTATAAATAAATGGATTTGGTTTCTATTAATGCTTGACATAATAAAAATAGTCTAAAGTTAAAAATAAAACACTTTATTAATAGGTTTTCATTTATTTTTCTACATATATTTATATGTAGAAAAATTTTCTTTTAATTATTTTAATATTAACTTTAATTAAATAGTCTTATTTTTGAATCAAAATATTCATTATATTATAACATATTGTATTATTTTGTTCACGATGTTATATTTTATATACAATATCAGGGGTGGATCCAGCATTTTTTGGTGTTTGAGATATTTTTTGTACTATTCTCAACAAGACTTATATTTATCAATAATTTTTAAATTTCATAGTAAAATACTTTAGCGCTCAAAAATTATGACCATATAAAAATTATAACCCCCTCGAATTAAGGGGGATTCAAACTTTACATGGTCATAATTTTTGAATGCTGATATTTTTTACAATAAAATTTAAAATTTATGGATAAATATAAGTCTTGTTAAGAATAGTACAAAAAATATTTTATCAACTTGTTGCTCTCACGTTTGGGGGAGGTACGTCTCAAACTTTGGGGCTTTTTTGTTCCCAGACTCCAATCATCGCAATTTTTTGCAAACCATCCTTAAGCCCGTTCTCCATTCAGAACTTTTTGCGCTTTAGAGAAGCGGAAAAGTTCTTTGAGCATGCGCAAACAGTTTTTTTAAACCCGTTCTCCAATCAGAATGATCAAAGAACTTTTCCGCTCCTCCAAAGCGCAAAAAGTTCTGAATGGAGAACGGGCTTTATTTGATTTAAGTATAAACATATAAATGTTTGGAGTTTGCTCCATGTCTGGAAGTTAGCTATCTCAAACACCAAAAAATGCTGGATCCGCCCCTGAATATTTTTGCAAATCATTGCAAATAAAAATTAATTTAGCAAATATTAGCAGCTAAATTAAACATATTTTCATAATATGGATATAAAAGCTTCAAAATATGTATATAAAATAACAGGATACTGCAAGATCTTCTATTTTTTGTATTTTTTAAACCAAAAAATACACTTCAGATATTCTTTTAATGAAGTATTTAAAATTATTATAACTTATTTGTTTTCTTACCTATTTTAATCTAACAACTCTTAAAATGCAGAAAACAGACAGTTCAACAATAAAATAATTTTCAATGCGCAATATTTAATACAGTGTTACATTATTACCATCGATTTTGTAAACAACATTTTTTGCTGTATAATATTTTTTTTCTAATTTACGTTTGCATATACTTTAACCACATAATTAGTCTATTCATTACAATTTTAGATGAATATAAAAGGTTTTAAATTGTTTCATAATATTTATAAAAAGGTTTAAAACCATTACGACCTCAAAATTCTGACTTTGATTTTTATACTTTTGTCCAGTCAGTGGCCCACTGTGCATGCGTTTAATATATTTTAAAAATTGTTTAACGCATTCAAATTTTTTTACTTAAAGATGCGAATGTCCTTAATGTAAATCAACTCAACATTTAAAAAATTTTGTTTTAATGTAAAGTTTCAATGTAAAGATGACTCAGCTCTATCAATTTTTAAAGATTTTTTTATCAAAAAAATAAACAAATATATTTTGCGAAATTATAATTTTTTAAATGAATCACTTTGTCGTACAAAGTTTAATCAATTTTGTAATGGATATCGTGCACCTTATCTCTGTAACAAAATTGTTTTGAATAATTTTGATTTATCAACTTCATTTGATTTTTTTAAAAATAAACTAAAAAAAATTATTTTTTCTTTAAAGGATATAATGAATTACTTCTAATATGCAATAACGCACTGTATATTATTTAATTTTTTATTTATTTTTGCTGTTGTTGTTGCTTTTACGCTTTTAAAAGGTTCGACGACAAGATCAATGAGATCTTCTATCAGAAACCTTGTTTATATTTGTAAAGCTTTTATTTATATAAAGTTATTTATTTAATTGTATTACGATTTATATAATTGTAAACTGTAACACAATATAAACAAACAAAAAATAAACAAACAAAAAAATTTTCTCACTTTTACACAAACGTTTGTTTTCTAGATTTTTCCATACTTCCATTACATCTGCAATTTTGCATTTGTCACTTTGTGCTTTATCAATTGCAAAAGCAATAGATTCTAAGCGAGCAAACAGATCTTCTGCAGATCTCTTAATGACTAAGTTAGAGAGATTTTGTTGCACTGTAGTGTGAGATTTTGTTGCACTGTAGTGAGAGATTTTGTTGCACTGTAGTGCCAATTACGGCTCGATTAGACTCGCAGATTTTTAGCAGAGTTGACCAATTTGCAATATACACTTTTAGACAGTCACGCATGGTATTCCAGCGAGTATCTTGAGGCAATACAAGTTTTTGTCCACCAGCTTTTCTATATTGTGTCAAAGCAAAATGGCGGTTCCTAAAATATTTGACAATATTTACTATGTGATCTTTAACATTGTCAAATTCTAGGTCATTTGCTAACAAATTTATTAAATGTCCAGATCAGCCATATGTAATTATATCAATGTAATCTGATCGAGATTCAATATTATGCCTTATTTTTAACACATTAGCTGCATTGTCAGTAACAATGCTTCCTACATGACACCCAAGTTCAAGCTCTATATTTTTAATTGATGAAACTGCTAGTTCTTCAAGATATTCAGAAGTGTGCGAGCTTCCAGATGTATCAATTGCGTCAGCTAAATAGACATCACTTGTTTCAGCTGTAACAAATTATAGGTTCCTTGTGAACGTTTGACTAACCATCCAGTGCTATATTTACAATCTCTCCAATTAGAGCGTTTTTAATGTTACCCTTTTCTTTATCAAATATTATTTTTAGGAGTTTGTCAGCTACTTTCTTTCTTGTTGGGTCACTATAGCCTGGCCTCAACATCAACATAAGTTTTTGGAATTCTGGATATTGAACTAATTGAAATGATGAATGCAAAAATCATTCATGCAAACTGCTCATCAAGTACAGTCTTTGACTTGTTTTAACAACAATAATTCAGAATTCATAATTCAGAACTCATAATTGTATTTTTATTTATTGAACTATTATTATTTATATTATCTCTCCGTGATTTTTTTGCCGATATATTTAAATCACATTTTTCTGCTAAAACAGATAGTTCTGAGGGTTGCTTTGTAACATCAAGTTGAATGTTGGAAGAAGTGGTTTGAAATTCAATTTCTGAAAAAATAATTTAAATAAAATAATACTAATTACAAAAATAATTATTTATTATAAAGTGTACATTATATTACCTTCTGTATTATTTTCGTGACAACATTTATTTAGGTGTACTTTCATTCTAGTCACCAGACCTTGCCGTTCTTTTTTGCATATCCTAAATCTTGCTTTACATCCCTTCCTACTTTTTGTTACAATTTTTTCTAATTTGGACCACACTGGGTTAGATCTTCTTCCAGACATTTTTTTTGTTTTTGTTTAGTATGTTTTAAATATTTTTGTTTCTGCAAAAATATAGCTAGAGTTTTAAACCATTTTAGAGTAATATCTTTAGTTTTGACAAACAGTCAATATCAAATTATAACATAACAATATTTAAAAAAAAAAACTTAATACTATCTAAACTTAATATAATAAATATCCAAAAAATCCTTATCACAATTGCATAGTGTGGATAGTTTTGTCGAGGTATATGGTTAAAAGAAATGATTTTAGAATCCTGAGTATACTTCTAACCTGTTTGACCACTGCATTATGTACAAAAAAAAAAAACACAGTCAACCAATTTCATATTACTTTAAATAATATTAAAAGTTTATGAGAAAGTATTTTATTTAAATAATATTAAACGTTTATCAGAAAATATTTTATTTAGATCAAAAAAATCATGTTTAAATCAAAAAAAAAATTTTGATTTTTTTTTTTAAAATTGCGATTTCCAACCCTGACTACGGATAGTAGTTGTACCTAAAATATAGCCATTGATGTTTTCAGCAAGAATGATAAAAAAAAAAAAAGAGTTAAGATCATTTTCAAGGAACTTTTTTGTTTTTAAATAAAGTTAACTCTCGAGAAAAGCAGAGTTACCAAAGTCAAAGAAAAAAAATTTGGTTTGAAATATTTTAAAAGACATACATTAGATTGACTTATTTGAGTGGTAATGGATTTGAGTTATTAAGTAATTTTAATGAAACAGTGCTAAAGAATGTTCAACGAGAATTCAAAAACAATACAATTTTCCGGAAGTTACACTTTATTCTCGATAACTCAGAAGTATTACTGCTGATAACCTAGACACCTAATATAGTAAATATGACTACTCTTTTTAAAAATAATCTTTACCTATAACTCTGAAATAATTGACGCACAAGTGACATACAAATGACGTACACTAGACAAACAAGTATTTGTACAGAGAAACAAGTTGATCGAAATAAAAAGTCACTTACCTGTGGTTGTAAAATATATATACTATTCTTACTTTTTTTATAGATTTATATTTTCATAGAAACAAATCATTTTAAGGTCCACGAGGTTACAAATTGTTATTTAATTGTTCTTAACCGAATTCAAATATGTAAACAAAAATTTAAGATGCTAAATAATATAAGTTATAAATTTAGTGCAATCTGTCAACTTGATAAACTCAATATAGAGTATATTTTCTCCATCAGTAAAGAAGATAAAATAGTAATCGCAGAGGGTAAGTATTTATAACATATAAATTGACATAAAAATAACCTCTAAGTAAATGCTGTAAATTAAGACACTAACTGTCTAAATAACTGACACAAAATTTGGAGCAGTTGTTTAATTAAAAAAGGTAATTATATTTTTATAAAGTGGCTGATCTTGATAAGCCACTTTATAAAAATTAAATAAATAAATTATAAAAAATGATTTTTGTCCCCTGTTAATAATGGGGGTTAAACAACATTTGTGTACATTTTTGCTGTTTTTAATTTTGCACAATCAGATATCCATTAGTCATTTAATAATAATCAGCTTTTTGAAAGTTAGGAGATTAGGTCATGCTAAAACGAATAAGGGTGCTTTAATGTTGCAGTTTGTTTTCCTACAATTAGAATCAAAATCTTTAGATCTTCAAATACTTTGTAATCTAAGGAAGAAAACCAGCAATATTTGTTTTTGTGGATTTGTAGTGGACCTATATAGGCATTTATTAGCAGTTCATTGGAGTTTCGCTAATCGGTTACGATAAGCAAAACTCCAATGAACCGCTAAAAACGGTCTTGCTAATAGGTCCACTGAAAACCCGCTATAGCATGTTTGCTGGGAATGTTCAATTTATTCAAAACTATTAGCAGATTATGGTATTTTTCTTTCAATGAAGGCAAGTGTAATAGTTTTGTTTATACTTGAATCTTTAAAAACTTTGAACTCATATCCGTCACCCTTTCAAAATTTATTTAGGATTTTATTAATTTCTAACTCTGGTTTTAGGGTTTTTAATAGAGTAGCTGTAAGGAATCCCTGCCCTCCATCAACACCGAATTTGTTATCAATATCATTTGTCTTGATATTGATAACAAATTAGGTGTTGATGGATCATTTTTCTCGATGTCTGTGATATAGCACCGTTGCAACAAGCTCATTCAGATACACCATAGAAATATCTTTTTCTACCAACTATAAATGCATAAAAATCAAAATAAATGATACTGACTTCATTCTAGTTATTTAAAAAAAAAATGTAGGTAATTGTAGATCACTTACTTCTTTGTTTTCATTTGCTCCTAATAATAATGGGAATTTATCGCCATTGAATAATTTTCCAATCAGCTTGTTATTCTCAGTTAGTTAAATATTTTCCGTCCTCCTTCACTTCTCAGAAAGTGTGCAACTTCAATCATATTGCAGTTACTTAGAAGTCATTGCAAAGTTATTTAAAAATTGACTTTAAACTAATACGAAAATTATTAAAACAAAAATTTTAAGCATCAAAAGCTACCTGGTATGTAGTTTTAGTTGATGTTTGTTCAGTTTATCCAAAGAAAAGTCTTTCCAACAGAGACAAAAAGTTACTTTGAAACAAACGCTTTCAAAGCTAAAGAGTTTCCTGATTAATTTGTGTTTAAATCTTTGATAGAGAGAATGGACAGAACTTTTCCTTGCCTTGTAGGTAATATTGGTCTTATAATGGCCGTCAAGTTCTTTTGTCTTTCTAACTTCGTACAGGGATGTGGAATACCTTGTGACACTTGAATATTGCAATCAGGACAGATGAGCCTTTTTACAAATTTATTGGAAACATATTCGACGCTTTTATAAACAGGTTTTCCAAAACATACTCAACCATAGGGGCTAATAATTTTTCTATTTTTGATATGCGCCCATTTTCACACATAAAACATTCACATTTTCTCCCTCTGATAACTCTGGTAATCAGGTCTAAATTTCATAGCCTATGTCTTGTAACATAGCTGCCATAATAATGTAACTAATCTTTAACTAAAGTAGATTATATATAAATATGTATATTTTACTTTGATGACACGGTCGCATAGTGAAGTAAGGGTTAGTCCCAACAAGCTTTATTCTACATTTTGAGCAAAGCACGGTAGGAAAGTCTGAATTATTAGATGAATAATTTTTTAAGAATATAGTTTTGATAAGGTTTGAGTATTCTTTTTTCTTTTTATTTAGATTTATATATGTTGTTTCATCATTATTTAAAGGTCTTAAACCCTTGCCTTTCCTGAAGCAGCAAATGCAAAACATTTTTAAAAAATCAACGTGTTCTTTCGCATGATTAGGCGTTGAACAAAGTTGATTTTTACATTTTTTGAATAAGGAAGAGTTTTCTGATGATAAACAAAAAATAAAATGTGTTGCAAGGTCTTAGAACATGTTCCAACGCACCGTGAGATTTAAATTAATGGTTAACTTGTTTGCAATTTGTTTGAATTATAACGTTTTATAATTTTTTTCATTAGTTGAGTTTTTTTTTAAAGAATTTATTATACAGGGTGTCCAAAAAGTCACCAGACTATATTAAAAAAATAATAACTTTTGTATTCTTTCTCATTTCACGTTTATCATTTTGTAAACAAAAAGCACAATTCTAGAAGTAAATACTGCTTGGTTTTAAAAATAACATCCTTTAAATATCCAACCACCTTATTTTTATAAATATTCATTCACACATTTTTATGAATATCCATTCACACTAACGTGCTCATTTCTATGAAGTGAACCATCACCTGTTGTAATGTATTTTGGTTTATGTTTTCAATTTCTTCACAAAGGATGACCTAATAGTTGTAGGCTTATTTTGTTATATTTTATTTTTTAAATTTCCCGATAGAAATAAGTGTGTTGCAGTTAAGTCAGGTGAGCGTGACGACATGTTGATTTCAGAAATCCGTGAAAGTATTCTTGTTCCAAAAATTTGTCTTAGACTTCCATTGTAGGGTGAGGTGTTTTCTTGACCGTAGGACGCATGAAATTGACAGTTACTGTGTTTTCTTCTTCATCTTCAAAGAAATAAGGTCCAAGTACTCTTTTCGCTGGTACACTTCATCAAAACGTTACTTTTACAGGATGTAGACTACATTCTTGGACTATTCTTAAATTTTCTGTACCCCTAAATCGCATATTTTGTTTATTAACATAACCGTTTATGTGGAAGTGGCCCTTGTTGCTCATAGTAATATGATTAATGAACTCAGATTATTCCTAGCCAATTCTTGGTTAGAATACGCTAATCGTGCCTGATAATCTGCTGACTCCAGTTTTTGCAATCTTTATCTTATACGGAACGAGTTTCAGAATCCTTTAAATCCTCTGGGGCAAAGTTAGAAATATTAACTTATAGCCCTTTTTTAAAGTTTTTACGTGCATGTTGAATTTTGTCTTTTAAGCTCTTTGAGCATGACCTACCAGTACGTGGTAACTAAATCACAGATCCGTAAGATTGGAACCACCCGGCTAGGTTAACTTTAATTTGTTTACGTGGTAGATTTTTTAAATCCAAAATGACTAGTGTAAGCTCTTTGCTCTTTTAACACGTTGTTCGGTCGTGAACTTTTTCATATTTAGTTTTCAAGGATTAGGCTTTAATAATCTGAAATTTGAAAAATTAAATTTTTTAGTTTTAAAAAGTTTTTTAATTAAAAAAATTATTCGTATTTAAGATAATATAGTGACTTTTCCCAGCAAACAAAAAGACATCTTTTAGCTGTCTTAAAAACGTCTTTTTAAGATTAAACAAGATGTCTTAAAGATATCTTAAAAAGGTCTACGTTGTCCGTCGAAAAGACGTCTTACTCAAGATTGCTTGAAAACGTCTTACTAAAGACCGATTTAAAACGTCTTAATTTAACGGTCTAAAGGCGTTTTATTCAAGACGTCTTAAAGATGTCTTAAAAAGGTCTAGGTTGTCCATCGAAAAGATATCTTACTCAAGATAGCTTAAAGTCATCTTACTCTAGACAGATTAAAAACGTCTTACCAAGCGCTTTAAATACGTTTTACTCAAGAAGTCTTATTTTAGAAGACTTTTAGGTGTTTAATTTAGAAAAAATTAATCCCGCATTTATTAGAAACATAAATATAAAGGAAAAATAAATTAAAAAAAAAAATTAATTAATTAATAAAATTAAAAAAAAATAAGTTAAAAGGGACATATAATACAATTAGATGGATTTTAATAAAGTATCTTTTTATATAACAATGTATATAACATATAATATATACAATAAAAAATAAATTTTAGTTTCTATTTTTAAGCGATGGAGCATTTTTACAATATCTTCCGATTTGCTGTCTTAAATCAGAATTTGAAACTTTTCTAAACCTTTTTGTTACAACTTCTAAAAATAAATTAAAATTTACAAAAACTTGCTAAATAATAAAATGTAAACTTGCCACATAATTTATGCGGCAGCGGTGTAGTGGTAAGAGCGCTCGCTTTGTATGCTTTGTAT
>NC_061160.1:39018440-39023440 GCF_022113875.1 Hydra vulgaris
CTTAATAGATTAGCAGATATTTTTTTTATTTGGGTATTTGAAAGTCTACAATGTTTAGGACCTGACTTTAAAAAGGTAAGTATGCGTCTTACTACTCCAAGACAAACCATGTGCATATAGTCTAAAATAAAATCAGAAACATAAGATATTTGAAGTTAAGCTAAAGGAGAAAGAGATTTCTGATGTATAGTGTACAAAAAGTTATTTAACTCCTCAGTTGAGCTTGGAGTTGATAGGTTTTCATCAATAAAAACCACTCTATGATCCTCATATAATCCTTGAATTTGGCACCTTTCACAAGAGTAATATCCTGTATGACCTTGTATACATTTAAGAAAACAACGAGAAGGTGCATCACATATGAATGCTTTATGTTTAACATTAATTTTTTTATTATCGTAGTATAAACCTTCATTAGATAAAAATAAAAATTCTTTGATAAAATCACAGAGAAAATTATCTAAGCAGGTTGGTTTACCATTTCCACAGAAAAGTGCATTTATAAAAATATAGTTCTCTATTAAACCAAGTATTGGCCATAGTTGAAGATTAGAAGATTTAAAAAGAGGTAGTCCATTAACATTAACAGCAACAGATAATTCAGTATTTTGAGAATCTTTTTTGGTATTCAAAAAATAATTTAAGCCATCAGCAATGGTAAAATATGCATAAGTTCCGCCACACTTTCTATCACCTGTAAAAACTTTAGAGGATTTTAAAAGAGATCTTCCATCTTTTGGCAACTCTGAATGACCATGCCTTCTGAGAATATTCAAAAGTCCCTTTAAATTACTTTGAGAAATGTTACTTTTTGACGACCACTTTGCCAAACCTTGTGATAATGTTTCTGTTTTCAATAGTGTTGGTGCATTAAAACATTCAAAATTTTCATAATTATAACTCAAAGATAAATTTGTTACTCCACTTTCTTCTTGAATATTAGCAGGGGCTTCACAAGGTGTTTCATGCTCATAAGAAGAATTACGTTCACGATTCATATTAGTGCTAATATCGATAACTTCATCTTGCGTCATTATAAAATCTAACATACATATAAAATCTAACATAACATTTATTCAGGCGACGACGCTTCATTCGATTTTCAGTTTCCATGAATAATGTTTAAAAAGATATATAAGTCGAAGTTTAGAAATCAAATGTAAGTCAAAGAAAACTTTTAAACTTTATAAAAAAGCTTATTAAGTTTATGAGACACGAAATATTATCACGCCAATGCAGTCTTACTGAAGACGTTTTTAAGACGTTTTAAAGAGTGCTATTTAAAATATTATACCGAAAGTAAAAGATTGACGAACTAAAGACGTCATACGAAACCAAGCAAATATTTTCTTGTCTTTTTAAAGATGTCTTTAAGACGTATATAAGAAAATTTAGATGGACGCCAAAAAAAGGATTTAAAAAGCTGGATATTAAACGTCTTGAAGACGTCTTTCTATGACAAGACCATTTAATGACCTAAGTAAGACGGTCTTAAAGACGTCTTGTGTTTGCTGGGTTGGGTCACCCTGCGTAATTTATGCTCGGTTTTAGAGCATTTTATAAGTGTTTTATCCATTCATTGTTTTGCAAGTGCTTTTGTTTTATTAGTTGAAAACGCTAAATTGAAATTCTTTTGAAATTTTAAAAAATAAATTACACGCTTCATTTGTATTTTGACATATATAATCATTCCAAGTTTTTATTAACATTGATTGCGCTTTTTTAAACTTAAAATGTTTGGTTGATCATTAGAAATAACTTTATGTTAATGTATACCGGGAAATGACCGTTAGAATAAGTCTTATCCCAGCAAACACAAGACGTCTTTAAGACCGTCTTAATTGGGTCTTTAAATGGTCTTGTCTTTGATTGACGTTTTAAAGACGTCTAATTGACGTATACTGATATACCCTTTTTTTTTGGCTAATCTAACCTATCATATGTACATCTTAAAGACGTCTTCAAAAAACTTTTTGGTCGTAAAAATATTTCGCGTCTTTGTAAAACGTCTTTATTACGTCTATTTATGGATTTGTTTAAACATTTTTACAATCCTATTAAAGACGTCATTAAAAAAGACTTTTAACTATCTTTTTAAAGACGCGAAATTTTTCACGGCAACAAAAAGTTTTTTTTATATAAAGTTAAGTTTTACTTCAACCAATATTAATTTTCTAAACCATTATTCCAGCCAGTGGCGGAACTACTGGACGCAGGACCCTGCGTTGCGAGGGGGCCTACCAGCTATAGGGAGCCCTCATATAAAAAAAGTTATACTCTAGTTATACTATAAAACTCTTATATACTATAAAACTCTTATTATACTATAAAACTCTTTTCCGCAAAAAAAACATTCTTTTGCGAGGGGGGGGGGGGGGGGGGGGCCCAAATTTTGAAGTTCCGCCACTGATTCCAGCAAAAAGATTTATTAAAGTATTATTATGGAAACTGAAAATCGAACGAAGCGTCGTCGCTTAAATAAAAGTATATTGGATTTTATTATGAAATTTGAAGATGAAAAAGATGAAATTAATAATATTAGTACACCTGATTTGAATCCTGAACTTAATGCTTTTTATGCTGAGCCTGAAATACCTTTTGTACCTTTGGTACCTTTTGAAGCCCTAAATAATGATTTAAAAGAATGCGGAGTAACCAGTTCATCTTCAAGTTTTAGATATGAGAACTATGATTGTTATAATGCATCACTATTGTTGACAACAGAAACATTATCAGAGGATTTGGCAGTGTGGTCAACGAAAAGCAAAATTTCTCAAAGTCTTTTAAACGAACTTATAATGATTCTTAGAAAATATGGTCATTCGGAGTTGCCAAATGATGCAAGAACCCTTTTAAAACCCTTTAAAGTTGTTAAAGTACATAAGAAGTGTGGTGGAACTTATGCGTATTTTACTATTGCTGATAGCTTAAATTATTTTATGAATACAAAAAATGCTTTTCAAAGTACCTAGTTATCTATTACTATTAATGTTGATGGACTACCTCTTTTTAAATCTTCTAATCTTCAACTATGGCCAATACTTGGTCTAATAGAGAACTATATTTTCATTATTGCACTTTTCTGTGGAGATGCTAAACCAAACTGCTTAGATGATTTTCTTAATGATTTTATTAAAGAATTTTTATTGTTAACTAATGAAGGTTTTTATTATAATAATAACAAATTTAAAGTTACACTAAAAGCATTCATATGTGATGCACCTTCTCTCTGTTTTCTTAAATGTATACAAGGTCATACAGGATATTACTCATGTGAACGATGCCAAGTTAAAGGATTATACGAAGAACATAGAGTTGTTTTTATTGATAACAAGCCATCAAGTCCGAGATTAACTGAAGAGTTTAATACTTTTGTGTACACTCAACATCAAAAATCTCTTACTCCTTTAGCTCAACTTGAAATATCTTGCATTTCTGATTTTGTTTTGGATTATATGCACATGGTTTGTCTTGGTGTAGTAAGACGCATACTTACCTTTTTAAAGTCAGGTCCAAAACATTGTAGACTTTCAAATGCCCAAATAAAGAATATATCTGATAATCTGTTAAGCTTACGTGGCATGATGCTATCTGAATTTGCTCGACAACCACGTTCCCTTTTGGAGTTAGATCGATGGAAAGCTACAGAATTTAGACAATTTATTTTAAAAACTGGACCCTTAGTTTTAAAGGGTGTTGTTAGTAAAGAAATTTACAATCATTTTCTAACATTGCATGTTGCAATGGTGATTCTCTTAAATGAGGACAATCGATTTAGAAAGCATTATTTTACAGTCGCTAGAGAACTATTAAATTATTTTGTTATAAATTCAAAATATTTATATACAAAATCATTCTGTGTTTACAATGTTCACTATTTACTTCATATTTGCGATGATGTTGTTAATTTGATTGTTCACTAAATGACATATCCTGTTTTCCCTTTGAAAATTTTATGCAGACATTAAAAAAAGCAGTAAAAAATTCAAAGAGTCCTGTTGTTCAAATAGCCAAACAATATGAACGAATACAATCTTTATTAAATACAAAACCTCGAAAACTTAAAATTTCAAGTAAGCAGAATATTTCATGTTTTTACATAGAAGAAAATCAATTTTGTTTTGTTGATGAGAAATTATCATCTGGTTTTTTTAAATATAGAATGTTTAGATTAGATTTACAAGATGATTTATATACACAGCCTATTGCGTCTAAAACCTTTAAAATTTTCTTTATACCAAATATTGATGAAATTCAAGTAAAAGTGGTTGAGTTAGGAATGGAAAGTCTTCTTCAAAAAGTTGTTGTTCTCCCTTGGAAGGAAGGTCTTGTTTGCTTTCCTTTGTTGCATGAAATAGAACATTAATTGAAATCTTTTTAAATAGAAATTACTTTTGTTGAAATATTTTATGTTTATCCTGTTTTATTAATTTTCATCTTGTGACCAAAGTTTAATACCGAATCTTATACTGTAAATGATATATATATATATATATATATATATATATATATATATATATATATATATATATATATTTTTTTTTTTTTTTTTAATAGTAATTCATAATTTTTTCCTTTTAAACTTTAATTTTAATTTAAGACAAGTTAGCGCTCTTCCTCATCATTATCACCGTAGTTATTAACCTAATGGTTTTTTTTATTTCTTTTTGTTGCTTTATAAATTTTATATATATATATATATATATATATATATATATATATATATATATATATATATATATATATATATATATATATATATATATATATATATATAAATGTATGTTTTTGTTGCTTTATATATATATATATATATATATATATATATATATATATATATATATATATATATATATATATATATATATATATATATATATATATATATGTTAATAGTAATTCATAATTTTTTCTTTTTATACTTTAATTTTAATTTATTCCTCTTGTTTGTTTGTTACAAGGTTATAATTTTAAAGAAAAAGATCATCTTTGATTGAGAT
>NC_061160.1:39028440-39065940 GCF_022113875.1 Hydra vulgaris
GATTGCGTTTTAGGAAATTTCTGAAATGGTAGGGCGTTCAAATTTATGTCACTAACGATATATAACTTTCTTCTTTCTTTTTGAAACTACAATTTTGATAAAATATTGAAATGACTTAATTTTACCACTAGCCGATTTTTATACACACTTTTATTATAATTAGATTACTTGAATAAAAAAACATTTGTAATTATTATTTGCAGCGTAAAATAGATTTTTTTATTTTAAATGTATACTTTTTAAGAACGTAAACACCTAATCCTTGACTTTTTTTTATTTCCTTGTGGTTGGCTAATTAGTCTGTAATTTGACAAGCTATATTTAGAATGTAATTCATGCCAAGTCTTAGACTGTGTAATTTACAATTTCTGAAAATTGTTTAAATTTCTCAAAGTTTTTACGCATGCTTGTCATTTTTAAGTGTAATATAAAAAATTAACTTTTATCTTTTTTAATTTAAAATTCATAAAAATAAATTATGGTTTTTTGTTAAATTCATTTAAATTTTTTGAAAAATATTTAGGTTCCCTTCAGAAGGATTATTAAAAAGATCGTCTTCATAAAAACCGGAATTAAAATTTTTAATCAAGAACATTGTCATTTTCAATATATAAAAGAATAAGCTCATATATAAAGAGGTTTAAATAAAAATACAAATTATAACAAATATAACTTTTACAAAAATAACAAATTTAACTTTTTTTATTTTTTATATGCAAGTTGTTACTTCAAAATCTCTTGCTTAAATTCATAAACTAATAACTTGTTATTGAAAATGTTATTTGTTGCGAAGAGGTGTTCCCTTGAAGCTTATTAACATTTATTATTTCTTCCCTTAATTTATCGTTAAACGCTTTTACCTAGTCATCGCAAAATCCATTAATGAAGTTTACATCAACCTTTTACACTAACCTTTTACAACAACCTTTTACACCAACCTTTTACACCAACCTTTTACACTAACCTTAATTTTGTTAATTTCAATCCTTATATATTATATATAAGATTTTTGTGAAGCAATTTATAAGTTTGAGTAACCATTTCTTGAATGAAACTTACAATTGTTTCTTTTTAGATATTCATTAGCTCTCGCATTATTGTAATAGATATATAAGCTTTTTGTTTACTCTTTATTAGGTAAAGAGTATTATATATATATATATATATATATATATATATATATATATATATATATATATATATATATATATATATATATATATATATATATATATATATATATATATATATATATATATATATAATATATAATATATATATATATATATATATATATATATATATATATATATATATATATATATATATATATATATATATATATATATATATATATATATATATATATATATATATATATATATATATATATATATATATTGAAGTTTTGTTTCACCAGCATATACTTTGGAGTATTTGCACTTAATTAAATAGGTTCCTGGGGTGCTGTTGCATGGTAATTTAGACTTATTTTTAGACGTTAATAGCGTTTTTAGGTTAGCATTTGATTTAAAAACAGTTCTGTAACCAGCTTTTCTGAATATTCTTTTAAGTCTGGGAGACATTATTGGTATCCATGGTAAAGAGATTGTAGAAAGGTTATTAGAGTTTGATGGAATTTCATTTTTGTTCGCAAAACATTTTTTTCGAACCTGATTAGAAATATCTTTAAGCATTTTTTCATCGTATCCATTTTCAGTAAACGCTTGAATTAAAAAATTTATCTCATCTTCTAAATGGTTTTCGCTGCATATTGAGTATGCTCTGTGTATGTATCCTTTAAATATAGCTTTTAAAATTTTAGGATCATGATTGGAATGAGGTTTGATTTGGATATTGATTATTGCACCCTTCCTGTAAACCTTGAACTCATATTTTCCTTGTGTATTATTAATAACAGTTATATCCAAAAAGTTAAGTATCTTATTTTTGTTTTCAACCTCAATAGTATATTTTAAAGAAGAATGTTGTCTGTTAAGAATTGTTTGGAACTGTTCCGCTAGATTGAAGTTAGAAAACCTTGCACGGCTATTGTCTACATATCTATGAAAGGATTTAACATCAATTAAAGAAATCATTGTCGTTGCCATTTTTATTGCTTTTTCCTCATGGTATTGTAAAAAAGATTCAGCCAAAACAACCATAAAAGACAATCCAATTGGGCCTGAATTCTCCAACTCATGAATCTCACCATTCCACAAGAAATAACAACGAAACAAACAAAGTTCAATTAGTTGTTTTGTTTCAGTTAAGTAAGTGTAGTTGAATTTTTGTAAAGAAAGGCTTTTATTTAATTGATCCAAAAGTATTAAAGTTGCTTCTTTTAATGGTATTGATGGGTATAAGTTTACAATATCAAAGGATACCTGTATTTTATCTTTGTCAATTAACCACGACTTAGTCTTGTTAATAAAGTCTTTTGAATTACCAAAAAAATCAAATATTTTTGACTGAAGGCAAGTTAAACCAGTCTGCATTAGCTTTTCATAAAGTAAATTGTAATAAGGACATTGAATGGAATAAATTAATAACACTTAAAGTTGAGGATAAAAAATTTGAAAAAAAAGTCCGTGAGGCCTTAGAGATACAAAAACATCAATGTTCTCCAACGTACGGTGGTATGAATTTGGACAATGAACAGTATTTAAAAACAGATTTTTGGACTTCATTTTTTTCATACTTAGGTAAAAGAAGCCATTATAAAGGTGACGTCAAAATTTAAAAAAATTTTTGTTGTTATTTAACGGTCACAATTTTTGTAATTATATTATATTATATGCTGATGATGCCGGTGCCTATAATCCGGCGAAAATTTCAAATAAATTATTTAGTATTGAGAGAATTCGTATTATCTGATGTTTTAAATTAGTTAATATATATATATATATATATATATATATATATATATATATATATATATATATATATATATATATATATATATATATATATATATATATACATATATATATATATATATATATATATATATATATATATATATATATATATATATATATATATATATATATATATATATACATATATATATATATATATATATATATATATATATATATATATATATATATGTGTGTGTGTGTAAAAGGTGTAAGAGGTTGGTGTAAAGTTTTTCAATCTTATATCTCAATATCAGTTTAACCTCACTTATATCTCAACGTCAGTTTAACGTCACTTCTATCTTAACGGTTTTATAACAAGTCACTGTAAAAGTTTGGAATTTTTGTAGTACAATTCACTAGTAGTATTTTCTCTTTTAGATACTTTCTCTTTTATATTTTACCTTTTTTTTATTGTTGGTTTAGCTAGTATACTAACATCTGTTACGTGTATTTTCTTTTTAGATTATTTATAATTCTGTTTCTTTGGTCATAACTCAAATCAACTTTACTAAACTCAAATCAACCTCTTTGTTTTATAGAAATTATTTCAAAATATTTCTCCATTTTTAGCTATTTTTTCATTTTTGTTAATAGCATTGTACTTTTGTGTGTGACACGTGATTACTTTCCTCAAACAGTCGTTTTCATTTCAACTCTATGTGTAGCTTCCTAAATAATCTTTAATGTCACAGTTTATTTAATACTTTTTAATTCATATTCAAAGCCATTTTTTATAGGTAATACTAATACTTAATACTAGTAGTTAACCATTAATACCAATAGTTAATATAATAATTATAGTATTACTATTAAGTTCAATTTTACTATTTTGTCATAAAAAAAAATGTTAAACCCTCCTTCATCTAGGAATAGCGTTGGTGAAGACGAAAAAAAAAAGAACTTTTTTTGACAAGTTAGTAGGGCGTTTTATTACTATTTTTTTAAAGTGAAACTTACTAGATAGTTAGCAAAATTTTTTTAAAAAAAAAAAAAAAAAAAAGAATATATTAAAGCGTGATCACATCTCTTTGATATAAATTTAACGCAATAATTACGACAAAATTTTTGAAATCATTAAGATAAAAGAAAAAATGTGCTAAAATAAATAAATCACTGATATGTTCAGCATCAAAATAATAAAGATCAGCATATTTGTATTTTTGCTAAAAAAAATGTGTTCTAAAATAAATAAATTCATCCAAAATTAAAGTTAAACTGTTCTAGTTCTAAAAAATATCTTAGGCAATATTTCGTCTGACTTAATGCGCGAAGTTTGAGAAGTCAGACGAAAAAACTTTAGTTAAAAAATCAAGCAGAAATTTTTTTTTGATTATTTTTAATGAAAGGGGTACTAAATCTTTTTTACTACATCTTTTTTTCGATTTTAACGTTACTGCAAAAACCTAATTTGAACTAAACTTAAGTTTTTTAAAAAGCTAGAAAATAAACTATGAAACTTCCTAAAACTACGGAGTCTTCCATTGTTTTTTTCTAACATCAATGTAAAGCCGCATGAATATTTGTTCTGGCAGATTGTAAAATGCATTAACGCTAAAACCGAGGTTAACTCGTCTGACTTCCCAAAGTTCACGGGAAAAAAAGTCAGATGAAAAATCGTCTAAAAATATCTATGTTCATTCAATGTAATTCTTGAACGCGCTTTAAAAAGCGTGTCACAGAGTTTGGTCGAAAAAACGTTTCCGTAAAAGATTACCTAAAAGATACCTACTATTGAATTGTAAAACGATTAAATATGTAATCTAATTTATTATCAAAACTTCTATGTGTTTGCTAATACTAAAAATAAGTTTTGGTTTTATACAGCGAATTTATACTATTATTCATATGTTTATCTTTGCATGTTATATATATTCGAAAGCGGTTTTTACTTAAACATTCAAAAAATAATTTGTCTCATTTATTCGTGTCATCATTTTAAACAAACCTATAAACGTCAGAATAGGTTTTGATTCTTCCTCCATAAATAATTTTGTATTCATCTTCCGTAAACAATTTTTTGGACGTAAGTTGCTCTGATGCTTTCAAAATGTTGTGAAAAAGTGGTTTGCGTAGTTGCCAAAAGTAACACGTGACGTAAACAACGACGGGTTTCGTGATGCTTTTATGAACACTTGATTACTATTTGTATTTTTTATTTAATTTCAGTAAAACCTGTAACCTAGTTTTATATTATATATTAGTTATATATTATTAGATATATATTTGTTAAACGAATTAAACAATATTGTGCTAAGTATCATTACGGAATTAATATTTATTAAAGTATTATTTTGTTTTTTAAATATAGACTTAGTATGCTAAAACTACTCAGAATAAAAGCTGCACATCCAAGTCATTTAAAAAATCTTCGTTTCTATAAGTCTCAGAATGGTTACTTTGGGTTCCAACCAAAGCAGAAAATTGAAAGTAAGATAAACCAAATATTTGTTGTTGTAACATATCATTAAAGATCAGTAAATGATGCAACGAAGATAAAGTTTTTTCTTTTTTCATTTTTATATAGTATATGTAGTTTAGTTTTTTTTTATTGATTTAATTTTTATAGAGAATCAACATGCAAAACTACAGAATGCTATAGATTTTTTTAGACGTAATGGTTACAAGTACGCTAATATAACTCCATTTTCAGAAAGGTATATTTAATTTAAAAAGTGTAACTTTATCAATTCTAATTAAAATGCATAAAATTGGTATGGTAGCATAAGATCTTAAAAAATAAAAATAAGGGTATATAAAGAATGAGGGAAACGTGTTAGAAGGGTGTCTATTTGATCTATGTTAATTTTTATTTTACGATTTTTGTTAATATTTATTTTATACATTCTACCAAGCTACTATATATATTTTATAGTATTTTTTATAATATTTTAAAGGATATATATATATATATATATATATATATATATATATATATATATATATATATATATATATATATATATATGTATGTTTAATTTTTTGTGGTATTTAAAAACTACATTTGACTAAGCCCCTATCAGTTAAGATTGGGGTGCTTTGTTAATAGTGTTATTATAATCATATTGTTAACACTATCAACACACTTTATTACAAAGTAATAGTTTTTCAAAACGGAAACTTTATATACAAATTTCATATGCAAAAATCAAACTCTGTTTGATATATCTTTGTAATAGTTGAGCTACAATCCGGTAAAGTCTGGCCACAGACAAGCGTGTTCAAATTCTAGGTTGGTAGGTTTAAAAAATGTATTGATATATAAATGTCATTTTTATAGCTTTATTTAATTTCTTTCAAAAGAAATTCAAAAGGATGATTCTCCAAAAAGTTTTTCAAAACAAATTCAAAGATTTTCAGATTTAGACTTAGCATTGCATCTATCATTGTGCAGATTCAGAAGGATCCTACTAATATCTTATACATATTATTATATTATTAAATGTTATTATATGTAGGTTTCAAACGTTATTATACGTAAGTTTCAAATATGCTCTTAACCTATTTTAGCCAAATTCACTTTGAGTAAATCTTTTTGTAAAAGCAAGTAAAGATTTAATTTCTTCTTCAACAGAGTAACTAATGGAATATCTTGACAGATATATATCATAGAAGCTGACTTGGTTGACCAATTAAAAAATTACCTAAACAAATTGTGGAGCAACATAAAGCTATACTTTTTCAAAAACTAATAATAGCTATTACAGTACAATATCTTATTTTATTGTACTCCACTCTGTTCCCAGTTGTTACGGCTCTGACTTATTAATATTATTATAATTATTATTATATTTGTACAATTTTGTTGCATTTTAAATTGTGCATAAACTGTATTTGTAAAAAACTGTAAAGAAAACTTTTTCTTTAATAATGTAGCAAAAAAACAGTTTTTTAAAAATATGAAACATTTACAAACTACTTTATAAAAAAATGTTAGACTTATTGCAGTCGTAATTTAAAAAAAATGCAGACCTGTTTAAATCAAATTAAAAAAAAGCTGTAAACAATTTTTTGACTTTATCCTGAGAATAAGTATTCAATCCAAGGTTAAAGTGTTTAAATCAGAATTAAGTGCTTTGATCCTGGAATAAACTACTCAATTTTGAGATTTTGGGGTTATCCAAAATTGCAAGATTTGGGATTTTGGTATCCTGCTCTTCTCTAGAATTTAATTAACCGACTAGATAATTAGGATAACTTTCTTTTATTTTTTTCCTCAGTTATTCTCTCGAAGTATGCATATTTTGATTAAATGTGCTAAAAATGAAGGTTTGTTATAACTAAAATTGATACTGCTTGCAATTTCTTAAAAATTATAACTTTGTATTATAATTATGTAATATTTATAGTATATTTATTAAAAAATAAAACATTTGTTGTAGTATAAAATAATTTATAATATAAAGTTGACAAGTTAAATCACTTTAGGGGAGTTTGGGCCGAGGCCTGCTATAAATACTAAAGGCTATGTAAAAAGATAAACTACTCAAATGTGAAAACTAAAGATGAGATATTTGATTATTCAACACCAATATCACAAAAATGCAAGATTATTGCAAAAACAAAACTAATCAAATTTAAAAAAATTGTGATTCCAAAGTACTTAAATTTGGTATAGAAAAAACACAATTTGATATGATGTTAAGATTAATTCACCTCCCCAACGCCATGAAGGCCAATACAGTTGAGGAGGCTACTTTATTTGTGGTTACAGCCCTCATTCATTTCTTTACCTCTGAAACACAAACCTTAACAAACAAGGCCGCTGCACAGAGAAAAAAGTTAAGCATGGTATTACCAGGGACATGGTGGAGGTTGACCTCAGAACTTCTCGCTTATGAGTCGAGTACTCTACCACCCTAACCCTAACCCTACCAGTACACTACAACTGCATTTAATTTATTATTTTTTTTAAACATCTTCGCTTCCAACAAGGCTGCAAGCAACCACTAATTAGAGTAGGAAGTTACTGAAAGGGAAAAAACATGAAGATTGTAGAGCAAGATAACAATTGACAGACAACTTAAAAGATTGCAAATTATATGAATCAAGACAGCAAGATGATGAAAGCAAATTGCAAAGAACTGATGTTCAGGAAAAAAAACTAGAGGAATAAGAGTTTTTGGAGCACTTAGGAACAGTCACAGAAAAAAGATTAGACTTATTTGAATGACGAATAACACGAGAATAAATTTTAATAGATGGCACAAGAGAGGCTAGCTCTTTAGAACAGTGCCTATTATAGTATTTGTATTGTAAAAAATAAAAAAAATGCCTGATGAATATTTTTAAAGAAAATAAAATATCAAGTGCCCCTATTTGGTTGGCTCCTCTTTTTTTAAGTGTCATATATCTTTTTTCTTTTTCTTTTGCTAAACATTTTTGATGGAAAAGTTAAGTTGATAAAAATAAAAAGTTTCTTTGTTTTTTCTTACTTATTACATTTGTAAATTGCGCTAATATCAAATGTAATTGTCACTTAAATCCTTATTACTTAATGGTCATTCAAACTTCATGAGTAGTTTTTATAAAGTTAATTACTTCTCTTATCTTATCGCTTAAACAATATATTTAGACTTTTTTAAATATTAAAAAATGGTAAAAAGTGGCTAGACTAAAATGACTTACTGCTTATGTTAAATGGCTTAAAGTGTACATATATGGCTAGCAATTTTATGCTTTAAAATAAAGCCTAACTTGACATAAATACAAACATACTTTAGTTTGAATAACATCTGAAAGTGTCAAATCTGTAATATCAAAAAAATTCAATTGTTGCCATTCTGTTTACTTGCAATCACCGCAATAAGCGGCACAATATGCATTTCTTGGCATTACAGGTTTTATACTTTCAGGCAATGTGAAAACCTCAAATTTATTTATGCTTATGCTTATCTCAAATGATAATGTTGTGCAAAAAATTGCAGTGATTGGAGCTTGGGAACAAAGTACCCCAATATTTTGCCCCCAAACCTCAAAGGTGAGGGCAATTGTTTAATGAATTTGTTTTTGCTTACTATTTTATACTAAATTTACTTTAATTAATAGGTTTTAAATTTTATGGAATTTTCTTCAAGAGTTTAAAAGTTATGACAATTTAAAATTTACAACAACCTTATTTTAGGGAAGGTGGAAACTTTACACTGTCATAACTTTCAAAATCTAAAAAGTCATTAAGTGGTATTTAAAATCTCTCTACAAATTCAAATATAGTGTGAGATCTTAAAATAATTTATGTCAATAACTTATTGCTCTCACATTCTTTGTAATAGGGCAAACTTTTTAAGGGTATTTTTGTTCCAAAACTCCAATCACCGCAATTTTTTAGATGATAATGCTATTTCATATCAACAAACCTATGGGCAGGCAGTCTATCATTTTGTAAAAAAAAAATGTATAAGTTTTTAAACTTTTTCTGGTCTGGTTTATTAACGCGCTCTTTAAAACTACAGTTTATGGGAAACTCTTTTTGACTACCATGCAAGAGTATATATATATATATATATATATATATATATATATATATATATATATATATATATATATATATATATATATATATATATATATATATATATATATATATATATATATATATATATATATATATATATATATATATATATATATATATATATATATATATATATATATATATATATATATATATATATATGTATGTATGTATATATATATATATATATATATATATATATATATATATATATATATATATATATATATTTATTTATTTCTACAGTATAGATATTACAAATCTTTGCAGAGTAGAATTATTGTAATCCTACTATAGTAGCAATTAGTTAGTTATTTGTTTTTTTGTTAAGACGTCATATTTTTTCTTGAATTTGTTAACTGTTTTTGGCGTTACTAAGTTATTCCAATGTGGCATTATCTTGTTGCTGAAAAAATTTTCACGGTAACTGTGTTTAGTAAACTCTCTGTACTCTTTGTGTGGTTCTCTTCTGATATTAGAAGATGGACCTTTTATATATATATATATATATATATATATATATATATATATATATATATATATATATATATATATATATATATATATATATATCCTTATATTGTATTTGAAAGAGACTTTTATGGTAAAAAAGTCTCTTTTGACTACAATTTTGCTACCTCGACTCTTAAGCTGTATTTTATTGTTGTCAAAATGTCAAAGCAATTAATTAATGCGGAAGTACATTAAATTTTTTTGTTTTTAAAAAAAACCTCAATAATAATGGCTAGAAAGATTTTTGTAATTAATTTTGTTGTTGTTTTATTAAAATATATTTAAAAAACATGCGCGGAGCGTTGCTACATCGACTATCTTATAGTCTGCTGCTACAGGGGAGTGATGCTACATCAACTATCTTATAGCCTGACTCACAACGGAGTGTTGCTACATTGACTATCTTATAGCCTGGAGTGTTGCTACATTGACTATCTTTTATATATATATATATATATATATATATATATATATATATATATATATATATATATATATATATATATATATATATATATATATATATATATATATATATATATATATATATAGTTTTTGAATGAATTAAAATATGTTAATTTTTTGAATCTTTAAATGATTATATTACTTAAGTTTCTATTGCGGCTTTGCAGCTACAAATGATTTTATATTTGAAAAAATTAGCATGTAAAAAATAAAAAATGTAAGTTAATTTATTTACTTTATTTATTAAAAACTTATTATTTATTAGCAATTTTGTTGTGAAAGCAAAGATTATTTTTCCAAACATCATTTATTAAAATTATATTGCTGTATATATCATTTATTAAAAAATAATTGCTGCAGTTTAACTTTTGTTATATAAAAAAAAGTTTAACTTACGTTTTGTGCAAATTTTTGATGCAGCTCTTTATTTAAAATTTAATTTTCAATTAAAAAAAAATGTTTCGGAAAGAAAACCGAAAAAAAATGTTTCGGAAAGAAAACCAAAAAAAAATGTTTCGGAAAGAAAACCGAAAAAACAATTGCAATAAAAATGAGCTTTTTTTTTTTTTTTTAAGAATAAATAAAATTTAGATATTGAACAATGTTTTTAAATAAATTTGACAGTTAAGTTAAACCCAAGCATTAACTTTAATTTTAATAAACTTAAATATATTTTTTAAATCAAAATTAAATTATTTTTTTATCTGAGTAAAGTTATATATTTTTATCAAATTAGTTTTAAATTAAATCATGTATTTTTTATTTGAATTAAATTATATTATTATGATCTTTTAAACAAAAAAATTAATTATTACAATAAAATAAAAAACAAAATGAAAATAAATTTTTAATTTTATTTGAGTTTTTTTCATTAGTAAAAAGCGCTTGTATCTAACATAATTGTCATTCAAACTTTTGTAACAAATGTTTTTACATAAACGTCATTCAAAAGTTAATGTGGCTTTTTTAAAATTAATTACTTCTTTTATCTTACCGCTTATAGAATAATTTAAAACTTAAAAATAATATAAAGTTGCTTAAACTTAATCGCTTAGAGCTTACATAAAATAGCTTAAGGTGTATGTACAACAAGGCCTGAGTTTGCAAATGTATATATTTAAAATTAGAATAGAATTACTCATTTTATGTATGTTTAATATCTTTACCAAATAAAAGAGTATGTATTATTACCAAAAATATAACTACAATTTTAGTAATTTTATAAGTATGAATACACAATATGAATACACAAATTAAGATATGTGTTGTATATATAATCTAACATATAAACTTAAACTATATAAAATATAGCAAATATTTAAATAATATCAGTGTGTAAACTAGCCCTGTGGGGCCCCGTCAAACGCGGTATTCCCAAATGCTCATAAAATTAAAATTCACAATTTAAAAGTGAAAAATTCCCATTCTCCAAATAAAGTTTGCCATGTTAAAGTTTAATAATTATTCTAAAAATTATTGAAAATTACTTTCTGTTAAAAACTAATAGAAATTATTTTTTGCAATGCGTTCCAACAACAGCAAATATTATTAAAAAAAAGTTAGCAAGAAATAAAGTACAATTTAAAAAATTACAAATTTGTTTGGTTTAACACCCACAAATGCTATATCTTTAAAAGTTTTGCCCTTTTTGGCTGAAAAGTTAAATAAGTTAAATAAAAGTTTTTTGATTATAACAAACTGGTTCTAGAAATTTTTTTAATGAGGAAAATATATTTCTTTACTTTACTGGTTGCTTATTTTTAAAACGTAAATTAATTATGTATATTAAATTGTAAATTAAATATCTTTAATAACAAGATTTTTTTTATTACAACAAATTGTTACTAGAAATTTAAAAAACAAGAAAACTAGATTCACTGCTTACTTGAATTTAAAACATAATAGCAAATTTAAATGTTTCAATTAACCTCAGTCACAATAACATTTTATGACTATTCATTAAAAAATAATTATTGGTATTCTTCTTTGCTACAATAACGTGCTATCGCTTGTGATCTTTTGTAATTCTTTTGTAATTAAATAACTTTTGTTGTTGATTTTGCGGAGACTTTGCAATTGTAACTTTATTTTGCTATGCGACTTATGTATAAAGAAAGTTAATATTAATTATAAAATTAAACTCGCTATAAATGTAAAATATGAAATTTATGAGGTTGTGTTTACTATTTTCAAAACCTTTTTTATTTTTATTTTTTTAACATTTCTTTTGATGACACAATTGATTAAATGATAGTGTAAGGGTTTGTCGATAAATGACGTCAAACAGAATTTGAATAATAATTAGAAGTAGAAGATCATTGGCCGAAATTTTCATTGAACATAAATTGCTATATTACTTTAAAAATTATCCTTTGATGCCCACCAGTGAAAAAAAATATATATATATTCAAAAGAATACTCTTAACATGAAAGTGGCATTAAGATTAGAAGTAAATCAAATATATTATTCAAAATAATAATTAATACACACTTTATTTTATGATATAAAAATATATAGTTCTGAATATATTTTTGGAAATTGGAGCTTAATTTGCCTTATCGATATGAGACCACTTTTCATTTTGTGTTGATTTCATATTCATTTTCAATCAATGTTACAGGCAGTATTTTGTTTTATTTTTGGTGCTGTCTAAGCAATGTATGCAGCACTAAAGTGGAGTAGAAGAAGAAATAATATAAGAAAAAGACCCCACACCTTTCTGGTACACATTTTTATTTCAGGGGGGAGAGGGGGGGGGGAGATATTTGGTAAATTTTTTGACAAACTCCCAATTTTGTCAAAATGCTGTATCAACTTTATTTCTAGTTAACACCCTGAATATATTAAGTATTTTTCCAAAGATGAAATGGGAAAATGAAAATATGTAAACTTTAGCAAAAGAGGATGTAAAAAATGCAATAAAAACTTCTCCTTATCCATGTATTATACATTTTTGATGGAAAAACTCTTTATGAAATAAATACAGGAAAAAAGTTCAAGATTGACACGCTAACAGTTCTTGTGAACATTAAGTGTTAGACGCACCTACTAGGTGTTCTTCCTTTAACTTCCTCATCTGGTGAAGCTTAATGCACAAGCATTATGAACCTACTAAATGAATATAAACTTGAATCAAAAGTAGGAGGTCTTTGTTTTGATACAACAAAAAAGGTTCAATTGTAAAGATATCCAACAATTTAAATAAATATCTTCTAAACTTAGCATGTAGGCATCACATAACAGAATTCAAAATGGTGCATTTTTTGAAATATACAACAAATGAGTTGAGTACAGGACCAGAAACTTATTGTTTCTAAAATTTAAGAGCCTATTTGAACATCCTAATTTTAGTTTCACTCCAAGTGATATGTGCAAGTTTGATTGGAAGGAGGTTAGTGGTAGTACAAATGAAAAGGCTGCTGAAGATTCTATGAACTTTTGAAAAGCATATATAGAAAGAAAGGGGATAGTAGGAGAAGATAAACACAAAGACAGAAGAGAGCTGGCTGAATAAGTTGTGATTTATCTATCACCTTCTGTTTATGAAATCAGGGAAACTGGAACTCTCCATTATGTCTGTTTTCTGGCTAAAGCAATTTACTATCAGAAAATGCAGCTTTTGTATTCTCAACTTGACTTGGTTCAAAAAAACAATATTCTTAAAGAAGAAATCAAGCTTATCGTGGAGTTTGTAGTCTGTTTTTATGCCAAATGGTATTTAGAATCAAGTAATGTGTCAAAGGCCCTCAATTTAGATGATAAAGGTATCCATCAGATTCATCAATTCAGAAATATTTGTTGGAATCCAAAAGCAGTTAATTCTGTGCTTGATTTGCTTTTCAAGCACACTTGGTACTTAGACTCAACTATGATTCCAGTAGCTCTATTGGATTAGGATTTGCCTTTGCATGAATAACAAAAAATTGCAGCTGTAATTCTTTCATTTAAAAGGCTGAACACTTTCAAAATGAAAAAAAAAAAGTACATTAAAAAAAAATGCTAGTACTGAGAAAGATCCACCAATCTTAGCCCCTTTGGTAGATGAGTTTTCTTACCTTATGTTTAGTTTTAGTGGTTTAAAAAATTGCCGACCTTGTTTCACATATATACATGTATGTATATATATGTATATATGTGAAACAAGGTCAATATATATAAGGTTGGCAGTTAGGTCGGCATTGCCGAATGCCAACCCTAATTCTGAGGGCTGTATATGTATATATATATATATATATATATATATATATATATATATATATATATATATATATATATATATATATATATATATATATATATAGTCTTGCATGTCTCTTGCGTAGCATCAAAAAATATTTCCCATAAACTGTAGTTTTAAAGAGCGCGTTAATAAACCAGACCAGAAAAAGTTTTAAAAATTAAATTTTTTTTTTTAATTGATAGACTGCCTGGCCAAACCAAACCCTCAGTCGATGTAGCAGCACTCTCTTGCGAGTCAGGCTATTTGTCAGTCGTTGTAGCAGCACTCCCTTGCGAGTCAGGCTATTTGTCAGTCGATGTAGCAGCATTCCCTTGCGAGTCAGGCTATTTGTCAGTCGATGTAGCAGCACTCCGTTGCGAGTCAGGCTATTTGTCAGTCGATGTAGCAGCACTCCGTTGCGAGTCAGGCTATTTTTCAGTCGATGTAGCAGCACTCCGTTGCGAGTCAGGCTATAAGATAGTCGATGTAGCAACATTTACGCATGTTTAAAAAATGTTTTTTATTAAATCAAAAACAAAAACACCACTAATTAAAAAAAACTTTCTAGTCGTTATAATTGCGGTTTTTTAAAAAATTTTTAAAAAACAATTAAATTTAATGTACTTCCGCATAAATTAATTGCTTTGACATTTCGATGACAATCAAAAACAGCTTAAGAGACGAGGTAATTAAAATTGTAGTCGTAAGAGACTTTTTTTACATTAAAATGCTCTTAAAGCGACACTATATGAGTATATATATATATATATATATATATATATATATATATATATACATATATATATATATATATATATATACATACATACATACATACATACATACATACATACATACATACATACATACATACATACATACATACATACATACATACATACATACATACATACATACATACATACATACATACATACATACATACATACATACATACATACATACATACATACATACATACATACATACATACATACATACATACATACATACATACATACATACATACATACATACATACATACATACATACATACATACATACATACATACATACATACATACATACATACATACATACATACATACATACATACATACATACATACATACATACATACATACATACATACATACATACATACATACATAGATATATATATATATATATATATATATATATATATATATATATATATATATATATATATATATATATATATATATATATATATATATATATATATATGTATATTATATTCATACATTGTGTTATAACTTTATTTAGAGACAATTCGATTTTAAATGACTTGATTGATTCTGAGATTTTTGAAAGGGGAGGTAATATTTTCTTTTTTTTTTCTTACTTTGTTTCTATTGTTTTTTGAAGTTTTCAAAATAATTCTCTTTTATCTATAATTTTTAAATATTACTTTTTTAATTTTAAGTCAGGGTCATTGCTTTAATGTCAAAATGACATTTAAACATTTTTAGATATGTCTAATATTTTTTGTTATTGATGATTTTATTTCTTTCTTATTTTGTATCAGATAGTAATAAGATAATAGTTAAAAAAATTTCTATGTAAAGAAATTTTTTTTTTTTTTTTGTTTAAATAAACATTAAAAAATAATAAGATGCATAGTTTTGATTGTCGTTTTACTGTCCCCCCCTTCCCCTTAAAATTATGGAAGAAATTTGTAACCCTCCCTCCCCTCCTAAAATTTTTTTTTTTTTTTGTTACAAATAAGATACTATTTTTAACTTTCTTAGCTGCCTAATTATTTAATGAATACATTTTAATGCACATAAATTAATATTACTTTGAAAGTCATTATTTGTACGGGCATATAAAGGCCATTAAAAAATGATTATTTGTACGCAAAAATGTTTATATCTTTTATTTTTTTAATTTTTTTAATTCATTTTTTGATTGATTAAAGTTTCACAAACTTATAATCAATGTGTTCATAAATTGGCTGATATGGCCGTAGTGGCAGTGTAGTTACATACATTGAATGACTTTAATAGGTATAGAGGAAGGAAAGTTGTCTTATATTCTTATATATGTAGCATTCTTTTAATATGATATAAAGTTGTATAAATTAAAAATGACTAAATGGACAATTAACCTCCGAAGATATATTTAATTTTTGATAAATATGTTATTTAAATAACTTCTTTAGCAACAAGTCAGTCTAGCGATGCAAGTTGTATTAACATTATAATATTTAATGCTAATGTGTATAACCATTATTGTTGTTTAATTATAGGGGAAGTGGGTGGCATAACCGCCCTCGTAACGTTTGGATTAATGTTATATGAAAACAAAAACGAAATGTGTCTTTTTAACAGTTTATTTCAATAACCACATCATTAAGCTCTAAATTGATGGAATTAAGAAAAAAAATAAACGGTTTTTGTTAATGTTATTACACAAAAATTACACTTAATGAAAAAACAGTTTTTCCCCCATCGTGAGGCAGAACCGCACCCTCACAAAAGTTGTTGGTGGTACACTTTTCTTGGTACATTTTCTTTACAATTGTCACAGCTCAGATTATTTGCTGATTTTGTTGCTCATTTGAATACTGTGTAGGCATTACTGTGTAGGCAATACTGTGTAGGCATTCTTTGTACTTACAATCTGAGTTTTCTCATTCGATATACTCTGGACTTTATATTTTATTCAAAAACTCATTTAGAAAAATTAAATAAAAAATGAAATCTTATTTCCAACATCTCAAAAAAAACTATTTCTATTCAAGTTTTTACATGAACACATTTAAATGTGATGATTGTAATTGTTTTTATTTGTAATTACCTAACTTTGATAAATATTAAAAGTATGCGGTTGTGCCTCCTGTGCGTCTATGCGGTTCTTCCAAAGAGGACAGTTTTTGGAAAGAATAAAGTTTCATAGCTTGCTTATTAGGTTATGTTGATACCAAAAATGGTTTCCACTTAATAAAGTAATGCTGATAACATATATCTTTAATACTAAAATCAAATATTGCTTAATCATCCAAAAAAAGGTCTGGAAAAATATGATGTAAATATAATATTTTTATCAAAATAAACATTATTATTCACAACTTCTCAGAAACGGCATTCTTTTTGACAGAAGCAAAATGAATGAAACTGTTTTACTAACGCTTGGTATGTTTTTTGCCATATTAGATAACATTTTTCAAAGGGAAATGTTAAAAAATGGTTGTAAAAGTAAATGTTTATACAATTAAAAAAAATTATATACAACACTTTTTAATAAATTTATTAAAATTTGTTAATTTATTAAACCAATCATTAATAGTAATTTATTACTTTATTTAAAAATGTTTTGCATAACTTTAATACCGTTTAAAAAGATAACGCTTATTTCATAGTTTTGCTTCGAGTTTAAGTTTTTATTTTCATTTTAGTGCTTATATAATTTCTTTTTTGTTATGAATTTGTTTTTCGTTTCTTTTTTCATTAGGAATTTTTTTTTCGTTAGTTTTTTTTTTTAATTTTTTTCGTAGTTTAAGTTTAGCTTAGCGTTTCTACATTCAGAGCATTTCTGAAATTTTTAAATCATCAAAACATATAAACAATTGTGGTCAAGTTGTCGATAAATAAAATCATTTGCGTGGTCAGCAATAGCGCTTTTTATTGTTATTTAACTAACTTTGATTATTTTTCAGATTAATAATGGTTAATATATAATATAAATGAATCATAATGGAAACTAGACATAATGATCAATCTATACATATTATATTAGGGACCACTCCTGGTTTCAATGACAAGGAAATCAAAGGACATAAGCTACCAAAAAAGAAGCAAGTAATTCTTTGCCTGCTTGCAAACCTTAAGGATTTGAACTTTAATGATGCATTATCTCTTACAATTGATAATGTCTTGAAGCATTATATAAAGTCAAATATTGCTCCAATAAGTAGGAGAAACAACATTGGCAAAATAATCAAGGAAGCACATAATAAATTTATGAAGTTAATGAAATACAATGAAAATCAAAGATGTTTGGATAACCCAGGAATCAAGAAATTTAACATTAATGTCAACATTAGATGCTACCATGAAATTTTATAAGAAATCTTTTCTCCAAGATATGGAAGCTCAAAAATGACATAAAACAGCAAAGGAAAAAGAATCCATCAATGCAGACATTGCTTTTATGCAAAACATGATAACTTTCAGGAAAGCATCTTATTCAGGAATTGACAAAGTCCATGCAAAAGTTGTTGAGAAAAAACAGAAAAGAACCTATGATGAAGCTTTTCCCAAAAGAGACCATTCGTTAAAGTTCAAAGAAACTGTTGAGTTTAAGTTAGCCAGCAGTTCTTGTGATGAATCGGTTGGGGGGAATGCTGGACCCAGCTCTGCCTGCCCTGAAAATGAAAGGCAACACAAAAGGCAAAAAAAATCAAACACATATTTGTTCCACATGATATTCTATAGAATCCAAATGTTATTGCCTGGAGTGTGAGGAACAACATAAGTAAATACCTGTATTAGTATCCGGAGTCAATGAAACTAAACTTCTTGGTGTACCACCCCTTCCACGTTCAACCACAAAAGCTGATCTGAAACATGGTAAAATCTTTGTTGTAACAAAAAATCTACTAAAAGATTGGAAATGCGACAAAAACATGAAAGGCATGGTCTTTGACACAACATCCTCGAATACAGGTTAGGCAATTAGCAATTATTTATTCCTTTTTTGATATGTTAATAGTTTATTACATTTCAAATCAACAAATCATTTTTGAACAAACTCTAGTGATTTGATTGACCCTGGATCAATGAGGTTTTTCCATATTGTGAATTCTCCCTATGAGTTTCTTAAAATACCAGCCCATGAATGGACAAAAATGGATGACTTTCTTGAACTGAAGACAATTGTTCAAAGTATTCAAGTTGTCATTGAAGCTGCTGAAAGAGGAGTAAAGCTATGTCATGATTTCTTGGATGTAACAAAGGAAAAAGAAAGATGACTTCGAGTAGTTGAAAGTCTGTTGAAAAAAGTTCCAGATCAGCGCAAACTAACACCATGTTTTCAAGAGATGTCGAAATTCATAGCACTGTTGATGATTGGTGATTACATAAATGAGGTTACAATAAATAAATAAATGAGGTTACAATTTTTATGATAATTATTGAACATTGTGCACATGGTATTACATCATTGGATGGAAAATTTTGCTTTTTAAATAAATTCAATCATTTAACATAATATTTTTTAAGTAAATTCAATCATATTCAATTTGATTGTGCTGGCTCAATTTTTTGAAAATCATAAAAATGCATATATTTCCGGTGTATATATATATATATATATATATATATATATATATATATATATATATATATATATATATATATATATATATATATATATATATATAATATATATATATATATATATATATATATATATATATATATATATATATATATATATATATAAATATATATATAAATATATATATATATATATATATATATATATATATATATATATATATATATATATATATATATATATATATATATATATATATATATTAGGGTGCATCACAAAACAACAATTTAAAAATTTTGATTTTGTCTGACACCTTATTGTGTTCTATATATTAAAAAAACACTGGATTTCAAATATTTTGGTAAAAAAAATATTTTCAGAGGTCCCACAACACTCTTGAATATTTAATGGGTCCCTAATATTTTCAGAAAAATATTGTATTTTTAAAGTAGGTTATGTTTGGTCTTAAATGAAGCGAAATTTTATAAAAAATTTTAAAATAATCATAATTTTATAAAAATAGCATTACTTTAGATTTTTCTGCAAAGAAAATAACAAAATTTACACTTTTTTCTTATTTGCTATATCTATGGCAGAAAAATCTGAAAAAACATTTTTTTTTATAAAATACTTATTATTTTAAAATTTTTTATAATATAATATAATATATATATATATATATATATATATATATATATATATATATATATATATATATATATATATATATATATATATATATAATATAATATATATATATATATATATATATATATATATATATATATATATATATATATATATATAATATATATATTATATATATTTATATTATATATATATATATATATATATATATATATATATATATATATATATATATATATATATATATATATATATATTATCTTTATTTAATGGTTTATATTATTCTATTATTATCTTTAATGGTTATATTATTATTTATTATTTTTTCAGCAATGATATATTGTTTGTATCATTGACGCATAATGTCAAAAGCACAGCAGAGTCTCCATTAATCAATTAAAATTTAATTCAATTAATAAAAAGTCAATTCCAATAAATGTCAAGTCAATTTAAAAAGTCAATTCAAATTTATGTTAAATTGGAATAGCTGCAGTTGAGTGTACATCTTATTTTATGTCCTAGGCTAGCTGCAGTTGAGTGTACATCTTATTTTATGTCGTAGGCTAGCTGCAGTTGAGTGTACGTCTTATTTTATGTCGTAGGCTAGGCACTCTTGTAACAACAGAAAAGATTGTCTAGATTTGAAACTTGAAAAAAAAAATGTTGCAAAAACAAATACCCTCTTCCTCCTGTAACATATTGTTGCAAAATTGCTAAGCCTTCTCAATCTCTGTAATTTGTGGACAACCCCCTATACTAACAAATATATTTAACAAACATATTTTTTACGATAGTGGAAATACTTATTATTCTACAAAACATTGGGAATTTTTATTGAAACTGTCTTAATTTTTCAACAAAAAATAAAAGTTTTATTTTTTTGAATTGAAGTGGGAATTTTAAACCCATTGGGAATTTCACAGTATACGCGATGCCATAGGGTGGCTAATACCCTATATAGTACATATATATATATATATTTATAGACTTTTTTTGCCAATCCACACAGTTTTTTTGACTTCCTTGATGTAATTTTTTGCTATGCTGTGCCTGTGTGTAAATAAATTAGTCAATATATGTACATTTACTGTGCCAATATCTTAATATTTTAGATTATATATATTTAAGTGTGTGTAAAAAGTAAAAATAAGTTTAAAAAATTCGAAAACAAGGAAATAAACTATTTATAACAAAGTAAAATAATTAAATCAATAAAATAAAATAAAAAAAATTTTGTTAGTTAAAAAAAAACTTTTTAACTTGAAAAGTTGTTTTTTTTATGTTTTTTAAAAATCAATTAAATTTTAGTTTTTTTAATTTTTTTTTTTTAGGCTTACTTTTTGACTTTGTTTGACTCTCACTGATGTTTTTAGTGTTTTACTTAAAAACTTTAGTGCTAATATCCCACAAAGCAACACCTTTACTTAAAATAAAAGGAATAGATACACCTTTACTTAAAATAAAAGGAATAGATACACCTTTACTTAAAATGTCTTTAAGCCAATCTGGGGTAGGCTTTAATTCATTCTGAAAAATTATGAAAAGTTAAAATTTAAAAATATATTGTATGACATTAATCAAGTTTAAAATTGATTTTGAATAAATTGTTCAAAAGTTTAACAATGTGAAGTTAAAAAAATATTTCAATACATTTTTCATTGAAAGGTAGTCTGGAGTTACTACGCCAGTGTTTGATGCTATTGTATCAAAAACTATGCCTATGACACATTTAATACAGTTTCTTGTTCTAGTAGTTTATGTGTTCTTTTATTTCAGTAGTTTATGTGTTCTCTTACCTTAATCATTGTTTCCATCTTTTTGGTTGAGTTGTATAGTGGTGCTGGGACACTAATTTTACACCTAAAAATCCTGAAGAAATTTTAGAGTATTCTGACTCTCTGAACCTGAAACTTATCTGAAGGAAGAATCAGAAGGGAAGAATTGGATTCTTCTTTCCTTTTTTTTTAAGCATGTTTTGTTGCCAATTAAGTTCATCAACTCCAAACTTAACCGAAAGGAAAATACTGACTTTATAAGATTTACATTATCTTTAGGTATTTGTAAGAATGGTCTGCACACAATTTGCTTTGTATCTAAAAAATGCAATGTATCAAATATTGAAGTGACTTTTTTTCAAAATAAAATTGTTTTACTAAACAGAAAATTAAGCAATTAACTCAAGAAATTTACTCTAAAGCACCAATATATATTGTGTCTGTAATTTAAATTGACTCAAGAAGAATTACTTATGTGGAATATTGATAGAGTGTATGTGGTACTTTTAGTATCTAACAACTGTTTTAATAGTTTTAAGTAATTACAGAATATCATTTGACAGAATATTTTTTGGATTCCATTCGACAGTTTTTTCACTTCTTTATAAGAACACTGTTTCATTCAATTTTTTTTGTGTCAAAATAGAAATTGCTAGAAACTTTAATTACGTAGGGTTATTTTTTGTTATGCTACAAAATAACCAGCCATAACCAGGCACAGGATGGAAGGTGGTTGCAAATATGTAACGCATTGCGAGGAAGTGCTTTATCCTGTGCTGCTGTGAATCTTGCTGCTTGTGTAGTTTACAACAGTTTGGAAGAGGAAGAAAAGAAAGATGCAAAGAAAATTGAAAATATGTTGTTGCAAGCTTTTTCTTTGGATTCCTGCACAGCATATGTTTTGTTCATGAAGAGAAGAATAAACTAAATAGATAGAAAAAGTGGGTATGTTTTTGGTATATCTGAAATGCTTGATGTATTTGGCAAAGTTGCCAAATAAAGAGGTGTAACTGACATTGATTGTTGGATTGGCAGAAGCAGTGTCTTTGAGATTTCGAGCCAAATAAAAGACGAAGCGTTTCCTAAAGTAAGAGTGGTTCTGAATCACGTTGAACCAATGGGATGAGTGAATGTCACTGCTGCCATTACCTGCCAAAATTTGGGGGAACAAAGTTATCTAAATCTGTGTTAAGCTATAAAAATTTATATTGCAAACAACTGCACAGCACCCAACAAAAATGTTTCAATTGCAATGATCTAGGGCATGTGTCAACAAATGTGCCTAGCAGCAGGTGAATGGTTGGGAGAGAAAGCAGTATGTGCCAACATGCTCTCAAGAAACCAAAAGTTTAGCGCATTTGTTGTCGATTAAATGAAAGTTGATGGTAGAATTGTGAAAACTGTTGTGGATACTAGATGTTCATTGATGATTATTTTTCAAAAATTAGTTTCTGATGACTTGTGCTGACATTTAAAGCTTCAACTTTCATAGAAAGCTATACAGCTTTCAAGCTTCCAGCACTATTTGCATATGCAAATAGTGCCTATTGCATGGATGCAAGGAAAGTTTAAAGTTGAAATAAAGTGGAAGGATTAGAACAAAAAATTGAACATGTGTTACTAAAAACACCTTAGATGTGTTGTGTGACAAAGTGGAGTCTAGGTATTATCACTCAGGACATATTGGACCCAAATTCTTGAGTTAGATGAGATGCTGTACCATGTAAATCATGTAAAACCAAGAAATAGAATGCAGCTCAGCCCAATATGCCATATGAGGGTTTTATAAATAAAAATCAGCTATGACAATCAGAGAAATAACAAAGATGTTGAACATGCTGATTATAATGAGGCAATTACATTAACAAGTGAGTGTACAGATCTCAGCAGTTGACAGTGAGATCCAAGCAACCGAGAACAACCAATAGCTCTCAAATTTTCTGAAGATTGTTGTTAATGAATGTAATTTTAGAGGATCAAGTAGGAGTGTAATCTTTTTATGTCAAATTAAAATTTACTAAAAGCTTTATATATATTTATTTTTGTTATGACATAATAATTTTATAATGGTTTTTAATTAAATATTATTTTTAATATGTTTAAGTGGTATTTAATGTCAATATTTGTGGATTACAATATTATAAATTTTGTATGAACAAATTTATATTTACTTAAGATATCTTTAAATTTATTAATGTGTTTTGTGTGAAAAATCTACAATTCGTTGATATTAAATGAATGATTACAAGTTTCATAGCTACACAGTTTAATTGCACCATGACTACAATAGTACAAATAAACTTTTTAGTTTCATAGCTACATGGTTTTTTTTAACCATGATGCACCCAATACAATTCTTTAGATTCCCTTAAGATGTTAATAATACATCTTGTCATATATATATATATATTTTAACTTTATTATTATCTTTCTTGTTTAGCAACTTTTTTGTCATTCCACTTCAAATCAAAAAATCAAAAGTTTTTAATCAGTATTTTTGACTTCAAACAAAAAAAAAAAAAAAAAAATTTGTTTGAGAATTAAATTACTAAATTTAATAAAGTTAAAATAAAGATAAATTCAAGTAAAGATAATTTAACAAGGAAATTGAAATGCAATATAATTTTTTGGAATCAAAACGATTGTATAGCTAATAAAAACTATACTATCAATTTGCTGGAATCAGTTGATTTTTGAAGATATTAATTTGCTGGAATCGGTTGATTTTTGAAAATGCCAATTTGCTGGGATCAGTTGATTTTTGAAGATACCAACTATTGATTAGCAATTTGATTGATTTTTTGTGATTTCAAAAAAAAATACTGTCTTGTAGAAGCACAATTTCAAAATGACAGCGAAAAAAGTATTTTGATTAGAAGAGTGAGAATAATTTTATCAATTAGAAATTATGTTTTAATTAAGTAATGCAAATTCAGATTGGTTAGGCATAGAGGGAGTTGTATTTTACTGGGGGGTCTGATAGTGTTATCCTGTATTTGAACCTTTATTATTCATATTGTTTATCAAGGATTACCAATAATAGTAATATAAGTTTATGCAGATGATCATAAAATTGTTGCAGTGATTGGTTACTTAAGCTTGGACTCAGTACTTTTAAACAGATAAATTAATTGGTATAGCAAACAAATGGTTTATTAAGGTATTCAAAAATACAAAGTAATTTTTTGAAAATATAACAAGATATTTAATTTCTTATAAACAGAATTGCTATGTATTCCAACTACATGACAAAAAATGTTTTAATTAAATTAATTATTTTTTCAAATAAATTTTCAAGAACAAACTTTAAACATATATTATTTTTTATTATCTTTTTTTTAATTATTATTTTTGTTATTTAATTTTATCTTTAATAAAAAACAATTTTATAAAACAATCGGTTGGTGCTTCAATATATTCACAGTATATTGATTACAATCTTTACCTTTATAAATGTCTTTCTTATCCTTGTATGAAATACTGTTGTCATATTTGGGCTGGTTCTTCTATTAAGATTCTTCTTTTAGACAAGGTTTAAAATTGTATTGTAAATGTTGTTAAACCTGCTCTAGCTGTCAAATTTATGCCTCTGTGCTGTCTCCATAAATTCGCATTTCTTTTTTTTACATAAGTACTACCATAGTTGCTGCTCAAGCAAGATATCAACACTTGTTACATCAAATATCAACCTTGTGTGGCTCATTATTCAACATTGCATTCTTTTACTTCAAATTTATGCCTGACAAACTTTTATCTAGTTTTTTCCCTTGAACGTTGGCTTATAAAACTTAAATTTTTTTTATCGTCATGTTTTTAAAATTCATACAACTAACTGTTTTTTAAGTCTTCTATTAACCACTTTACGTGGCTAACAATAAGTCTTAGTGAAATTATCTTCTGACAACTGCTTTCTTGCTCTTCAACTATTTTTTGTTAAATTTATCAATGTGGATTCACTCTTAACACTAACTCATAATAGTGGTTGCTTGCAGCCTTGTTTAAAGTGAATTTGAAAAAAAATTATTTTTTTATAACAATTTTTAACAATTTTTTTAGTTTCTTTTTTTTTCCTTTTTCTCCTTTTTTTTTTCCTATTTTTATTTTTTGTTTCCTCTTTATACTTTATTATTATTATTATTATTTATTTATTTGTATTTGAAAAGAATACGTACAAAATACAAGATAGTGAGACAGATAATTACTAAATTACTCTTATTGTAACGCCAGCAAAAAAATAGTAAAAAAGTAATAAAAAAATTTTCTATTATCAATAGTGTATTTATTACATGGAATAAACTTTTGTGACTTCTAGTAAAATGTTTTGACTTAAAAAAGTACAAAAATTTGTAAATCAATAAGATTATGAGATTTTTTAAGTCATATAAAGATCAAATTTAACTCTGCAATATTCAAGAGATTTAAGTTGAAAGACAATAAGTCTTGATGTAATATGACATCTTTTGCTGACAATTCTGGTAATTTTTGAACATTTTCTATGCAAGTTATATCTTTTGAAAGATGAGGACTCCAAACTATGGTGCAAGATACAGGCCATAACTCTATAAGCTTTTATAAAATTTGTTAGCTTTTTTTTTATAACTTTGTAAATTTTATATAAAAATCTTTTGAAGAAGTTATTCACTAAAAAACAAAAAAACAATTTTAATGGTAAAGTTATGTATTAGCAGGCCTTTTACTGCTTGTGTAATTTATTAAAAAAAAAAGTGGTTTTTTATTGCAAAATTATATAAATTTTATTTAGATGAAGCAAAATATTTACTGCAACATTTAAAGTCTTCGTACAGTGGTGAAATAGCCTTTGAAATTGAACATATTGAGGTATTATTCTATCATTTAACTATAGCTCTATCATACAAGATTTTAAGGAATAAAAATGGTTTCCATACTTTACATTGTAACATATTTTTTGCTTTAAAGAAACACAATATTAGTGATTATGATATAAGTACTATTTTACGAATTCTCAATTAAAATTAACAAATATTATTAATTTCCATTTATTATTGTGAACAAAGTATATATGTATTGAGTTGAGTCAGATTTATTTTTTTTAAAAAGCAAAATAAAAAATCTCTGTCTTCTCCTTAACTTTTTATATGTGTAAACCTTACACTGATAGAATAGGTAAAGAGAGTCTAGAAAGAAAGTTCACTTTTGAGTTTTCTGAAAAATTATAAACTACTATTTAAAAAATAATAAATTGGATTTATAAATATATTTATTAGTTATATTTGTGTTTATTAAAAACAGAAAAATTAATGTTTATATAAATATAGTTGAAGTATTAATTGGTTAAAATAATATTAATAGCACTATTAATATTATTTTAACCAATTAATATATAATACTATAATATAACATAATAATATATAATAATAATAATATAAACATAATAATAATATATCATATAACCAATTAATATATAATACTACCCGCTTGGGTTGTATTATATTAAAGAAAAGTGCTATAAATTAATAGTACTATAGTAAAGCAAGGAACATATATAATATAAACAAATAAAAAACAAGTTAATGAAAAAAAGATTTTTTTTATCTTATGTTGTTAAGGTGCTTCGAGAAGGGTCTTATCATGCTTAGGGTTTAGGTATATTTTCTTTAAAATGTTATATTATAAAGTTCCTATAAAATAAATAACAAACAATATTTTAAAAATACAACTTAAACAAACCATTAAAAAAAATAAAATAAAAATTAGAAGAAAAGGAAAAATAAACAAAGAAAAATAAAAAACTTAGAATTATTTTAACTCTTTAGTTAACTAAAATTAGTTAACTAAATTTTTAGTGTAACTAAAATTAGCTGACTAACTTTTTAGAACAACTAAAATAAATCAATTAACCTTTTAATCTAAAATTAGTCAACTAACTTTTTAATCTAGCTAAAATTAGTCAACTAACTTTTTAATAGTTGACTAAATTTTAGTTAACTAAAATTACTCAACTAATTTTTTAGTCTAACTGCAACTAGTTGACTAATTTTTTTAGTCTAACTAAAATTAGTCAACTAAATGAGATTTAGTGCTTGAAAAACAAAATAACTAAAATTTTTACACATAAAGGCGCTTTAATAAGGCGGTTGAATACTTCGTTAAATACTTAAATTTTATCTTATTAAAACACTGTCCTAATTATGAATCCAAAAGCCCAGTCAAATCAAATTGTTATTGAAAAATAAAGTATTGTTTTTGCAATGAAAAAGAATTTAGACAAACTATCATTTTAACCTTCTTCAACTAAATCTATGACATGTTTTACTACTAATTGCAAATCTTATTGTTTGAATGTTACTGGCGTTGTTGGATACTGCACTCATTATTTTATCATCTACTTTAAATTTTTCTAGGATTTTTAGCAAATTCTCTTTTAAATTATCTGCCTCATGGCGCCCATTAAGTTATGCAAACCTCAACAAAAAATGATAAAATTGGTTTTGTCAGAAATAAAATGTGCATTTGCTGGTATGTAACAGGACATCCACCCATCAGTAGTAATAGATTAAACTTTAATTGGCAATAATTTCAACTTCAAAAGTTCAACTTTTTTTTTATATAAGTCTGTTAAAAGAGATCTTAACTTTTTTCTGCAAGGCGCTTGTACTTTGGATTTAAACAAAAAACTTTAAAGGCATTACTTTCTTTCAACATAAATGGAAAATAATGAAAAGACTTAAAAGACTAACAATCTTGTCACTATTTTTTTTTTGACAAACCACTTATGTTTTTTAACTGGATGAAAAACTTAAACTGGTTTTGATTTAGAGGGTTTTGTTTATCTACAGTCTTTCTTTTTTCCAACCTTTTCTCTAAACCAGATGTTAAACCGGCGTGTTCAATTGGAGCAAGCGTATTATTGTTTGACTTTCAATTTCTTTTAAGTTTATAGATATTTATCTAAAAGAACTATTTATCTTGTATAAAGCAGGAAACCATTATTTTGAGGATTCAATTTAGACATTCCACAAAAATTTTTATGTTGAGAAATTCAATGTACATAATAAAATTATGACAATTAAATCAATTAGAGAATTCATTAAAATTCATTTAAAGTTAAGAAATTTCAAAAAATTTCATAATTTGTGACAATTAGGTAATAAAAATATTTTGTTTGTACCTAGTATTTATCCAAATGTTTTTTTTTTAATGAAATAACAATCGATTTTTTAGCTAAATGACTCGTTCTAAAACAGCTGATATTTTATACTGATTACATAACTAGTTTATATTTTAATTTTAGAAAGAAAAAAAAAGTTTAACGAGATATATATTCAATAAATCTCGTAAAATCTCAGTAAAATTCACTTCAATTATAAAATAAAGATTCTTTCTATAAAAACATGAAAAATAAACCTTAAAATTGATGCATTTTAGCTGTAAATAACTTTATAAAAATTATTTTTGCTTAACAGTCATAATATTATGGAGTATAGGCAATTTTTATAGCCACCTTGAATAATTTTTTTTTGTTTATTGCATTCCTTAGGATATTTCATTTTAAAAATGGTTTCAACCACCTCTGTAGCTTATTTAGTTCTAAAGATATTTGTGTTTTACCATTTTTAGTTTTTGGAGTTTTTAAGAAATATTTCTGTATCTCGTTAAAATATTATTATATAAATTAGTTATATTATATAATTGATACATTTTTAGTTAACTAAAAAGTTAGCCAACTAATTGTAGTCAGACTAAAAAGTTAGTTGACTAATTGTAGTCAGACTAAAAAGTTAGTTGACTAATTGTTGTCAGACTAAAAAGTTAGTTGACTAATTGTAGTCAGACTAAAAAGTTAGTTGACTAATTGTTGTCAGACTAAAAATTTATTATAGTTATATTAATTAACCAAAAGTTAGTTAGTCAACTAATATTTGGTTAATTAAAAAGTTAGTTGACTAGTTTTTGTTACTGTTTTTTTAGTTTATTTAAAATTTTTTGTTATTTATTTAATTATAAAAATGAATATAATTGTTAATTATATTCATTTTTGTATTAGCTATATGCGTAAGATTTTTCCATTTTATTGTCAGTTGTATTATCTATTATTATTTTATTTATAATATATTGTATCTTCTTAATATATTATTTATTGATTTAATATATTATTTATTGATTATAAATAATATTTATTAATAAATATGATAAATATATATTGATGATAAATAATATATTATTTATTGATTAGATTCACTATTTAAAAGTTTTTATTATTTATTTTTGAATGTTATTATATTTTTATCATTATAATATATTCTTATACATTTATTGATTACTGACTTATATTATTTTAATTTTATCTATTGTTTATTATTTTATCTTTGTTATTAGTTACTAGTATAATTCTGTATTTTTTTATTTAAAATCAAACACCAGATCAATCAAAAACCAACAGGTGGTTAGAATGATTTTAACACACTCAAAAACCAACAGGTGGTTAGAATGATTTCAACTCACTCAGAACTACTTATATTGCCAACAGTATTTTACAAATTTTTTACAATTCCATTAGGGTTAATTTTTAAATACCCATTTCTTATGTGTGTCAATAGCATTTTTTATAATTTTTTTAGGAGCATGTATAGATACATTACTTTCTCTTCTGTATAGAAATTAAATGTCTGTTTTTTCTATTATATTTAATGCTTTTTCTATTCTTTTTTTTTTATTAATTTTCATTTCTACACAACAATTACTTATTTATTAAGTGTAGTTAAAACAAAATATATAGATTAAAAAATATACTAAAAACAGACAAAATGCATAAGCCACATTATAGAATAACACCTATAAATTTTATTAAATACTAATGAACTATTGTTCATTATGATATATGAAACCTATGACATGTCAGGCCTTGTTAAGAAGCGTTACAGCTTTTAAATTTTGCGTACATAATGATAATTTTACCTAAGCGTTAAGCTATTTACATTACTCCAAAACTATTTTCAATTAGATTATTATTTAAACAGTCTTTTAAAATAGTTTATGCGGAAAACAATAAGCAATTATTAATTGTTGTAAAATACATTTGTGAAATATTTTTTTTTATTATATAAAAAAACAGATAAATAATTTAATAAATTTTTTTCTATTTTCCACTTTTTTAAAAAATTTTCATTTTAACTTATTTTATTACTATATTTTTATTATTTTCATTTTAATTTATTTTATTATTATTATTATATTTAAATTAAATTTATAAATAAATATTAATAAATATAAACTTATTTTATTAAATTTAGTTTAAATTCTTTTAAAACTTTTAAAACGCTCTGTTTTACAATTTATTTTTACTGCTAAAATTTCGTAACAATAAAGCAACATTTTTAAAGTCTAATTGTTGAAGTTTATTTTCCTTCTTTTCTTTTCACTTACGCCATTCTGTTTAAATTAGAATGTCAGTTTTCACTTTTAATAAAGAACGAATGAATGTTTTGAAGTCGTAACTGCTGTTAACTACAAACGTTTTTACAAAATTTAATCTTACGTTAAACGTTTATTTATCAAACACTTTTAATTAAATAATAAACTTTTTTATTTAATTTTGTTAAAACGTTTGTTAAAAGCGCCTTCTTTAAATAATATAATAAAATTTTAATATACAAATAAAGTTTTATTGTAAGCTCTATAATAGTAAACATTCCATTGTTTATTATTAAAAATAATTTAAATATAAGGATACATTTTTTTTTTTTTGAATATAACTTCAAAAAAACTTTGTTTGAAAGCTATTTTATCTTTCAATTTAACGCAATAATTTAGACCTTCCTATATTTATGAACAGTAATGTACTCGATGATCTCCTACCCTTCATCTTCTAGGATTAACTCTTACTTCTGATCTTTCTTGGAAACCTTATATCAAATCCGTTTGCAAAATTAGCATCTGCTAAAGTTGCTTCTCTTTATCGAGCTCGTCACTTTCTTACTCTGGATTCTATTCTCTATCTCTATAAATCTCAAATCCGGCCTTATATGGAATACTGTTGCCATATCTGGGGCGGATCTTCTAATGATGCCCTTTCTCTTTTAGACAAGGTGCAAAAACACATTGTAAACATAGTTGGACCTGCTCTTGCAGCCAACCTTCAACCTCTGTCACATCATTGTAATGTTGCTTCTCTTTCTCTTTTCTACAAATACTATAATGGGCACTGCTCTAAAGAGCTAGCGTCTCTTGTGCCATCTACTAAAATTCATTCTCGTGTTACTCGTCATTCAATTAAGTCTCATCCTTTTTCTGTTACTGTTCCTAAGTGCTCCAAAAACTCTTATTCATCTAGTTTTTTTCCTTGCTTGCAGTCTTGTTGGAAGCGAAGATAATTGAAAAAAAAAAATTTAAAGTTTAATTACAGAAAAACTTTTCTCTTTAAAAAAACCGAGTCCGCAATAAAAATATGAAGATGTTTAAAACGTTAGTTTAAATGAATTAAAAAAAATTTTTTTTTAAAGTTGTTAAAATTGCAGTTTTCATTAAATCAAAGTTTAATTACATAAAATGTGACGCAAATAAAAATACCAAGGCATTTTAAATGCTACTTTATAAATGCATCAATAGTTTTTTTGCAATTCTCATTCATGTAAAGTTTAATTACTTAAAATGTGGCATAAATAAAAATACCAAGATGTTTTAAACACTACTTTTTAAATGCATCAATAGTTTCCTTACATTAAATATAACGCTGAAGTTAAAAAAATATAAATAATCTTTTTTTTTCTTATTAATTTATTCCTAGTGAAAACACATACTTTAAAAAATTAAAAAAAATATTTTTTTTTTTTAATGATTACAGACAACTCAAAATATTGGCGGGTGACCAAGATAAGCTAAATTATTTCTCTCATTAGCCCACCAAATGACCGACCAAAATCCTAGTGTACACCATTGAACTGTATATAAATACATTCCCAGGTAAACTACAATCAAGCCTGTAGGCAAGTTATTAGATTTATTGAAAATATTTTAGATAATTTTTTTAGTAAATTTTATATAAAATTTATATAACAAATTTACAAAAAGATAATTTTTTCAGTTTTAAAATTGCTTTTTAACAAAAGTTTTTTCTTTATCGTTAATTTTTTGAATTTATCATAGAATGAATGTTGATTAGAAATTATTAACTAGTTTATGAGTAGTCACTGTGTCATAAATCGACCCTCAGGTTGAACTTTATCCAACTTGAAAAAAAATATGCCATCAATGAGATATTTATTAGAATATTAAAAATTAAACATTTTAAAAATCCAAGGGTGCATTTTAAGACTGGGGGGGGGGTCCAAAATCCTATTGAAAATATTAACAATATGAGGGCAGAGGGGCCTTGACCCTCTACTTGCCAAATTTTTTTATATAAAATATAAATCTAGCATAAAATATAGAAGTATATTTAAATTTTTTTGTTTATTTTTGTTTATTGGTGCGAAATGCACCAATAATTTAAAGAATAATTTAATAAATTTTCTAAATCATAAAAAAATTGTATTATAATACTCATGGCAATGTTATAATTTTAGTAAATAAAAAATGAACATAAATAGTTATTGTTGTATTTGCTGGGAAACAAAAACTAAAAAGAGTCTTATTGCAGTCCAAGATACTATTGAAAAACTGGTGCAGACGTATGTATACTCTGGATACTGTCAGATCTTGAATTAACTGTGAAAAATTATTACAGTGTTCAGTCCATGCAATTTGAAGTTGGGGATAAAGAGGTTGATAGGAACCTGGTTTTTGTAAAAGATTCTTCAGATTTTGTTATGAACAAGTGAGAGAGGGTTAAATCCTTATAATACCATTGTACGAGTTTCAATTGATGAAGGTGGATGGAGGAGGTTCATTCAAAATATGTGTTAACATTTTTGATGCAGATGAACTTAAAGTTAACAGTAATAAAATAAAAAACAGAAGTAAACGTCGCGGATATGACAAATATATTGGGTCTGGTGTGCAACGTATACAGTTTATTGCTATTGCTGAAGATGTTCAAGAAACATATCAGAATATAAAACAAATTTTAGATATTATCCAGCTAGACAGCCTGGGTTTTCATATTGCATGGGATTTAAAGTTAGCTAACATAATTATGGGTTTATCTGGCCATGGTGGCATCCATGCATGTTTATATTGTGAAAGTGAGAAGACTATAAATGCAGGAACTCTAAGAACATTTGGAAGCCTTGATCTTCATCTTTCAGAGTATCAAGCAGCAGGAGAAAAAAAAGAAACAGCACAGCTGTATAAAAATGTTATACGAAAAAAAAAGAAACAGCACAGCTGTACAAAAATGTTATACGAAAAAAAAAGAAACAGCACAGCTGTACAAAAATGTTATACGAAAAAAAAAGAAACAGCACAGCTGTACAAAAATGTTATACGAAAAAAAAGAAACAGCACAGCTGTACAAAAATGTTATACGAAAAAGGCTTATTCATCTTGATGAAGATCCAGAAGGCAAGGTAATAAACAAAATTCCTCCATCATCATTACATATATTTATGGGTTTTATTAATGTTCTCAGCGACCTAGTTTTTACTCTCTGGCCAAACTTTAATCAGTGGCTGTCTGGAAAATACATTCTCAGACATGGTTATCATGAGGAGGGTTTGATTGAGTAAACTGTAACAAGATATTAAATAATCTTCAAGATCTAGAAGATGCGTTCCTAAATGATTGTCAACAGCTAATACCTATTATAACATGTTTCAAAGATTTAAAGTGTGTCTTGGATGACTGTTTTTGTGATTTCCTTAGTCCCAATGTCAAGCATTCTATTGCTAGATTGAAAGACTCATATAATTACCTAATAAACTTTTCAAAAGGCTATAATTACACCTTACCCATAACATGGAAGGTCCACATCATGTTAGCGCATATTGTTCCTTTTTGTGAAGAAAATCAATGTGGTTTAGCCAGATTTGCAGAACAAACTGGAGAAGCTATTCACTCTAAGTTTAAACCAGCTTGGACAAAATACAAAAGAAATGTAAGTCACAAAGACCATGGAAAGAACTTGCATAAGGCAGTTTCAGACTTCTCATTGAGACGAAGATAGTAACTTAAAGACAATATTAATTAACTTTATAAATACTATGCAGTAACTTAATTATATAAAGATCTGTAAAAGTATTTAGCTTTATATAAATTACAAAAAAAAAGACCGGATTTAGGTTCACTAAAATCAATCTTTGAAAAAAATAAAGATAAAAGATATATAAATTTAGCATAAAGTTATTAAAAAAATCAAATATATTTTTGGTGAATAAAGTTATCATATATTATCATTATTATTCGGGCAAGATGGAAGGGAGAGGGATGTAAATAAAAAATTTATATATATTTCTATCTTTTATGCTAGATTTATATTTTATATAAAAATTATGGCAAGTAGAGGGTCAAGGCCCCTCTGCCCTCTTATTAATAATAATTTCAATAGTATTTAAGACCCCCCCCCCAGTCTAAAAATGCACCCTTGGATTTTTAAAATGTTTAATTTTTAATATTCTAATAAATATCTATTTGATGGCATATTTTTTTTTAAGTTGGATAAAGTTCAACCTGAGGGTCGATTTATGACACAGTGTAGTAGGCAGAAATTTTGTTAAAGTCAAAATGTTAAAAAAAAAATGTTGAGGGTTTTTTGACTGTTAAGAAATTCAACCATAAACAATTGTCTCATTATTTAAAAATAAACATAAGATGAATGTTTTATAGAAAAAAAATATATAAGTATACATTTTTAAAATAAGGATTTTTTTTTTTTTTAAACAACATATTTAAATTCTATTTACAATTTTTTTTATAACAATATTATTTAATTTAAAGATATTTTATAAAAATAAAGACTTATAATGAATTTTAATGTGGTTTCAAATTGAACTTAATTACAATGTGGTACTTTAAAATATGAAACTGGCGTAATTAAACTTTTAACAATGTAAATATGTTTATTGAGTAAAGTTACATTTACTTGCGTTACGCTTTTTCTTTACAAAACAAAATCTCATAACAAGGATATATAAAACAAATATAACTTAAAAAAGACTAAAATGTATAGTAAAAATTGATTGTAAAATAAAATAAAACATAAAATGGTATGGGGTGTAAGAAGTTATTTGCTTTGGTATAAACATGTATTGTAAAAACATATGTACAAATATATACAATATGTGAAAAAATTGTCACCATGTTTGAACGAAGAAACATTTTATAGTTTTAATTTTTTTTCATTTTATTTTTATGTGGAGAGCTAATGGTAGCAATTTTGTCGCGAAGTAAAGCAATTGACCTAATCAACCACAATTAATTACTCATACAACAAAAATTAACAGCCTTATTACTAATATAATACTTATTGAGTCATTCAGAAAATGTTTCAGTTTGTCAAAAATTTTACTTATACTTCTTATGTTTATGTTGTTGCCATATTTTCATTAGTTTGAGTTCTTAAAATGCTGCAAAGTATTTACATTTAAATCTTTTAAAAAAATTTTGACGCAAAAACTGGTATCACAGTTTAGGAGGGGGTATATTTTACAGGTACAGGTATATTTTGTACAGATAAAAATAGACAAATATAGGACTTTTCTGTTCTGAAAGACACTGTCAAGCAGCTTGATAAGTTTTAATAGTCTGTTTAGATCTTTTAGTCAAAATTAAAATGTGCTAATTTAAAAACTAAGCATTGTTATTTAAAGCTTTAAATGTAAAAACGTAACATTTAATATTTTTTTGCGTATATTAAAAAATTTAAGATTTTAAACTAAATTTTAGAAAAAACAAAACTTAATCATGTTTTTGTTAACTTACATAACATGAAAAGTGCAAAAGTTTTTTTGTTATTTTCTTAAAATGTATAATTTCAAAAGTATAAAATATTATTAAAAAGTATATTTTATTATTTTTTTAATTATCTAGGAAATTTTATTAAAATGAATGGATTACACAGATCAACAAAAAGTTGTAAAGATATTTGGGTTTAAATCTTTAGTTTTGGGGTAAAATCCCTAATATTGTTAAAAAAAAAAATCTATTCAAAAGTATGACAACCTGGGTCTCAAAAGAAGTGTATTTTCATAGAGATTTTAGAAAA
>NC_061160.1:39070940-39085940 GCF_022113875.1 Hydra vulgaris
TTTAATTGTTAAATTTTTTTTCCATTAAAAATGGCAGTATTATTTTAGTTAGTCGATGCAATTTATAATAGTATAGTTGATTTTGATATAATGGCTGCCCAAGATTTTTATTTTTTAATTTAATTTATTATTAAAAGTAGGTGAAAGGGTTTTTTCAGAGTAAAAAATATATCAACAACTTTTTATGTGCATGATCCAATTTTTAAAGAAACCATGTTTTCAGGTTTTCTCTTAATAAGTTTTGTAGGTCACTTTTTGAAACATTGTCAATTAAAATAATTACAAATTTTGGAATTTTTCCAAGATTGTTATTTTAAAAACTTATTGTTATTCAAGCTATTGAGCAAAGTGTAAAAATAAAGTTTTAGACAAACATCTTAATATGAGGATTAAACAAAAAAATTTAATGTGCAGTTTGTAATTTTGCAACAGAAATCTCCCCAGAATTAGTTAAAAATTTCAAAAAAGGAAGGCCAGTCTCCAATGAAACAATCCTGCCACATCCCTTACCCATATCTTGCAAAACAAAATTACTCAATTCATTAGACATAAAGTACAACTGTGAAGCATTGGTATTACAACAAACAACAAAAACCAACAAAAAAGGGAAGCGCGCATAATTACTTAATAAAAGAGATTAAAAATAAAATTGAAACTTAAAAACGTTTTTTAAGTGAGTGATTCCCAAATAGAAACTGTTTATAGTGTTCTCAGGAGCTGAAAAGGGCGGGAGTTTTTGAACCCAACCTAAGAAAAAAAACTTGTGGTTAAAGACAGTGCTCTGGGTTGTTACTTTAGCATTTCTGAGCGCCAAATCTGCTACTCAATCACATTGTGGAAAAGAGAGAAATATACCCAGATCATATTGTAAAGATTGGGATAGATGTATGAACATTTTTGTAGGTTTGCTTAATTATTTTTGATTATTAAGTAAATGAACTTAAGACCAAGTTCTTTAAAGGATTTAAAGCATGATAAGTTCAAGAATCGATGAGTTAAGAAACTTATTATGGTTATTGTGCAAGATGTGAACCACCACAACATCAAGCAGATGATAGATCTATTGGGGATTGTGACAGAGAGATATTTCTTAGCCTCTGATTTAAAGCTTTTAGTTATTTATTTTGGCATTGAAGCACCTTCTTATACTTACTTCTTCAACTGCATAGAAGTTGGTCTAAACTGTAAAATATAGACATGCAGGATTTTATAATCGTGGTAATACAATGTAATTGGGAATCAGTTTATCATTATTAATTTTTTTTTTTTTTTTTTACACAATCAAAATGTCATGTTGGATATTTTAATTCAAGATTTTAATCTAGGTATGATTGGTACTTGGTATGATTAGAGATAATGCAGAACAATATTTTGTGGCTTGTGGAACTCATAGAAAATATAAGTAAACTCTCTGCTGCAGCCTTCAAGTATTGTGTCCAAAATCCTTTGCTAGATCTACCAGATGATACACCTGTTTGAGGAAACCTCTCTCTAATAGAGCTTAATCTATTTTTTTGGACCATTTGTATTACATAGGTGATAAAATAGTGTCCATAACAGAAACATCAGCTTCCATGAATATGTGGAATAATTAATCTTATTTAAACATATATGATTTATTTCTTAAAATATTACTGCCTTATGTTTTCTTTCTCACAATTTAGTTATTGTTTTTTTTTCAATGAGGGGGCAATTGTTTAAGAGTGAATTTCTTAACAGTCAAAAATCAAAAAAATATTTAACATTTTAGCTGCATACAAAATCTCTGCCGACTACTCATAAACTAGTTGATTATTTCTAATTGACGTTCGTTCTAAGATCTAAAAACTTAATGGCAATGAAAAAACTTTTTGTTAAAAAGCAATTTCAAAACTAAAAAAATCATCTTTTCATAAATTTGTTATATAAAGTTAACTAAAAAAATTCTCTAAAATGATTTTGCCTAAAGGCTTGAATATGATTTATCTGGTAATGCATTTATATACAGTTATAAGTGTATTCGATACTTTTGTTTATCTGGTACTGCATTTATATACAGTTATAAGTGTATTCGGTACTTTTGTTTATTAGCACTTTTGTAATGGGATGAAAAAAAAGTAACTTAAATTTAAAAAAAAAATTTCTTTATTTTAACATAGTTTAGAAACTTTAGAAATTAAAAAAAAGTTGTTAATTGGAACATTTTAAATTAAAATAAAAATTTATAAAATTTAATAAAATAAATTTAAATTTATTAATATTTAATAATAAATTTAATTTAGATATAATAAAATAAGTTCAGATAAATTTAAGTAAAAAAAATTTAACCTTCTGTTGTTTTATCAAAAAAAAAAATTTTTACAATTGAAATGCAAATGTTTTTTACAACAATTAATTACTGCTTAAAGAGATCCCAAACCACCGAGACATGTTGTGTCGTATTAAAGAGACGGATAAAAATGTTTAGGCTAAATTTTTTTGATTAAAACAAAAGAATAAATGAATACCAAGAAAAACTAACTTTCTTATTTTAGTGGAAGCTCGATTTCTCCATTTTATTGTAGGCCTAAAAGTCAGCATAATATACGCCGCAATCTACAGCCTTGATAATTTATTCAAGTGTGTTTTATTCCTAAGAGTTTTAGTACATGACGTCATTGACTTTTAATTGTTTACATAATCGATCTCTTGTGCAAACAAACAAAAAACAATGACTTTATATACTAAAACTCCTAGGAATAAAATGTGCTTGAATAAACTATTAAGTGCATAGATTGCAGGGTAACTTTTTAAATTTAATTAAAATTCACAATTAAAGTTATATTATGCTGACTTTTAGGCCTACAATAAAACAGAGAAGACGAACTTTGACTAAAATTAAAAATTTATTTTTTTCTGGTATTTATTTATTCTTTTGTTTTAATCAAAAAAATTCAGCCCAAATATTTTTTTTTTATCATTCTCTACAATATGAACACAACATGTCTTGAAGGTTTGGGATCCCTTTAATGTTTTCCCCATAAACTATTTCAAAAGACTGTTTAAATATTTCGATGGAAAAAAATTTTGGCATAATGTAAATCGCTTAAGACAAAGTTAAAACTGCCATTTCATGCATAAAATGTGAACAGAATAACACCTTTTAATAAGGTCTGTGGCCAGTACAAAGAAGGAAAGTGTTCAAAGTTGTTAGACAACAGAGAAACATTAAACAATATTTTTAAATACGAGTTTGATGTTATATCTGACAAATTAACAAAGTTTGTGTGCAATGCCAGCACTAAATTGAAAACTTGTTTCGGACACATCTTACAAAGATCACTTCAATGCCTAACTGCCGATTTTCAGACAAACCATATGCTTCCTAAACGGTAGCATTAATATGAATACATATTACTAATCAAATAAAATCTCTGTCAAATTTTAAAAAATTTGAGAATTTAAAAGTTTTTAAAATATGTAATAATCTTGGAATGACTCATGATTGAATAGAATATTTGTTGCACGTATAAGTGAAAATATTAGACTTTGCTGTTTTCACAAAAGCTTTTTTCCTTGGATCCCAACAAAATTTTTCTAGGCATTATTTTTTGAAAATAGACATCAGTATGGTCCCAGAAAGGTGTGACATGACCCTGCAACATTTTTGGTTTGAACTTACTTCCTCTAGGGTGTGCATAATATTGTTGTAGTGCACTACTGCTGAAACCTTCCACTATTTTCTAATTTTCAATAAAAAAATGTAATTATTGGTTATGATAAAATTTTGCAGTGGCTTCTTAATTCATCATATTTTTTTAATTGATCGTTGTGCCATTATTAGTGTAAAACTTAGCTTTGTACAATTATTTACAAAAAATTTAACAACCCTGTTTTCACACTTGTGTGGTTTGAAAAAAGTTTAACAACCCTGTTTTCACACTTTTTTGGTTTGGATGGGTTCCTATAATGTGATTTTCTTATTTAAATTACATTGTATAAAGAGTTGAAGCAGTTTTTTACAACTGGGTGCTCTTTCTGGCAGTAATCTGTTTTTGCAGACCAGTACTGAGTAATTTTATTATGACTACTTGAAGGATTTACCACCCAAGGTTTACAAACTCACGCTACACTTAATCACGTTGAAGATTTTATAGTTTTCTTTCTCCTATTTATAAGTTGTTATGGTTAAAGAGCCTCAAATCGACTCAATGACAGAAGAAAATATTTTTTCAAATTCGGAATCAAATAGAATTAAAAGAATCTATACTTAAAAAGATTTTTTTCCTTTTGAAAATGAATTTAAAACATAACAAAACAACAAAATAATTATTTGTACATATTTATGTATCAAAATCCTATACTTTATGCATTACAATGTTTACTTTTTTTTTTAATTTATGCATTAAAAAACTGCTAAAATTTTTTTGTTTTTTGTTTGGCAGCACAGATTTTTTTTATCAAATGTTTATATAAAAACATAAGAAATATGGATGACTTGGTGCCAAACTAGCCTTTACAGTAAATATGTTGAAAAATTGGAAGCAAAGTTTAAAAGTTTTCAACAAAAATCACTACGCCAAACTACACTAAATAGACTAAATGTAATTGCTGTTCAGTGCATTTAAAAAATTTAATGTATGGTATACTGGTGTTTGCAACGAAACACTACATAAAGTATTTTTTAATATAAATTATTTTCAACTTTGTTGTATTCCTAGCAAAGTTTTATTATAGTTTGCTGGGTAGGTTGGTTAAAAAGAAACTTTTTTGTTGTTGTTAAATCATGATAATTGAAACATAGAAGCAAAATATAATACCTTCCCTCACCTAAATATGCCTGTTGTTCCTATAAACCACAAGCTGTTTCTCTGTCCAGCAGCTTTGTTTGTTAAGGTTTGTGTTTTGTTTTGAGTTTTAGAGAGAAAAATATAGCAACAATTTTAAATGTGAATAAAAGTTGTATTAGACTGTAATGGCTCCCTCAACCTATACTATATACAATATAGGAAGGTGAAAAGCGTAAAACAAAAGTAATTAGGTTTTTGAAAAAAGTAGCTTAAAAAATAGTTTTAAAACTTATGTAAGTAAAGTTTTTTAAATTTTATATTTTTTACTATAAAATTAAAGTGGTACAAGTATGTATTGCAAGTATGTATTACAAGTATGTATTGCAAGTATGTATTGCAAGTATGTATTGCAAGTATGTATTGCAAGTATGTATTGCAAGACTAAAATCTTCATAAGTTTTCTTACTTTATTTAGCATCTTCAATCAATATTAAGAATCATGGTACAGATCTTCATATTACAATGCTACCAAACCCTTCTCATTTGGAAGCAAGTCATCCTGTTGTCATGGGGAAAACAAGAAGTAGACAACTAACAAAGAAGTATGGAGACTATGGAAGTATGGAAAACCAAAACAAAGTGCTCAGCGTTTTAGTACACGGTGATGCAGCAATGGCTGGTCAAGTAACTATGCTAAATTATGCTACTTAAATCTCATTTTTATTTTATTTCTGTTTCTTCTTCTTAAATTTCTATGTTTTTTAGTTTATCATGTTATTTATTTCTTTGTTTATCTTTTGATTGAATATAGTGGTCCAATAGAAAGTTTATTAGAATTCAAGTTAATCAATTAAATACAAACAAAATTTTGATTCAAAACCTTGTTGAGCAAAAGTTGTTGTAATTACATGACACTTCATAACAGGTTTAGAAAAGTTGTTTGTACCAAAGTAATACTTTTTGTTGAAGAAAGTACTCAGTAACATAGTTGACTCTAGAATAGCTAATAGAAAAGTGTTTATAACAAGATATAGAGCAGTTTGTTGTAACAAAGTCAATATCAGTTTCATTCATTTTCGATGTAAATGTTATTCAAGCACAATTAAAGTTATTTAAGTTTGAAATAAAATTGAATTCTTCAAAGGGATCTCAAACCTCTGAGACTTGTTGTATTTATTTTAAAGAGGATGATAAAAAAAATGTTTGTGCTAAATTTTTTTGATTAAAACAAAAGAATAAATGAATACCAAGAAAAACTAACTTTTTTAATTTGTCTTCTCCATTTTATTGTAGGCCTAAAAGTCAGCATAATATACGCTGCAATCTACAGACTTGATAATTTATTCAAGCGTGTTTTATTCCTAAGAGTTGTTATACATGATGTCATTGACTTTTGTTCGTTTACATAATTGATCTCTTGCGCAAATTAAAATCAATCAAGTCATGTATTAATACTCTAAGGAATAAAATATATATGTATATATATGTGTATAAATATATATATATATATATATATATATATATATATATATATATATATATATATATATATATATATATATATATATATATATATATATATATGTATATATATATGTATATATATATATATATATATATATATATATATATGTGTGTGTATATATATATATATATATATATATATATATATATATATATATATATATATATATATATATATATATATATATATATATATATAAAACAATTATAAATAATTACAATGATAACACCAATAAACAACCAGGGTGTGTTGGTTATCAAAATAATATTTTTTCTGTAACTATAAGAAATTTACAAATTAAAAAAAAAAATTTACTGTTTTTTTTTTTTCACATTTATTTCATGAAGTACAAAAAAAAAATTTTATCCATAGGGGATTGTCATGGAGTCAGTATGTCTTTCACGTTTGCCAAACTTTGACATTGGTGGAAGCATCCATTTAGTTGTTAACAATCATGTTGGATTTACAACACCATATGATAGAGGGAGGTTAGTATATTAAAAATAACTTAATGTGTAAAAAATGTTTAAAATATTTCAAAGTTTTTTTATAGTACTATATATTCATGTACATTTTCAGATATTTCTTTAAATTTTTTTCCAAATAGTCCAAATCATTAAAAAAAGTCCAAACATCCAAATAGTTTTCTGAAAATACAAGTTTAAAAAATTTTTTTATATAACTTTATCATCAAATAATTAATACAAAAAAAATTTTGTTCATCAATTACTTAATGCTATAGTTAGGTAGTGGTTAGGTAGTAGTAGTTAGGTAGTGGTTAGGTAGTAGTAGTTAGGTAGTGGTTAGGTAGTAGTAGTTAGGTAGTGGTTAAGTAGTAGTAGTTAGGTAACATTATTTTTGTACAACTAATTTTTTAATTTAAACAAGTGAATTTATAATTAATTATTTTGACTGTTTCACCTAGAAATCTAGTTTCATTTAATTTAATAATTTTTTTAATAAATTAAATTAATTTATAAACCTTATCTAATTAAATAATGAAATACTTTTTATTCAACTAAACCATCAGCCCAGTTTACACTCCAATGCACTCTCGGCCTCTGTATACTTCAATGCACACTCAATCCAATGTACACTCCAATGCACACTCAGCCCACTATACACTCCAATGCATCTATCAGTCACTGTAACGCTCACTCCAATGCATCTATTTCCACATTTATACATTCATTTGTGCATGCATAAAATTTTTTCAGACACATGAAATTCTCTTAATTACACAAAATGCACTTATAGTTCCGGATGAAAAAAATATTTCGAATTTTTAAAATATGACCTGAATAATCACTGCATATTGTTGATATTCTTATAATGATGAATGGAAACATTTATAATGATGAATGGAAACATTTATAATGATGAATGGAAACATTTATAATGATGAATGGAAACATTTATAATGATGAATGGAAACATTTATAATGATGAATGGAAACATTTATAATGATGAATGGAAACATTTATAATGATGAATGGAAACATTTATAATGATGAATGGAAACATTTATAATGATGAATGGAAACATTTATAATGATGAATGGAAACATTTATAATGATGAATGGAAACATTTATACTGAGTGTTATACTTTACATCTACTTAAAATATCTTTTATTATTAAACTCTTCTGAAAACCATAAATGAAATCCATTGCAGAATGGCAATGGATTTTATTTATGGTTTCCAGAAGACTTAATTTTCTAGTAAATCATAACTTAATTTCTTGTAAATCATGACTTAGTAACTCGTGATATAATTTTTAATATTAAAATACTTTCTTTTTTTTTTTAGATAAGTTATCTGCAGTAGTTAAAAATTAAATCAAAAATCTGAAACCAAACACTAAAACCAAATTTTTTAATTATAGTTTAAAAAATAATTTTTTAAATATGCATTATCACTGTTTAGCTCAATGTCTCATTGTTCTGATGTTGTAAAAATGATTGGTGCTCCCGTTATACATGTTAATGGTGACTTTCCTGAGGTTAGATTTTTTTTTGCAATATTAAGAATTTATATGGAAATTTACTTTATAATATGTGGCTTTTGCATAGCTGTGGAGCTACTTTACACAAACAATTTAGGTGGCAATACTTTTTTGCTTCAAATGTTTAGGCAGAAACTGTTTTTTTGAAAAGTAAAAATATATTCAAAAAAAAAATTATTTTTACTTGGTGCTCTGGTGGTTGAGTGTTGTATATGAGACCATAACCACTTTTGCCTTTTTTTGCTTAATTAGCTAATTTTGTTCTGCAGTTTGTATTTATTCGTAGATATATATTTTTTAAATTTAAAAATTAATTTTTAATATGTGATTATTGTATTGTAAAAATGTATAGATCCTTCATTATTCAGCCATTTAGAATTCAATGATTTTTTTTTATCTATTATATCTAGTTAATAAAATCTTCCACACTATTGGAAGTGCTAAAATTATACTTAGGTTGATGTTTTAAAGTTTTTTTTCAAATTATCATTTGTTTAAAAAGAAAATTTATTTTGATCTTTAGAAATTTGTTTTGATCCAGTTATTTTATTTAGTAGGTATTGCTGCGATTAATAAGTTAATTTTATAAAATAAAACTTCTTGAAGATGTTAACATTTACTTAACATTTTATTTATAAATTTATTTATTAAATGATCTATATTGTCTTAAACTATTCGTTGTTCTCTTTTATACCATCTAATTCTTAAGTGTAGCACTAATATGTGTGGGGTATTATTCTGAAAAAATGTGTGGGTTATTATTCTGAAGTAAAATTATTCTGAAATGAATTTAAATAATACACATTACATGAAACATTTTTAATTTTTTTTTTAATGTTCATTTTTAAAAATGCCCTCCTTTTGATGTGATATACATTATTTATAATACATTAATTATATTAATATACATTAATTATAACATATATTTATAATATGAATTTCAGAATTTCTATCAAAATTTATAGATTTGAGATTTCAAAAGTAAAAAAAAAATTATAAATACTTTTAAATAAACTCAAAATCCTCAAAACTTTGAAAATAAGTTCTTATATTTTTTGTTGTTTTAAGTAACTCAGAATGTTGCAATTATGGTAATAATGTACTTGATAACTACAGCTTTCCTAAGCAACTTTAATTGTTATAAATTTTATTATTTAGGATGTTGCAAAATCTGCCAAAATAGCTCTGAATTATAAAAATAGATTCAGGAAAGATGTTATTGTAAATATGCATTGCTATAGGAAATGGTTAGTTTAAATAGCTTTCTGATGACTTTACATATAATTGTTTTGTAGTTTAAATTTTTATGACTAACTTTTTATCATCATAAATAATATATATATATATATATATATATATATATATATATATATATATATATATATATATATATATATATATATATATATATATATATATATATATTTATATATATATTTATATATATATATATATATATATATATATATATATATATATATATATATATATATATATATATATATATATATATATTTATATATATATATATATATATATATATATATATATATATATATATATATATATATATTTTTTTTTTTCAACAATTTGTTTTGGAAAACAAATTGTTGAAAAAAATTAAATATGTGTTTTTACTAATTTATTATTGCTCTGTTCTATTGTGTTCTGTAAAACATTGAGCACTCTATTTGTAGAACATACTAACATATATACAGTATTGGCCATTAATAACAATCCATTACTTTATTTTGGTATGAATTTAAGATTAAAATCAAATATTTTAAAATTTAAAAGAGATTTTTTCTTCAATTTTTTTTTTTATTGAAATAAATCAAATTATTACAATATAAATTTACTAAACATAGTAATAATGAAAAAAAATTAAAAACTAAAATATTGAAATAAAAAGTGTTCGTATGAATCAAGAAATAAGTGGCTAAAATAAACAAACCACAACAACAAAATAAATTACAAACGGTAATATTTTTTTTTTTTTTTTTTTTTTTTTTTTTCTTTACAAAACACAAAAAAATAAAAAACAACAAAATTAAAATTTTGTTGACAATTCTTTAGCCTTTAAGCCTTCATTGATCCGTTTTGGTATGGAATTCACTAAATTCTAAGTAATATTTTTTGGAACATTACTCAGTAATTTTATTACTTCTTCTTTCAGCTGGTCCAGATTTTTTATTTAAATTTTACCCAGATTGTGGTCTAACCAAGACCATTAATTCTCTATGCAGATGAGATCTAGACTATTGCCAGGCTAAGACACAATTTTAATGTTGTTTTTTTTAAACCATTGCTTCCAAATCTTAGCAGTATGACATTAAGCATAATCTTGTTAGAAGATAATTCCTATGTCTTTTTGGAAAGGCATTAAATAATTATTCAATATATCTACAAATAGTTGGAAGCAACTAATACTTTCATAGTTCATGCAGACCCAGATGCCTACACTGCAAAAAAACAAACAAACAAGATAATTAGTGCAGCCATTAATATTTTTATGAATATCTATATTTATTTGAAAGAAAATATGATGCTCATCAGTTAACCACTTTTTATATTATAAAAGAGTCAAACAATCATTGACTTAATACTTAATATCAATTGAAGTCGAATGATATCAAAAAAAAGATGATGGATTGTTATTAATGGTCAGTACTATATATATATATATATATATATATATATATATATATATATATATATATATATATATATATATATATATATATATATATATATATATATATATATATATATATATATATATATATATATATATATATATATATATATATATATATATATATATATATAATATATATTTATATTTATATATATATATATATATATATATATATATATATATGTATGTATATATATATATACATATTTATATGTATATATATAATGCTTATATAAACAAACAGGGGTCATAATGAAATTGATGATCCTACACTTACGAACCCTGGAATGTATAAATTAATTAATTCACGTTCTTCTGTCCCAGAACTTTACGCAAAAAATCTTCTTAGTCAAGGTGTATTAAATGAAACAGATGTAAAGTTATTAATTGACAGTGAAGAAATTTTTTTAAATGAACAATTGAGCAAAGCTGACCAGTTTGTTGCACATTGGTCACCATTCAAAGGAAATTGGAAAAATATGACACAAGCTCATCATGAATACACAACTGTATGGAATACAGGTATCTTTATTAACTTTTTGATAACTTTTACTTATCTATCAAAAATATTATTGTCAATTGACATCTTTTTAATCCTATTTAGGTGTCGATATAAATCTATTAAAGTTCATTGCTTCTAAATCTGTTGAGGCCCCTCCTACATTTGCAATTCATCCAAATTTAGAAAAATCCTTTTGCAAAGCACGTGTTTCCAAAATGGAAGATGGCTCTGCAATTGATTGGGCCACAGCTGAAGCTTTAGCTGTGGGTTCACTTATCATGGAAGGTTGAAGTATATGCTTTCATTTCTTTTTGTTTTGCAATGTATTGCATTCTCTTTTTTCTGAAATTTAGATTTCAATATAATGAAATTAGTGACATCACACAGCAGGATAGCAACAAAAACAATTGTTTTTTTAACTACTCCTTTTTTCTTTTCTTTTTTTTTTTTTGTTTTGTTTTAAAAGTGTAAGTTGGGATATTAAAAGTTAAAGTCAAAGAAATATATTATTAGTACAGTTCTAACTTAAATCAACAGTAAGAGATATGTACATTCACAACAAAATTCCATCTTTTTAGGAAATCATGTTCGCATTTCTGGTCAAGATGTTGGACGTGGAACATTTAGCCATCGACATTTCATGTTTGTTGACCAACAAACTGATGATGTACATATCCCATTGAATAATTTGTCTAAAGAGCAAACTGGTTTTCTCGAGGTAAATATGTTTAATAAATTCAAAAGTAAAAAAAGAAAATGGTAATAATATATTCTAAAACCTTTTTGTGTGTGTGTGTGGTTTCTAACATACTTTAACATGTACAGCTGGTGTATGTACTTAGGCTCTCATCTATTCTAGTATTATACATTATCTGTTATTACTACACTTTTTACTATTTATTACTATACCTTATTTATTTGAGTATTATATCATAGTTGAAGTACTAAGTACCATATATTAATATACTGTGTCAATATTTTTGAAAATAAAAATATTTAAAATTTAAAATTTTTTATATTTTGCAAAATATTTCAATCAAAGGCATAGCATATCTAAATTTAAAAAATAAAATATTCATAAAAGATAAAAAATATTACTGGCATACCTAACTAATAAATATAATTGATAGGTAATATTTATAATCATATAAATAATACCTATCTTATAAATATTACCTATCATATAAATATTACTTGTATTACTTATTATATAAATATTAACTATCATATAAATATTACCTATCATATAAATATTACCTATCATATTTGGTTGTTTAAAACATTTAAACATCAAGCATTATGGTTCCAAACTTGTGTGGTTTATACAGGTCTACATAATGTTGCTTTCTTATTTAAATATGACATTATGGAAGGGTTAAAACAAGTTTTTATGGTCATATACCCTTTCCTAGTGTTAACTTGTTTTGCAGTCCAAAACTGAGTATTTTTATTACCATCCAATGTTGTTTTTTTTAATTTACAGGGATTATCTTTTTCCGGATGTTTCCGGAATTCCAGATATTTTTCTCAACTTTTCATTTTTCCTGATATCAAAAATGTTTTCCATACATACAAGTTTAGGTATATATTTTAGTAATATATTTGTTTCTTAAGCTTTTTCTCTCATTACTCATACAAAAATAAAGAAACGTTAAAAAATTATCTCTCAGCTAAATGCAAAATTAAGAGGAATATAAGGGAAAATATATTCCGGAATTTTTCCGGATATTTTACCCAACCATTTTTACGGATTGTTAAAATATGACATGGGTGATCTATGAATCTAATAAATCTCATATCCCCATACTCTAGATGCCACTAGACATCTAGAGTATGGGGATATGAGTTGTATAAGATCCAATATGAGTTGCGATAAGAGAATAAATAGTTGAGGAGGCAACTATTTATTTTTGATGATTTATATTTGATGATGATGATGAAAATGATAATGATGATGATGAACATTTAATCAGTTGTTTTGAAATATAGGTTGTAAACAGTCCTCTATCAGAAGAAGCTGTTTTAGCTTATGAGTATGGAATTAGTATTGAAAATCCAAAACATTTAGTGTTATGGGAAGCGCAGTTTGGAGATTTTTTCAATGGCGCTCAAATCATCATTGATACATTTATATCAAGTGGTGAATGTAAGTTTTTTTTTATTTAATTAAATTTTATACATGGGTTATTAGAAACATAAAGAAAAAATAAAGTGTATGGTTCAGACAAATCTTCAAAAAATTAATTGATTTTTTTCTTGATAAATTTTTGTAAATGCTAGCAAGTTACCTCTGAAAGTTTGGTTAGAATCAATTTATGAAACTGTAGATAAAAAAGAACATAAAATTTTTGAACATAAAATTTTCTATTTCTTTTTCATAGAAAAAGAAAAAAAAAATTTTATATAGATTCTTTGCGATGTGTTCAAGATTTTCTTCAGCTCTTATAGTATAGTATAAACATGTAGCATATATATATAAATAAATATACATATATACTTATGCATATATATATATATATATATATATATATAATATATACACTTATATACTACATGTTATATGATATATATATATATATATTATATACAGATCTATTTGATACTGCTGGAGCGGTATGGGTGGCATACCGCTCCAGCAGTATATTTGATACTGCTGTAGTGGTATGGTAAGAGATATAGAATTTGATACAGTTCCAATCTTTGGAAATAAAGTGAACCATTATTCCCAGATAACCATTTTAAATGATGACCGTGATTCATGGCAGACTGACATATTTTCAGCTTCTAATTGGACCAATATTTCCTTGAGAGAAATCCAGTAAACTTCTGTAGTATTTTTTGCCAGCATTTTTGTAATTTGAAGCAACAAGAGCATGTTGCCTCAAAAGTTCAGCATCATTGACAATAGAGTATGGTTGGAGGTCAAGATCTATCGTTTCAAATATTGACTTGTGAAATTTTTGGCCTTTTTCAAAATTAGTGTCAATTTTTGAAGAAGGCTGTACCCAGTTTAGAATTGTAGATTTTAACATCAGTTAAAATCTACAGTTTCAAACTTTGTTCAACATCAGTTCTTTGTTTTTTTGATCGTGTATTGAAGATTGGTCTTTCTCTTGTTTAAATTCAATTCAGCTTTTTTGTTGTCTTTTGGATTTTGTGAACTTTCTGGCTTAAGTTTGATGTCAGGATGATGAATTTTTAGGTGGGACGTTAGTCCATATAATATTTATTTTTTGGGGTTGTTTGATAATTTTAATTCTACAATGAATACTGAAATGGTCTATTAGGAGGTTTCCATTTTTGGCACTTTTTAGTGAAAAAACTTGAAAAGCATAACTAACCATGGTCTCCCCTAATAATTTATATATATTTATTGATATATCAGTTCAAAAGGGTGCTAATGGTAGGATCCTGACCATTCTTGTGCCAGAGGTCCTTGTAATGTTAGGACGAATATTAAAAAAATAAATAAAAAAAGTTAAAGAAATAAAAATAGTAAAATATAAAACAATTTTTTTT
>NC_061160.1:39089060-39099060 GCF_022113875.1 Hydra vulgaris
TATTTGTGTGTGTGTGTGTGTGTGTGTGTGTGTGTGTGTGTGTGTGTGTGTGTGTGTGTGTGTGTGTGTGTGTGTGTGTGTGTGTGTGTGTGTGTGTGTGTGTGTGTGTGTGAAGACCTCAGTGGAAAAACCAGCACTGTCACGTTTTTTATATATGGAGAAAATCAACTTTTAAAGTTCAAAACATTCTTTAAAATTTCTTTATAGACTACAATTTTTTTATATATATATAGAGTAACTATATTTATATCAGATTATTTATTAAAAAGTAAAGAAAAAATATTTTTTCAATATTTTTTGAGAAATTAAAGTTCATTATCAATAAATGGACTTCACTATCTTTTTCCTTGGAATTTTTTTAATGGTGTAAATACTATTTTTAGCCTCTCTAGGTTCTTCCATATCTAAAAAAGGGCTTCCAATGATCTAAGATACCTCGAAAGATGGTTGACCCTAGTGCACTGCTAGTTTCCTCTTCTTATCTTACTAAAATGTCTATTATTTTAAAAAATGTGTTATTTTTTTAAGATAAAAAAATTTAAAAAAGAAATTTTAGAAATAAATTAATTTGAATAAAAAATATCAAGAAATATAAAAACAATTTTTAAATACATATATCAAAATAACGAAACAAAAAAAGGCACTAAATTATAAAAAAGTCACTAAATTATACTTCAATACTAATTCAACAAGAAGTTGCGTTTTTGTTTGATTTTTTTTTTTTTATAACATAAATAGTTAAAAAAAAATCCCGATCTGACAATATACAAGAGTGTTATTTCATGAGTGTGATACTAATTATAACATTTGTCGACGAAAGAATGATGTAATAAATAAAAAAAGATCTTTTTCAGCAATTTTCATGATCGCGCTCGTCGACGTTATCTCGAGCGCACATAATCACGCTCGATGAAAACATATTTTAATTTTACGAGCGCGATATAACACGGTTGATGATTTTATTCGTCACAAGCCCTGTATATATATATATATATATATATATATATATATATATATATATATATATATATATATATATGTATATATATATATATATATACACAATAATTACTGTTAATTTTGTATATATATACAAAATTAACAGTAATTTTTTTTTTCAAAGAGATGCAAGTGTTTATAAATTAAAAAAAAGATGGTTAAAAAGCATATACAATGAAAACAAACATGAAGATGCTGAACTGTTTATAATTGAACATACGCTTATTTTTTTATAAAGTTAGTTAAGTTATATTAAAAATTTTGTTGAAAAAATTTTATATTTAATTATGAAAAAACAAAAAAATAGCCTAATAATTGCAATGACGCTAAACAATAGTTGCAATGACACCAATGTTATCTTTTATCTTATCTGACTTGAATATTTTCCCTTTCAGGTAAATTAAATATTTATATTTATTAGGTAAAAAAAAGCAATTGTATTTTGTAACAGAAAGTCAGATAGAAAAAAAAAGAGCAAAAAGCTCAGACACATTTGATGCTATTGCTTTTTATATTCAGAAAAATTTACCATTGCATAATAAATCAACAAATGATGTGTATTACTGAATGATGTATTATTTTTTCTTTTAATATACAAATCCTATTTAGTGGTGAAGTTTTTCTTCACACTTACAATGAAAAAATCATCTTTCCTTTGTGAAGAATGTGCAGGACAAAACAAAAATTACTCATTGTTTCGTTTCTTGCATTGGATGGTCCATTTTCAAAAATGTTTTAAATGTAATAAAGTGTCATTTCCTATAAGGTCATTCTTAAATAGAATGCAAATTGTGACATTGCAATGTTAATTTGCAATGTTAATTACTAACGATTGTTAATTAATAATGATGTTAATAACAATGTTAATTAATAACGATGTTAATTAATAATGATACAAAATTGCAATGTTAAACAATTGGCGTCAGGTTCTCAAGAATTGCAGAAAAAAACCTTCACTTTTAAATGTTCTTTTTTTTAACAATCTGGTTATTACTAATACAGGAACACAAGATTCTGCATTAAAAATTTCAGATAATGATTAGAAAAATTGATTCTAATAATTGTTCTGTTTCTTAACATTTTGTGTCAAGATTTGACTTAATAAAAAATAAAAAAATTTATTACTCCATAGCAGGTTAACAAAAAAAAAAATAACTTCTATATAACTTCTAACTGTTCATTATAGGTTGTCAACACCGTTGACAACCTATAATGAACAGTTTAAAAAAAAATTTTTTTTTTTTAAACTGTTCATTATAGGTTAAATAACAGATTTTCCCCTCAACTGTTGTCAACGGTGTTTCCTCTTCTACATTTTCGAAACTGAATGCAGCTAATTCGTCACTCATATCTTCATCAGCACTGTCTATTTCATCATCTTCATCAAAAATTTGATTTGTAATCAATGTTGTTGCTGGTGTCCTATAGTCAACTTGATTATCATCAACTTGAACCACTCGTCTCTTATTCAAATAAATTTCTTTTGCTCGTATTTTAATCAGGATTATTTCTTCCTTTGACCAGCTTCCATGGTTTCCTAATATCATAATGCTATCACTTAGAGTGTCATGATTCATAGATAAACATTGATCTGACAATATGCTAGTTACTGTGCTAAACATTCGCTTCACACTTGAGTTTGATCCGGAAATTGTGAAGATAATCGATATAACTTTTAATAAATTTGGAAACTTAGACTTTTTGTCGCAAGTCTTATATACGCTTCATCCGTTGAAACTTTTAACGAAGACGATATTGACGCTTGTATCTAAGAAGCAGAAGAATATCACAATTACAAAAATACACTGTTTCCTCAATATAATATATTTTATAAACATCGATTTCATTTAGTTTTTTTAAAGGAAAAAACTTTCGAGCTTTTTTAACTATTATTAATTACAAGTTATTTTTTTTTATAAGAAACCAATCAAACGGTTAGTACTAAAAAGTTTCTAATTTTGAGCATACTTTTTTCTAAATCTAGTAGTAAAAGTTTATTAAAAGTTTCTTTAATTTCAAGTTTTTATTCCTAATCAAATTCAATTCAATTTGATTGTGCGTGGAAATTAGATTCTCATTGTAACTGTTGTTCTCCATCGTAGATAATATTAACTTTGAGTAATGTTGATGAGATATTTATGTGAAAAATGAGCAAACTTATAAATAAGTTTCTTATTGAAAAGTTACTTAGTACTAAAAATTTCTTAAAATTTTAAGGCTCCTAGTACTAGTTTCTTATTAAAAAAAACGTGTAATTTTTTCTGACTTTTTTTAATGTTACAGTTGAATGAATAATAAAAAAGAGTTAACAAACTTTAATTAATGCAACGTTAGTTATAAATGTTAGTTTCATCAGTGTCATTAAATAAAGAACTTTGAAAAAAAAAAAGAACGCTGTTGTTCAAAAAATAGTTTGTTCTTAGTTTAATCAAGTTTTTTTAGGTTTAATTTTTTTTCTTTTGTTGACAAACTTTTTTTAGGTTATTGTTTTTTTTATTTTTCTTATAGTTTAGTTTAATTTTTTCAGCACATTTTAAAATAATTAAATATCAACATTTAACATAAACATCATCAAGCATTTGCAAATGTGTAAATGTTTAATAGCCATATCATCAAAACAAAATATGAGGCGCCTCACAGGAAAAGGTAAGAAGTGAAAAAAAGTTAACGAGTGAAAAAAAGTTAACGAGATAATGATCCGTAAAGAAAGTAATCTCTATATATTATTATCTTTGAAATCTTTATTGTTAAGATAATAATTTATTAGTTACCTTTGAGGATTTTGTATTTTGTATTCCATCGTTGACGTAACACATCGCTCATTTGAGGGTTTCTCGCTTTCACACCTTATTGCAGTAAGGTGAGAAGCTGATTCCAAATGTCTTTGAATTGTGTGGATCGACACAAAGTTCATCCCATCAATAAACCGTAAAGCATATTGTCGTATCAAACTTTTACAACCTTGTAATACCGCTTCTCTATTTCTTGTACAAACTTTGCAGTAAATTTCAACAACATATGTAGTTCCGCTGGTATCTTCAGTTCTAAAGCCTATTACCTCTTGAACTTTCCATTTAATAAATGTTGACAACATTACTTTGTTTCCTTTTGGAATGTCATTGATTGCGGACATTCTAAACAACAGAATTGTTTTAAATTTGAGTTAAAATAAATTATAGTTAATAAAAAACTTATACTATAAACAAAAACTAATTTAAAAAATTACTGAATCATTATTATTTATTTTTATTATAAACGATGTATGGAATATTACAAACAATAAATCAAATAAATCTTACTTGATGTTTTCACAAGATTAAAAATATTCTGCAGTTTCAATTTTCTTATAATGGTTTTCTAATTTTTTATTATTTTATTTGTGCATTTTTGTATTTGCATTGAATTTCTACATGCACATTCCATCAATGAAATTAGTGCCTATTAACGACTTCAAACTGCTCATTTGTTAGGTTAGTGCAAAAAAGAACGACGTAGTGCTTTTTTTATTTTATATTATATTAGTGCTTCGATAATATAAAATCTTTATTAAAAAATCTTTTTTTCATATTTTATGAAAATAAAAAAAAAGTTATTATTTGTTTTGCCCCGAACTCTTGGACGAGCGTTATTTTATACGCTCGTTATAAGCTGAACGAGCGTTGTTTATCGCGCCTGGAACGTTTCAAAATACCATTTACGGGCGCGTTTCACGAGCGGAGCGCGATTGCGCTCGATTCATCACAAGCCCTGTATATATATATATATATATATATATATATATATATATATATATATATATATATATATATATATATACACGGGCAATTCCACGCAAGTGACAGTTGTAACATTTGACACTCTTTTAGCTATTAAAAGTCAAATAAGAATGATATTGATTTGAAATTTTCCAGAAATGTTAAATACTATTATAAAATTTAGTATACAAAATTTAAAGTATTCAAATCTTCAACTTATTTGAAAAATCCTCTCAACGTAGCATGATGGTCGTAACTTTTTGACAATTCTAAACAAATCGTAAATAAACACTACATATTAAACTTGCTATATGCCAAGTTTCATAGTTTTTGCTTGATGCTTTATAAAAATTTTATTATGTTTTTTGTCATGACGGTCGTAACCGTGACAGTCGTAACAAAAATGCCAATAGTGAAAAACAACTGAATGCATGGCGCATTTATTGAATTCATTGCATAGCGCAATGAATGGCGTAAAAAAGATGATAGATTATAAAAACCAAGTAAGTTATGTTAAAATATGCACTTTATAACATTATCGCTGGGATCATATTACATTTATACTGGGTATAATGATCCGGGTATGATGATGACTGGGTATGATAATGATGACTGGGTATGATCATATTACTTTTATTTGTATTAAGCAACAAATGCTTAATGCCTTTTTATTTTCCTGCTTGAAACATGATTAAATAAATAATTATATTAGACAAGTAAATTTCTTTAACTAAGTATATTCATTTTAAAAAAACACATTTAAAATATTGGAAAATTTTAAAACTAAAAATTTTCCTTTTTTTTATTTGCCAGAAATGCATTTTGGTAATATTTTTAACGGCTTTTGCTTCTTCTATTTCGTTGGCTATTAAGGCCCACTTTAGATTAATATTGTCAGTGTTGATAAGCCTAACATAAGTTTTGCACCCATTTGATGCTAAGAGGAAGTCTTTAGCGTTTAAGACGACAAATTTCCGAGATTTTACGCTATTCCAAACATATCGCTTCAAGGATCCTCCTACTTCATCAACTGCTCCTTTACCATGAGAGGTAGCAAAGAAATTCCATTCTATACTCTGAAAATTATATTTGACAGTAAAATGTTGTATGAATTTGGCCATATATCTATTTTTGAGTTGAGTGCAAGGACCATCACTCCATAATATAACTTTTTTTTATATATAATTTATGCAATAGAGGTCAAATATTTCACTTAAGTATGCAGTAGTGGCACGTTTTGTTATATCATTATTGTCGGATATTAGTACAACTGATTTTGGCTCTAATTGGTAACGGTAGATTACAACTGTAGACAAGGTATTAGTCGACTGTGACCAATAAGCAGCTTGAACAGCATCCTGATAACCACATGTATAGTTTTGTGAATAATCGAAGTGTACCAAAATTTGGTCTGGTTTGAAGTTTTTTATTTGACTGCGGTATTGCTCAGAATGGTGCTTTTTAGTGAGATGATGCTCGGTAAACTCTGGTAAATAGTCGTGGAAATGTTTAAAAACATCTTTTTTTTTAAAGAAACTCTTAATAATTTGCTATCATTACATAATGAACATTTCATAATCCAGCATTTGTACGTAGGGAGCTTGCACAATACATAATTTTCTAACCATTTATTTGAATACAATGGAAAAGGTATTTTACTTGCCAAAGCAGCACACAAATAAGTAAAATTACTGTGATAAACAAAACCACATGTTTCAAATGGCGTGTCTTTGCATGTAAGAATGTATGTAGGCATATAAGAATGTATATAATTAACTACTTATTAGGGCGGATCATTTTCCAACCTTTTCCAGTAAATGCTTAGGCCTATGATTTTTAAATGTTTTGGCTCTTATATAAAAGTAATCCAAAAAAAAATTTAAAAATTTTATTTTTAGGTTTTCAAATTTTGACCTAAATAATCGAGGTTTTGGGTAAATAACGCTATATATGTGGTTTGCCACTAATTTTGACCGGTTACTCCGATTGACTCAAAAACATCTTTTATGGAATCATCGATCCCAAATACTCTTAATTAGACACCTAGATAGTCATTTTAGCTTAAAAACTTATAATTATGAAAGTTTACAAAAATCGTTATTATATATTTTGCTGGAATATCTTGCATAGCTACAATAAGATATTTTGGTTAAACTTAAATTTATTTAGTAGATTGTATGAAAAAACTTATGAAATATCATTCATAAGTTGCTGCATTTGAATTACCACATTTTAAACTGTTGCTTTAGCATCTGAATTTGCTGCATTTTAAATGCTGCATTTGAGTTGACACGTTAAATCTACAATAAATATTGTTTATAAACTATTGATAACTTTGAGTTCTTTATCGATGGCTAAACAAACATGTAAAAATAGTCAAAGTTGCAAACTAAGTGTTATGATTTGTTTTGCAAGTGAGTTTTTAGATTCTGAGTTATTAAGAGATGTTATAAAGTATGATCTGCTTCTAAGATGAGATGAAAATTGCAAAGCAAATGCAAAACTTAAAGATGCAAAAAAGTTTTTCTAAAGTGAAAACACAATGGTTGAAAGCGAATCCTGAAGTTCCTATTGTGATAGACAAAGTGGGTGTTAATAAAATAATAAAAGTATGGAAAAAAGCTACCAATATTATTAACTACAGGTGTAAACCTGAAATTATTTCTAAGTTTAACTCTACTCTGGACAAGCTATTTGATATAGCAAAGTGCAAGAGTGACATTGTTTCTTGTGAAGAGGCAAGTTGTAATTCTTGTAATTTTAAAGCGCATCTTTCTTGTCAATGCAATATAGAAAACAAAATTCCTACAATAGAACTTCAGTTTAAGAAATTTCAAAGAGAAAAATTTTGAACAAAAAGTAGTATGCAAAGTGGGTGCTCTGGATTTAAAGAAACCAATAGACAAGAAAAAAATAATAAAAGAAAGGCCGCTAGAAAAAAGAAGCCACAAATAGAATACCTATCTTTTTCATTCTCAAGAAAATGAAATCAAAGAAACAATTGATAATATTGCAAATACTGACGATGAAGATGTTGTTTCTGACAATAGTTTTAAGTACATTAGTAGACAAGTTTCGAAAAAGACATTGAATATAGAAGAAGTTGCATTAGCATCAATAAGATATGGGGTATCAAATCGAGCAACTGCTGCTATTTCAACATTAGCACTGAAAGCAGCTAAAGAAGCAGGCTTTCTTAAAAAGAAAGTGTTTGACAGTGAAATAGTGACAGATCATAAAAAAATTGAAAGATCTAAATTGAAGGTGATGAAACAATGATGTTGTAAAAGATGGAGTTCAATGTATTTTATTTGATGGAAGAAAGGATGAAACAAAATGTTCTTTGATGGGAAAAGATGGAAAATTTCACCACAGACTTGTTCAAGAAGACCATTATTCGGTTTGTGCAAAACCAGGTGGTTTATATCTGTACCATTTTACAAATGATAAAGAAAACCGATCTGAGTGTAATACCCCAGCAGAGCACATAGCAGAACATATATATAAATGGATTATTGAACACGGAGTAGAATCAACTCTAGTTGCTGTAGGCTGTGATTCTACCAATCTAAATACAGGTAAATGATTGATAATAAATACAGGTAAATATTTGATAATAAATGTCATACATATATTTAAACACAATTATTTTTTAGGTTGGAAAGGAGGTATCATTCATTTTTTAGAAAAAAAACTTAAAACAAAACTTATTTGGATAGTTTGCGCTTTGCACATAAATAAACTACCCTTGAAGCACTTAATGTCAATTATTGACGGTAAAACAACTTCAAATAACAAGTTTTCTGGCAATATTGGTCAACTTGTTCCTATTGCCAATAATCTCATAATTTCCACTGTGATTAATTTATTAGATATTGATGAAGATATTTTAAAAACTTTATCGAGTGATCAAAAATATCTATACCCAACAACAAAGGCTATTAAAAATAAAATAATGCCTGAAAATTTAAAAGAAATTTAAGTTGGTCCCCACAATAACGCACGCTGGTTGAATTCGGCAAGTAGACTTTGCAGAATTTGGTGTTCAGAGCATGGACTAAATAAAAATGATATTGAGAATTTAAAACAACTTGTACAGTTTTGTGTTGGTGTATATTCTGTATTATGGTTTGAAATTAAAGTAAGAAACGTTTATTGTAGTTTGAAAATCATCTATTTATTTTTGAAAAATGTATTATTAATGTTTAGGTAAAACATAAATGGACCAATGGACGATACCATATTATCAAACAGCTGGAACTTATCCTAAAAATGAACTTAAATATTTAACAAGCAGTTTTGTCCTATGTTTGCTCCTCTGCCTGGAATGCTCACAGTGAATTTATTCTACAAGCACTACTATGCAGCAAAGATAAAAAGGAGAGGAAGTTTGCAGTGAATAAAAAACTTTCAATAAGGAGTTTAAGCTCCCTAGGAATTACTGCTGTTAGACCAAGAAATATCCCAAATATTAATACTAATGCTGAAACTAATATCGAATTGATTGATTGGAGTAATGATATTTACGAACCTTTGCTCACATGCAAGATTGATAAAGAAAAACTTATTAAGTTTTTAGAAGTCCCAATGGAAGTTCTAGAATTTCTTGTACATGGGCAATCCATAGAAAAAATTGTGAAAGAAGTTACAAGAGCTTCTAGTATAGTTTACGGACAGGAAAGACGAGGCGGGTTTATAAAGGCAACAATAACTCACAGAGAACTTCTTCCTGTTTTAGAATCTAAGCAGAATTTGCTTAAGCTTTTTTAAGCAATAAGTTTATATTTAATGTATATTTAGTATAATTAAGTTTATTCTTGCATTGTGAGTGATAAATTAGTAAATACTGCTATAAACAATAATTAATGATTTTTCATGTTTCTAATTGGATGCGCCTCGCGTTGTGGTTGAGAAATCTTTTAATGCTGCATTACATTCACATAACATTGTTATGGAAGATATTACAGCAAAATATATATATAAAAAAACGATTTTTGTAAACTTTTATAATTATAAGTTTTTAAGCTAAAATGATCTAGGTGTCTAATTATCTAAGTATTTGGGATCAAGGGTTCCATAAAAGATTTTTTTGAGTCAATCGGAGCAACCGGTCAAAAGTTGTGGCAAACCACATATATAGTGTTTTTTCCCAAAACCTTGATTTTTTAGGTCAAAATTTGAAAACCTAAAAATAAATTTTTTTTTGGATTACTTTTATATAGGGGCAAAACATTTAAAAATCATAT
>NC_061160.1:39104060-39163347 GCF_022113875.1 Hydra vulgaris
AGATTTAACAATATTTAACATGTAGATTTTATGAACAATATATAACATGTAGATTTTATGAACAATATATAACATGTAGATTTTAATTTTGACCAATAATTTGATTATTTGTTTGTTTTTTAGTTAAGGTATTGTGGCCGGCCTGTACTAGGCGCTTCTTCAGTTGGCATAAGTAAACGACATGCCGATGAATGCAAGACACTTTTTGATGGTGTTTTTTCTAGCTGATTTTGACTTGCAGTAATAGAAACGCGATTGATTTTTTAACAAACGACTAAAACGATTAAGTTTCATAGATAAGAAATAATCAAGAACTTCAAACATTTTGATCGTTAAATTTTTTTCTATAGAAATTTCGTATATAATAACTTTGTAATAAATGAATTTTTTTCATAGTCTAAAAATTTAAGGAAAAACAAATTTTAGATATCAAATAAATATTTAATAAAAAAAAATGCACATGCAAAAAAGTATAAATATAATATTATATATGCGAAAGGGTTAGAAATTTATAAAAATATACGCATGCATATAATAAAGAATAGATAAAATGTTTTTATTGTTAATATATTTCTTAACTATTACCGAATTTTTAGATTTACTACTTTTTATTTCATTTTCAGGGGGAAGGTTTTTCACTCACCAAACAGGGGAGGGTTTTTCACTCACCAAACAGGCGGAGGGTTTTTTCACTCACCAAGTCATAATTTTTTTTACTCGTAATGAACTGTAACACAATGCAATAACATTCTTGCCACTTTATTTTATTTATTATGAATCTTTATGGATATACGGCAATCCAATTTTTTGAATTTTTCAATAAACTTTGCAACCAGTTGTTTGTAAAGATCCTTAAAATTTTTTAGAAATCCATAAACTACGTTACAAAATGCACAACAAGTTTCTTTATTCAACTTTTTTTTTCATTGTTTTCTGACTTCGATGTTGCTTTTATTTGTGGTCCACCGAATATACCACCTTTGGTATATTGGTCTTGGCCTCAGATAGCTTTGGAAACATAAGACGAGTTTCTTCTAAAGCTTCTCCTCCAAAATATAAGACTTTTACAAACGTTTTACCAATCCTACCTTGATATGAAGAGGGTATAAAAGACTTTGTTGGAATCTATTAGAGGCTACTTGAGAACCTTGAACAATTCTGGCTGACTTTCCGCTTGTGGAGAACAATTAATCTTGTAATAATCATCATCAGCTCTGCATTCATAAATATTTTGTGTATCCTATTTGCAAGTCCAGCAAGTAAGCAAGCATCTTGAAATCACCACAAGCACACCACATGAAATCAGAATTTAACGTCTTTTTCGCTTTGAACTGAGTGGTCAAGGAATCAAAGATGTATATTTATTAAGTCTCTAAAAGGGATGCAGATGTCGTTTCTTGATGTGACATTTGTATGTCACACCAAGAAGATGTAAAAGCAGTTTTAAATTCTGATGAGTAGCACAGACGCATACTGAATGTGTTCCTGAAGCACCAGTAGTAATACACCATTTTGGTCGCAATGTGCAAAACCATGAAGACCCTATTTTCATTTCTGAGTTCATGGTTTTGAAGGCAACAAACAATTCCTTTAGATTACATAAAAGCAAACGTTTTTGCACGTGAACATTTTTCTTTATGCTTACATATTCGTTTTTACCAGGCATTATATGGCATTATTCATCATCTTCATAAAAAGACTTGTTGAGCTGTTACATCAGGAAGAGCATTTCCTAATTTAGGATTAGACATGGTTAAAATACCTTTTTCTAATCCTAACTCACATACAGTTCGAGCTACATAGTTTGTTACATGCAATGTTTCAGAAACTTTTTTTATTGACCAGTTAATTGGAGAAAGCGTTGTCTGTTAAATTTTTTTACATTTTGCTGACTCTGCAATTTTATTAGTTTAGTAGTTATTTATTACAACACCATCATGTTATCAAACAAGTTTGTTTTTACCATATACTCATTACCGAAACTTGGCTGTTCTTCAAAACTTTCTTCTGATATATTAAGGGAAATGGTTTCTATAAAAATAGTAAGAAAAAAAAAAAAGTAAGTTAATAATGATAAAAACTTAAAATAAATTTTTTTCAGAATTTGTTTAAATCTAATTTTTTAATAGAGGTTATTTAATGCTGTTTTTTTTTTGTTTGCTTTCTCTGATTTTACCTGACTTATGCAATAGATACTCTAGCAGCTGTAAAGTGTGTATTTACTCTTTTGTATTTTGAATGGATGTTTCACTAACAATAACAAAATCTTCATAGTTTTATTTTCGCTCATACTTTCTAATAAACGTTTTATAACTTTTCTAAGATAGGTTGGACACAACTTTTTTCCAGGTATAAGATTTGAGCCTACGGTTTTTGCTTCTAACACAGTGTGCATTGTAATCACACATAGAGATGCTGAAAAGAAAATTTAACTATATTACTTAAATACTATAACATTAATTATACTTTTATTATAAATCAATGAACAAATCCTATTACAAAAAACTTATAAATAACTTATTAAGAATGGTATTACCTATTAAAATGTAAATATATGAACTTTAACCTCTACACACTTTTGTGAGTCACTTTTTTGTGAAACAGCAACTTTTCTGATTACTCTCATATCTCACTATTAACATATCATGATGGTGTGTATACTAGTAATTTGTTCTTTTTTCAAATTTTTTTCGTTTTACAAGTAATTTATGATAATTCCTGCCAATATCTTCATTCAGATTTCTTACTAGGGTATATGATTGTTTATAACAAGCTCCATAAGTATTTACAAAAGGGCAATTGATTTTATTATACATATAAAACTGAAGAATTATAATCTAAACACTTAAATGCAAGAAATCTTAAATGCAATATTTTTAATGAGCAAAGTACACTTGAACACTTATTAGACGCAGTCTCTTTGTTAAGGCCAAAAAAAAGTGTAGGTTTCGATTCTATAAGTAGTATTGTCGTTATTAAATCGATAAAATACATCACAATTCCATTATTACATATTTTTAATTTATCTTTAAAACATGGTGTTTTTCCAGAAAACCTAAAAATTGCAAAAATCATTCCAATTTTAAAATCAGGCGATCCTTCTGAAGTTGCAAATTATCGTCCGATCTCAATTCTTAATTGTTTTTCTAAAATATTAGAGCGAGTTATGTATAATAGGCTTTATTCTTTTTTAAATGTAAATAATATTCTTTACCATAAACAATTGGAATTCAAATCTGGCCATTCCACCGATCATGCAATCATTCACCTTGTTCAGAACATATTTAAATCGTTTGATGAAGGCAAGTATACCCTAGGTCTTTTTATCGATTTAAGTAAAGCTTTCGATACAGTCAATCATCAAATCCTTCTATCGAAACTCAAAAGTTATGGTATAAAAAATACTAACTTGTCCTGGTTCGAGAGTTATTTGACCAATAGGAAGCAGTATATAGTTTATGATGAAGGAAAAACTAACTATGAGACAATTAAATGTGGTGTTCCTCAAGGATCAATTTTAGGGCCACTTCTATTTCTTGTTTATATAAACGATAAATAAATTTTCTAACATTTTAATACAATTTTATTTGCAGATGATACCAGCTTGTTTTATTCCAATAAAGATATCAATATATTATTCCAAACATTAAACAAAGAACTAGACAAACTAACCCAATGGTTTAAATCAAACAAGTTATCTTTAATCAAACAAGTTTAATCAAAGTTTAAGTTATCTTTAATCAAACAAGTTTAAATCAAACAAGCTATCTTTAAATATTACTAAAACAAAATACACTTTATTACATCGCCTACATAAAAAATCAGATATTCCCTTAGAACTCCCAGACCTTTTTATTGACAATCAAATAATAATGAGAGCAATCAATAAAGTTTTTAGGCGTGTTTCTAGACGAAAATGTAACCTGGAGGGAACACATAGGTGTAGTTGAAGATAAAATATCAAAAAATTTAGGTATAATGTACAAAGCAAAGCAGTTATTACATCGATCTTGTTTAAAAAACATTTACTTTTCTTTTATTAATTGCTACTTAAGTTATGCGAACATTGCTTGGTGTAGCACTAACGCGACGAAAATAAAAAAATTGCTTAGCAAACAAAAACAGGCTATAAGGATAATTTCAAACGTAGATCGTTTTTCACACACACAAACACTTTTTAATGAACTCAATATCATAAATGTATATAAACTAAACCTCTATCAAGTTCTTATTTTCATGTTCAAACTTGATAAAAATATATTACCAATCTTATTTTATTCATTTTTTAAAAAAAATAAATCACATATACCCTACAAGATTTTCAAAATACAACTACATTCAATCCAAAACTTATTATTCCGCTACTAAATTCTCTATTGTAAACCGAGGATCAAAGTTGTGGAACATAATATTAAATAATGAAATGAAAACTAATTATTCTCTAAACCAATTCAAAACAAAACTTAAGCAATTACTTTTGTTAACTGAAAATGAATTAAATTTTTTCTAATAAAACTTCTTTATATTAGAAGTCAATAATGAATAGTTAATTAATTAATTACTTTAGATTATTAATACATAATTAATCAACAATTGTACATATATTTTTATCATTTTAAATGATAATCTTCTTTTTGAGAAATTTATTTTTTATTTTTGCGTTATTTATTAATCTTTTACTTTTATTTTATACTGTTTATTTGCTTTTACTTAATTGGCAATGAAAAGTATTATAAATATAATTAAATAAGTTAAACTATAAAATGCTCCACCAATAAAATGTTTTTTATATAAAATCATACGTTCTTATTTTTCAAACCAAGTCTTAAATGTTATTTTTGTCATTTTAATATTTTATTAAATTTTGTTTCTTTTATTTTACAAAACAATTGTTAAATCTTATTCTTTGAAAAACTATAAATTTTAAACGATATGCGATATATTTAAATTTTCTTTTATAATATAAATCAGAGATATATACATTGAAACTATATTTTATTGTTAAACTATATTTTGTCTAGTAATGATGCATTTTTTGGGGCTTAATGATAAGAGTAAATTTGTCTTCTTCTAGCCCCGGTCATGTAATTATTTTTTTTATAAGTTACGACTGTAAATTTTTTTTTTATCGGCAAAAGTGTAAATAAATTAAAAAAAAAAAACACAAACAATATATTTATTTAATAATAAAGTTATATTTATAAAGAACATATTGCTTGAAAAAATAGCTTTTAGTTTTAATAGATATATTTTAGATGTGTAATTATCTAGTAATTTTTTCAATTCTCTACAAATCATATACCAATAATTAGGGTGACAATAGAGTTATATAACTTAACAAGGTAGCATTTATTGGATATTACTATGTCTATGTATCATTTTATTACTTATTTTATTGATGAGATGATCACCATTTTATTACAATAAAACAATCAATAAAAAAAGATTACATAACCAGCCAACATTGACATACAGGTACCGTAAGGGGTCCATACGGGTCGTCAACTGGGTTCCGTATGGGAAGACCAACGGTATCCCGCCGGATCATGGCCGCGGTTTCCATATGGGACCCATATGGGTTAATCCGCCGGGTATCCCGTATGGATCCCAGTCAAATCCCGTACTTTAAAACCGTAAGGGACCCATTATGGTTTGCAAATGGGACCCATATGGGAAACCCATCGAGAACCCGCCGGATCTTGGCCGCGGTTTTCTTCTGGGCCCCATATGGGTATGCCCGCCGTGAGATTCTCACCAGTTTTATTCATTGCAAATCTTGCAAAACTATGTTTAAATGTTTAAAATTTACAGAAAAAGCAAATTTATATATAAATTGATTGGTTTATTTCAAAAAAAACGGTAATTAAAATTACACTGTCGAAATTAAGCAAACTTTTAAACGATTCTTTAATCATGTATCAAATGCTTTCACGGTTATCTCGGGAATTGGAAGCTTTTCCATAGATGTTAAAACGACTTGTTTGAAAACCTCTTTACACATTATCTCGTTTCAATTTGAACTGTAAAAAAATTAAATTTAACTGTTAGTTTTAAAATTTATAGGTAACACATACATTATTTTTAATATGTTATAAAACTCTTACGATTTCTCCCAACACTCTTCAGATAAAACATGTAATTTCACCATCGAAGGTAGAAAAACATAACCTTTAATTTTATAATCGACGTTTATTTCAACGTTTTAAAATGTACTTGTAATAGATAGACACATGCTTATGATTCAAATAATAAATTGATAACATTTCTTTAGTTACTGATAAATAAATTATATAAAATTAATAAATAAATATATATTTTTATTTATATTGTATTTAATTTGATATATATTGTATATACCTTATACACAAGCCCCCCCCCCTCCCATTAAAAAAAAAACCTGTCATAAGGGTCCCAAAATTCTTAAAAACTTTTCCAATAGATAAAAAAAATCTAAATAAAAATACTAAATAAAAAAAATCCTTACATTTGTAAAAGGGCCCCTAAATTTGCTAATGAGCCCCCTAGACAATGCTCTGCTTATATATATATATATATATATATATGTATATATATATATATATATATATATATATATATATATATATATATATATATATATATATATATATATATATATATATATATATATATATATATATATATATATATATATATGTATATATATATATATGTATATATATATATATATATATATATATATATATATATATATATATATATACATATATATATATATATATATATATATATATATATATATATATATATATATATATATATATATATATATATATATATATATATATATATATATATATTTATATATATATATATATATGTATGTATATATATAGAGTAAGATAGATAAATAGATAATATCATATCTTTCTATCTATATATACTTTAAAATCTATTAAAAAGTTATGTAGATAATTAAGATGACCAACTATTTTCATTTACTTAGTTTTGTACTCTTTTTTTAAAAACCGTACTCTTTTCAAATCCTGTACTCTGAAAGTACTCATTTGTATAATTTTGTACTTATTTGTATTTCTAAAACATTTTTTTAGATTATTTTCATTTCAATTTTATTAATTAAATATTTAAAATTATTTGACAGTAATTTGAATCTCATGAGCCCATATTGCTTGCCGTTTCAGAGGACAGGGCAAACATCAGACACGAGTTTGACTGTGATTTGAATTTTGCATGCACATATGGCTGCCTTTTTCAGCACAATTGAGAGGCAGTATTATGTACCTGGAGAGATAGATAGATACTACAGACCTCTTTTTCTAACAACGTCAAAATTACATTTGTGAAAAGAGATGGATATATCTATCTCTCCAATATTTGTGTATGTAATCCACAGGCTGATCTTTGATGTGCAGTATGTACGGCATGCAGTCTAAACCTATGCTTAGTATGTACGGCAAAATTTTTTTATCCAATTATTTAATTAAATAAAAGGATAAAAAAACTTTGCTATACATACTACACATGCGTTTATAATTAATTAACCATAAAATCAAAAATCACAACCTTAATTGTAATTTACAAATTAGGTTCGGTGTCACTCATATTAAAAAGTAATCCATGGGGCGACACCTTAATAAAATAAACAAATAGTGTAAAAAAATATTAAAACAAAGAAATAATAAAGAAAGTAAACTACATTAATACAAGCAATAAAAAAAGAAGTATATGGAACAATAATATTAAAAAAGTTGGAATTAGCACAAAAATATAAAGGAGTAACGCTAAGAAAAAAAAAAAAAAAAAAAAAAAAAAGAGAAAGAACGGATGAGATAAGATGAGTGAGAAAATATGTAAGAGAATACAAAAAATCACATTAGTTCAGAAGAATAGAGTGACAGAAAGCAATTTTTGCAGAAAAATATAAAAAAATAAATTAAAGGCAAATTTAAATAAAAATATATATACATACACTACTACATACAATATTAAAGGCTATATTAAAGCCTATAAACTGACCGCTTTGGAAGATTCCAATTCCGGAATAAAAAATGAATTTTTAAAAGAAGTTAAAAATTTTTATAAAATTTCCTATGTATTTATCGAAGAATGGATAATGAACTTTAGAGCATTGAATTGTTTCAAATGGACCCTTATAAATAGTAAAATTGAATGGAAAAAAGTTTCTTTAGCAGTCAAATTTCTAATGAAGGAAGTAAAAGATATTGTTATTAATGACAATTTTCTCTTTGAAAAAATTCGAAGAGTAAATTTATATTTAAATGAAGAAAAATTGAAGAAATGGAAAAATGAGAAAATAGAACTTGACAAAAGATGGGTCGAAATCTTTTGACATTTTAGAGTAGAATATATCCCACATGAAAATTTAAAAGTTTTAATAGAAATTTCTTTATCTTGTCCAGGCATTAATGCTGCTGTTGAAAGGGTATTTTCACTAAGGAATGATTATTGGAGCAGTGAGAAGTTGCAACTTTCGGTAAAAACATTATCTACCGTCTTAACTGTCAAATTTAATATGCAAGTTGAAAGTTGTTCGGATGTGGCTACATTATTAGACGAACACCCTCATTTAGCAAAAAAAATTCACATTGAAGAAAAATATGTTTTTTAAAGAAAATAAAGTTTTTATCGTTTTTTCTTCTTTTTTCACCTATGAAATACTTGCAAAGTGTACTCTTTTTAAACAAAAAATAGTAGGAGCCCTTAAGATAATTGAAAATATTTTTTGGGCACCGCTTTTTAAACAAATCTCTAAAAACCCAATTTAGGTCCCCTAATATTGTGAGTCCTAGGCCTAGGCTCTGACGGCAACATTTATAAATAGCAACAACTTTTGGCAAATTTTATTTAAAATTTTTTATATGCATGTTCAAATTTTGTCACTATTTTAGATTTTCATTGAATAAATTCATATATGTTTATATATAAAATATTTATGGAGTGTTATTCTCTTTTACTATCAGCTATCAAGCTGACTTGATCAGCCTCAGCTTTAATCTGAATCTAATGAGTTTAAAGCTGAAGCTGAAATATCAGCTGCAACCCCTACTTCATAGACAACATAGTTAATGTATTGTGTATACATTATAATAATACATGTGTTTTTTTTATACTTAAATAATTATTTTTTTATTTTATAATACATTTTTTTTAAACACTTGTTTTTTTTATAATATTTAATACTTAGAAAATATTGACTTTTGTCAAATACTCTTTAGATAAAAATAATATTTTTTTAAATTACTCTAATCGAGGTAATAAACAACGGTAATATTTACTCTAACCATTATATTTGTCCCCCAAAGTTCTTGCAATTCTATTATACATAAGTCTCTTACTAAAGTTTGAATGCAAAAGTTCATATCAATAAAAATTTTATCAGTATTATAAACATAAGTATTATATTACAAGTATTTACAAATAGGTATTGTAAGTATAAGTTACAATACCTATAGGTATAATATAAGTTTATAGGTGTAGTATAAGTTACAATACCTATAGGTATTGTAATTATAAGTTACAACACCTATGGGTATTGTAAGTATAAGTTACAATACCTATAGGTATTGTAAGTATAAGTTATTATTATGCATATCATGAAATTATTGTTAATATTACAAGTGTACAACTTTAAATCAAAGTCAAAAAATATCAATGATTAAAAAATGAGGTTGATGCATAACAATAAAGCCATTTTTTTGGATTTAAACTCTATCTATCTTCGTTAACATCAGTAATCTAACTTCGTTAACACAAGTCATTTTGCTTGCATGAAATATAGAAAAATCAATGGAAAAGAGTAGATCTGTAAAAAGGACTTAAAAGCTTTTAATTCCCTAAATATAACCTATCCATCACATTCCATTCGCCTGATTGCTTCTTTTAAATGTTTCTGGCTAAAGCAATATTTTGATTAAATTTAACTTAAATGAGGTTTATAAACGTTCATAAACCTCAATTAAGTTTTAAATAAATTGCTTTTAAATAAATTTACAAAGTTTAACATATTTGTTAAGCATATGTTCCAGGAAATATTAAACATGTAGCAAATATTCCATTGAGACACTGTTTGCATTTTTGAAATGATCAAAGTATAAAGTTATATAATAAAAAGATTTTATATTATAAAAACAATATATAAAAAAATTCTTTTATAATGGTAATAAATAAATGAAATTTTAAAACAACGTCTTTTTAATGGAGTTTCACAGTTACAAAATACATCAAAATAAAATTTCTCTTTAATTACAGTGTAAATATAATGTATACAAAAAATATAATGCATAAAAGTTAAATTTTTAATTTTATTTCACGCACAATACGAATTGTAAATGGCAACCATAGAGTAAGTTTTGTTATGATTTTTTTAATTATTAGTTTAAACCTTTTGGGAAGCTTATGGGAAACCCGCCAAATCCCCAGATTCTTCGGCCCTGATAAAAACCAGATAAAACCCAAACGAGTAAATATGCTCGATTTATTACCATATGGGACCCGTCTGGAAACCAAAACACTTACCCGTCAAAATCCCGTTCCCGTAAGCCCAGACAAAAACTATACGGTACCCGTCTGTCAATATTGGCTGGGTGGCTAATATTGCTTAATTTATAATATATAACATTTATATAACAGTTATGTCTTTAAGCTAGCTCAAATTATTCCGATTCACAAAAAAGGATCTACAATTTACTGCACTAACTATCGTCCAATATCTCTTCTTTCTAATGTAAGCAAAATATTTGAAAAAGTTATGCATAATAAACTATACAACTTTCTAAACCAAAATCAATCCTTATATAAACACCAGTTTGGTTTTCGTAAAAATTATTCACTACAGCTCACGCTCTTATTGAAATTACAGAAAGTATAAGAGTTTCTCTTAATAATGGCAACTTTGCTTGTGGGGTTTTTATCGATTTGCAAAAACCTTTTGACACCGTAAACCATGAAATTCTTCTCTCAAAGCTTAACTATTACGGTGTACGTGGGATATTCTTGCAGTGGTTCAAATCATACCTTTCTGATTGTCAACAGTTTGTAACTATAAATGAAACCAGCTCAGATTTTAAAAACGTTTCAATAGGTATACCTCAGGGATCCATATTAGGTCCTCTTCTCTTTATTATCTATATTAATGATCTCAATCTTTCTATCAAACATTCAAAAACGTATCGTTTTGCTGATGATACTAATCTTCAATTAATAACAAACTCTCTCAAAAAACATAATAAATATATTAATCAGGATATGACCAGACTTGTTCAATGGCATAGAGCAAATAAAATCTCATTGAATACTAAAAAATCAGAAGTAATTATACTTAAGACTCAAAATACTAACTTTTCTAAAAAAACTAAAAAAAATATTCCAAAATACTTGAACTTTTAATTAAGTGGTCAAAAAATGTACTTGTCTAGTAACATAACTTATCTTGGTGTTGTGTTAAATGAAAAACTTTCATTCAAAACACACATTTTCGACCTTACTCTGAAGTTAAGCCGTTCCAACGGCATGTTAGCAAAAGTTCGACATTACGTTAACTTTGAAACATTGCTCTCTATATATCAATCAATTTTTGGTTCACATATACGATACGCATGTCAAGTTTGGGAAAAACCGTATGTCTCTCTAGAGTTGTTTCACTTCAAAATAGAGCAATACGGATTATTCATTTTTGTCCCTACTGACATCCTATATCTTATATCCAAAATTTTTCATTTTTAATGACTTAATTCAGTTCTTAAGTTGCTCTTTTGTCTGGGATCAACAACATGGTGTCCTTCCTACTATATTTCACAACTACTTTAAAATAGAACAATATGTGGGCATAATCTAAGATCAGTCACTTATAACAACTTAACTCTCCCACTAAAACAGACAAGTAAACATGGAATTAATTCCATTACATACCAGCGTATCCTTTCTTGGAATTCCCTTTCGAACACCTTTAAATCAGGCCTCGTCCTTAGGTTCAGGAATCTGTTCTTAAAGTCACTCCATCATTTCTACCTAAAAGGTTACGCTTAACTTTACTTTTTAATTTTTTACTTTCTATCTTTTGACTTAATTTTTTTTTTTATCATAGTTTATTATTTTATTATAATTTTATTTTTAATATTTTATTTTAAATAATTATTTTTATTATAACTTACTTATTTTATTATAATTTTATTTTTAATATTTTATTTTAAATAATTATTTTTATTACAACTTACTTATTTTATTATAATTTTTATTTAAGTATATGTGCATATATAAATGTACATTATATTAATTGTTATATATATTAAAAAGTCTGATTTTTTGGTATAATTGCATAAATTTTTATGCAATTTTACTTTTATTAGTTAATATTATGTTTACTTATTTAACTTCCTTTTATAACCTACTTTTTTATGTGGTTTTACTTATTACATATTATTATTGTTATTATTATTTTTTATCTTATTTAGGTCATTGCGCTTTATTAGTGAATCACTATTTGCAATGACCTGTGTTTTTGTAACATCTGTAACACGAAATATATTGTTATTGTTGTTGTTGTTGTCATTTGCATTGTTATTTAACAATAACAATGCAAAAAGACATAACTGTTATATCATGAAAATAACAAGTCACAAATTTATAAATTCACAAAATATTGAACAATATTTTGTGATAACTTTGTAAAAATTTAAATCACATGACACACATACTGTTTTTTTTTTTTAAATAACTGACTTAAATTAAAAACAAATATAATTGTATTTAGTTCAATATCAAAATGAAATTGCTAACTTAATTTTTTTATTTTTTTCAGGAAAATTGAAAAACCAAAACATCAATAACTCCATATATTAATGTACATTATAATAACAATAAGTTTTAAAAAAACAATAAGTTAAAAACAATAAGTTTTAGTTTCGTTCTTTCGTTTTTGTAAAACAAAATAGCGAGCAAAAAAGTAAAACAAAATAGCGATCGAAAGTTCATTCATTCAAATATTAAATAAGCGTGGTCAAACTTTTTTTCAAGAGCAAATCCAGGTTTCGCGCATTTAATAAAATCCTGACCAGAATATAATTAGTGTTTGAATTTCGAATTTGTTTTTTATTGTGATTAGTTATAACAAATTTAGCTATAATATATTTAAAATAATTATTTAATATAATAAACATATTAAATCATTTATCTATCGCAAATTATTTAAATAAATTCAAATAATTCGGGTCTTGATTTTACAAAAAATGCAAAACGTGGGTTTGCTCATTAGAAAAAATTTCGACCATTAGAAAGAATAATACTTTTATTCTTACTATTATTAAAAACAATTAAATCTTAATTTAAAGGTTAATGGCATTCAAATTAATTTTAATCTGTTGTTTATATTTAAAAAAAGTAATGAAAAATTTTTAAAAAGAGAAAAATATCAAACTATTTTAAAATTAGTTTATAATATTTAAAAAATAAATATATGTGTTTAGTTTAGTTTAAGTTCGTTAAAATCTTTAACATAATCAGATAACTTGACAGAATAATAAACAAAGATAGATAGAGATTTATTTTATTAAGTAAAACAAGACGTTTTATTTTATTTTAAAGTTGTTTTTTTGAAAAATTTTTACAATTTAATATGACGAACACCGGAATCTCTGTATTTGTCCACTAATTTCTCCCATGTGCTATCGTCAAATTGTTTTGGATCAAGAAGAACTATTCGCTTAAGTCTGTTTAAATTACATGGCTGCAACCTGTTTCTCTGCTTAGTTGCCACTAGACCAAGTACAGAAAAGCCTCTTTCTATGTTACCAATACTTTAATTAGAAGAGAAAATTTAAACAAAGTGAGTAACTCTGGATATTGTAATTGCTCTTTCATTAGAGCAGCATATATATGTGAAGATGAAATCATTAGAGCAGCATATATATGTGAAGATGAAATCATTAGAGCAGCATATATATGTGAAGATGAAATCGGATTTTCTTCTTTGTATTGTACAACTTTGCAGGCTTTTAACTTTTTACATTTGATCAATTTTCGAATTTCTTGATTTCTCATTTTTTCTTCTCGTTTGACTTCACCATCGAAATCGTTAAAAAAAACTTTAATATCACATTCCATTAATTGTGAATCAATGGTTCTGCAGTATTTGTTTCATGCTTAAACGACGAGGACCGAGACTCTAATAAGCACATTAATACACTCGGTTCTTTTCTTGAAATCATATATTAATGACACGTTGAAGGCGTCAAGACTTTTTTATGATTACGGTAATTAACATACTTGGTATACAGAACTATATGTCTAAATCTCCTTTGCAACCGTGTGCGTTCGCCGCTCATGGTTATCCATCCGTTAAACCGCATTCCGTTAAAACATCCATTCCGTTAAACCATCCATTCCGTTTAACCGCATTTGTTTAATATCAACAATTTTTAGCAAGGTAATATACCGTTTTCATAAATTTTTTTTTTACATTTTTATTTCTTTTCTTTTCCTCAATCGTCTGACATCTCGTGCCGATAACCAACTGTTAGTAAATCCTTCTAACATCTTCTAACTAACATCTTTTTAATTTCTTTTTGCTTGGCAATGGTATCTAGGCGTCTTCTAGATTGTTTATGTCTTTCAAATGTTCTGGTTGAATGTTTATAAAGCTTCACAGCTTCTTTCACCCAGTGTTTGCTTTCTTCACTATACTCCGAACAAATTTTACATAACCAATCTTGTTTTGTTGCTAAATACATGGAAAATCCAAATTTGGTTTACCATTTCGATTGAATTTGATGTTTAACAAAATAAATTGTTTGGGAACGTTTAGGGATAATATCTATTCTGGATTGTTTCGAAGTTTCTAGCAGTCGCTCCTTGTTAGACAAAGACTCTTTAGAATTTTCAATTTGTTCTTTCTTCATTTCAGTTGTTGATTCGTTACTATTTGCTTTTTGTTCTTGTTCTGTATTTTTAGCATTTTTTAAAAACTTGAAGGGTCTATATTTGCCGACTTACTTGTCGAAAAGGATCAAATTTGCAAACTATTATTTTCAAAATCGTTTTATCCTTCGTTAAAACATATTTTTCATCATTCCTTCGTTATAAAATTGATTTTCGTTCTAAGTTTTGATTCATTTTTTTTAAATCTAACGTTCTAACAAGAAATAGTTTTAAACATTAAATGAGTTACAGCAAATAATTACTTTTTAATTCATTTTACTGTCTTGAAGAAAAAATTATACTTAATGAAACAATTAGTTTTTTACTACTGCATTTAAAATCGAAACATTTTTATTATGTTTTTAATAAAAATGCAAAAGCAAAAAAACACGTAAAAATTGTTTTTTGGGCGCCCATACCGCTGCGGCGGTACTAAAACAGGTCTGGGTTCATCCCTGTGGGTTACTAGCTTTTTGCCTAACATGGTCCAATTAAATAAAATAAAGTAAAAAAGGTGGCAAATAAGTGTTTTCTTTGTCATTTACCGTAGAACGGGGTGACTTTGATACGCGGGGTGACTTTGATAATTTCGTCTGTTAGTTACAAAAATAATGATTTGAATGTGAAATTGGAGACTATTTTTTTTTTTTATTCTTGTACATAATTATATTCTGCTAATATTTTTGAAATTTTAATGATTGTGAAGTGATTCCAAATTGTGCAAAAGTGTTAGGAATAACATGACTATAACAAAAAAATAACGATTTTTACACGTACCAAAAAATGCCAAAAAATCTTGTGATTTTAATTTTTTTGAAATTTTTCTAAAAATCTATACTTAGATGTTCAAGTGGTATTTTCCAGTTATAATACCACTGGAATATACCACATATATATGTTTTTTCTTTTTTTGGATATCTTTTTAATTTTGAATTGAGTTAACAACTAAAGGATATTATAAGTACTTAATATTTATATGCAATTAGTATTATTTTTTTGTTAGTGTTATTTTATAACTGCTAATTACTATAACAATGTTATTGATATATTATTTTTCTGTGTTTAGCATATTAACATCAAATTTATTTTTGTTTTTTCTTTGTCTATTCTGTAGATATATTCGATAACCAAACTTGTTGTCTAAATTTATAATTTTACCAGTAAATCTTATAAGTTTATTAATATGTTGTGTTCTAATTTAGTAAAAGTCAAAAAGAAAGTATTAGCGACTCTGTAAAGAGGGTTAAATCAATAAGCCATTAAGAAATAATAGACTATCAAAGTCACCCCAAACGACGGGGTGAGATTGATAACATTTTGGATTAAAAATATATATATTAAGACAAAAAAAAATTAAAAATATTTAATGGAATTATATAAAGGAAAGGTATAATGTTATAACGGGAAAAAAAAAATCAGAAAAAATTGTAATGAACCAGATTTATTTTGCAAAAATGCTCAAAATCCTAACAAAGTCACCCCGTTCTACGGTACCTTGCGAGAATAAGTGTGATGGAACAGTCACTTGTTTCAAAATTAAGCGACGACAGAATAATGTACTTTAACAGAACGTGCGCAGCGGTTGCTTTAGAAGCAGGAGATCCAAGTTCGAAACAAACTCTGGACATATGGATGGTTAAGCGCCAAACCTGCCTATACAACGAATATATTAAAACGAGATAATTAGACACAAAGTTTAAAAGTCTTTAAGAAAAGTCACTTAACCAAAGAAATTAAAAGTATTTGCAGTTAAATTCAGCAAATACTTTTTTATTTCAATCATATCTTTTATATATAGTTTATTTTAATTCAATTTATGATTAAAATTTTTAAGTTTTATAGTTTATTTTAATTCATATTTTAATCTTTTTTTTATTTTAATTATAGTATATTGGTGTTAGCAAAAAAGCACTACATAAATCTTTTTTTAACATAAACTCATTTTTTTCATCTTTATTGTATAGGCAGGTTTCGCGTCACGGTAAGGAAGGAGGCGTGAACTTCCTAGTTCACGTCTCCTATATATATATATCTTTCCATTAGGCAAGACTTATAATAAAGCTATTATAATAAGATAAGTATTTTAAACTTAAAATGTTTATCACAAAATAAATAAAAATTGATAGCAAAATATTGGGTACGCTAAAAAAAGACTTTTTGATTCTGATTATTTAACGTTTATTATGAAGTAGTTGTAAAATAACAAATCCTTAATCAATAGGTACTTGATCCCTAAAACGATATAAAAACACTTTAAATTTCTTCTCAAAAAATAAACATCAATGGATTTTGAATTTTAAAAATGTCAAATTATCCGAATCTTTGTTTTTGTTATAATCGCTATAGAACTAAACTTTGCTCCTAAATTTTTTAACTAAAACCACATCATATATATATATATATATATATATATATATATATATATATATATATATATATATATATATATATATATATATATATATATATATATATATATATATATATATATATATATATATATATATATATATATATATATATATATATATATATATATATATATATATATATATATATATATATATATATATATATGTATGTATGTATATATATATATATACATATATATATATATATATATAGTCTTGCATGTCTCTTGCGTAGCATCAAAAAATATTTCCCATAAACTGTAGTTTTAAAGAGCGCGTTAATAAACCAGACCAGAAAAAGTTTTAAAAATTAAATTTTTTTTTTTAATTGATAGACTGCCTGGCCAAACCAAACCCTCAGTCGATGTATCAGCACTCTCTTGCGAGTCAGGCTATTTGTCAGTCGTTGTAGCAGCACTCCCTTGCGAGTCAGGCTATTTGTCAGTCGATGTAGCAGCATTCCCTTGCGAGTCAGGCTATTTGTCAGTCGATGTAGCAGCACTCCGTTGCGAGTCAGGCTATTTGTCAGTCGATGTAGCAGCACTCCGTTGCGAGTCAGGCTATTTGTCAGTCGATGTAGCAGCACTCCGTTGCGAGTCAGGCTATAAGATAGTCGATGTAGCAACATTTACGCATGTTTAAAAAATGTTTTTTATTAAATCAATAACAAAAACACCACTAATTAAAAAAAACTTTCTAGTCGTTATAATTGCGGTTTTTTGAAAATTTTTTAAAAAACAATTAAATTTAATGTACTTCCGCATAAATTAATTGCTTTGACATTTCGATGACAATCAAAAACAGCTTAAGAGACGAGGTAATTAAAATTGTAGTCGTAAGAGACTTTTTTTACATTAAAATGCTCTTAAAGCGACACTATATGAGTATATATATATATATATATATATATATATATGTATATATATATATATATATATATATATATATATATATATATATATATATATATATATATATATATATATATATATATATATATATATATATATATATATATTAGCAATTATGAAGGAGTATAAAATCACTTAATAAATTTTTTTTTTTTTATTTAACACTGTGTTTCATCAATAAAGAATCATCAGAAATCATAGATGTTTTTCTTTATAAAAGTTGTATTTATTATAAACAATGATTAAGTGAGTCAATAAAAGTTAAGTCAGGCTTTGATAGGTTATATAGCATATAACCTATTAAATGTCATTTAATAACCAAAAGCATTGTCTTTAATACATATAACTTAATCAAATAAAAAAAATTTATCATACATATTTATAAATATGTATAATAAATTTTTGAAGAGATAAATTAACTGATGTTGTTGGCTGACTCAGCCATTGAAATACTTTGAGCAGCTAATTAGCTTTTTTCAATGAAATATTTCAATGGCTGAGTCAGCCAACAACATCAGTTAATTTATCTTTTCAATATAATAAAAGTTAGGGAAATGCGGTGCAACATGGCGAACGGGGAAATATGGGTTTTCATAAAACAACTCAACAAAAAATCTTAAAATTTTTTGAAAACGAAACTGTATTTGCATCTTGTATTTTAAAAATTGGTTTTTTTAAATATTATTCACGCAATATTATACCCATAAGTTTACTTTTTGGCGCTTAAAAAAAATTCCTCAGTTTCGGTTTCTCATAATGGATGTATCAAGTGTCCTACAAGTTTAACTTCTTTAGAAGTAGTTTTTTACGATTTGTGTTTATTTTGTGTTACTTTAGTTAGAGTTATTGGTAGTTTTTAAAATTTTATAAAATTGGAGGCAAAAATTGCATAATAAGTTATCTTGCCCCGGTCACGTGACCAGATGACAAATTTATGAACTTTTTATTTGAATATTTATTTCAAACTGTTATATTTGCAAACTGAAAATTAATGCAGGCAATGAATCATTTTAATAACATAAACATACTGAGAAAGTATTATTGCTTCACGACTGACAGTTTTGCAATAACTTAGGGCTTTCAAAACGTTCGCCATGTTGTCCCGCTTTCCCGTATATACTTTTTATTAGAGATCAATGTATATAGTATATGAAAATGTTTAAACTGCTTTGTAAAAATAAAGTTTTGTTTAATTATTGTTTATATGAAGTTGATTGAGAAAGGGCAAATATAAGTCACTTATATTCCTGTTATATAATTTATTATTTTATTACGTAATAGTTTACTCAGTATTTAATTATTAAGTTATTTATTATTGATATGGAGGTTGTTGTCCAATCACATAATTTATTGATAGTTGTATTTTTTTTTTTTTTTTTTTTTTTCAGTTAGCGATCGAAAAAATATAAATAAAAAAAATAAATCTGTTTAGGGGTTGTCCATTAATTACGTCAACAAAATAGGGGGAGGGGGTCTAAACTTTTTTGACAATTGTTGACAAGGGGGAGGGGGGAGGTCAATTAAAGTTGATGTCAACATTTTTTTTTTTTTTTTTTTTGAGTTTCATTGCTTAAATAACGGAAAATTAGACTGATTTTGTAGCTTAGCTTCTTTGTATAGGGAAGGGTAATCAAAAATTGACGTAATTTTATAGGAGGTGTCTCTTGAAATTTGACAAATTGTTGACAAGGGGAGAGGGGATGTAAAAATTTCAAAAAAAAACTGCTGCTTAAGAAAGCACTTTCCATCGGACAGCAACTTTATTTGAAAAAAGGTTCTTCACAATTTCGTGCAAGCGGGGCTTCTAGTTTTTAGTTACATTCTCTCAAAATATACTCGGATTTACTGTTTGAAAATTTTTGTGGGACGAAAAAACTGACAAGTTTGAGTTAAGGCGTGATTTTAAATTGCTCGATAAGGTCTGCTATATTACAGCGTTCTTTAAGTGTTGTTAGACCGAGCTGTTGGAGTCGATTTTCATAGGACATGTTTTTAACAGATGACATTGTTTTTGTTGCTTGATATTGAACTTGCTCGAAGATAGGAATGTCGAAATTTAGATGCGGCGACCAAGCTTGAACAGCAAACTCAAAGTGAGAGCGAATTTAAATAAGATACAGTGTACGCCATAAATAAAAACTGCAACTGCAAAATATTTTTTTGAGTCGCCTAGGCTTCTATTCGTTATTTGTGCGGCTGACACTACTTGTGATTTGATGTTTAGATCATTGGAAACCATCACATCAAGGTCTTGTTCGACTTCAGTCTTTTTAGGTGAATAACGCGTGCCGTCGATGTTGGCCATTAATTATTCGCGCGTCAACTTGTTACACGCGCAGTCAACATGCATTAATTTGCATTTCTCAATAATGAAATGCAAGAACTAAATATGTTTTAACTCCACTGCTCTGTCAGTGTCAGCTTGGAGAGTGATGCTATCCAACTCTTTTAATTATGCCAATAATTTTACTGTTGTCAGCATGCAATTTTATATGATGTGTGATGCTGTCCGGCAGGTCATTAATGAGGATTAGGAAGAAAAATGGGCCCAAGACTGAGACTTGAAGCACGCCACTAACGACCGTTTGCCACACATATATGATGTTGTTGATGACCACTCAATGCCGGATTAAGGTGGGGCAGTGAGTGGTCATCAACAAGAGGGACTATAGCCCCGGGCCCCGCAAATTTAGGGGCCCCCAAAAATTTTAGAGGCATATTTTTTTTTAAGTCATTTTTAGGTTCTGCCCCATAAAAAGGCCTCCAAAAACAAAAATAGCCCCGGGCCCCAAAAAGTCTTAATCCGCCACTGTGACCACTTGTTAACTTTGGTTGCTAACTAAGCTAAGATCCAGTCTTTAAGTGCGCCTTGAATACCGTAGGCTTTAAACTTATGAAGAAGGGGTTTATGTGGCAATTCGTCAAACGTCTTCGCAAAGTCTGTGTATTTGACGTCTACTGCGTGGCTACAATGAACTGATATCCCGATCATGATTTCCCGAGTTTTTTACAGGTTTGAGATACAACACTTTGAATGAATAAAGCCACGCTGCTTTGGAGTAGTTAAGCCATTAGCAACACAGTGTTCCATTATGCTCGTTTAAAAAATACTTTCCATCATTTTGCATGGAATGGATGTTAGCAAGATAGACTGGTAGTTTGATGCATTTAGTTTGTGCGTATCGCGGCCTGCATTAATGTACTTGGTCCAAGAGACGCGTTTAGCCTTGACCACCATAATAAAATCTAGTGCTACCCATTGCTCCTGTTTCTCAGTAAAAGAGGTAGTTGTTGATGGGATGTATAGTTTGATGACTTCATTATACATGTTAACTAGGAGCTGGTAGTTATTGTTTTCATTTAGACCATTGAAGTTTGTTTACCAAACAACAGCTGCAATGTGTGAGGATATTGCTGCGTAGTTTGCTCGGCTCCAAATAAGTCGACGCTGTAACGGCAAAGTAGGTGAGTTGTTAAGGCCTACGTCAGCAAGTTGACCTTTAATGAAGCATTAATGTGCCTGGCCCATTGTGGAATCATATATACTTATTCCTTTATTTTTTATTGTGATATTTGTTTTTTCCTTATTTTTTTATTGAGTTATTAATCAATTTAGCACAAACAATAAGTTAAGTTTGAATTGTTTAGATGTTTAGTCATTTAAAAATATTTTTGTGCTACATTAGTTTTCAATCCAATACAATCCAATTACATGCAAATCTGTAATGTATGACGGCAGAGTAGAAATTGTTAAAGCAAAAAAATGACTTAATTTCTTTTTTTTTTTTTTTTTAATTTTACATTTGTTGGTCGTATTACAACTATATATTGCCAAAAAAAAAATAATAATAATAAACTTTCACAAATATAAAATAAGGTATCTGAAAGAAGATCAAAGGATCTTGTCGTCAGAACCTTAAATAAGTTCAAACAAGCATTAACAGTATCAAATTTTTACAAATTTCATATATATATAATCCAAATATATATTATATAATCCAAAGAGAGATCACGCGGATCTACTCACCAATATTTTATATAAACGCATACGTTAAGTAAAGAATATAAAATCAACAAAATAAGTAAGAATAAACTTTTTACAAATATAAATAAGAAAAGGCAAAGTTATTAATTTATATTATTAATAATAACATAATACGTCTTCTAATGAAAAAATTAGGGTTTTTAATTTACTTTTAAAAAAACGAAAAGTAATGGGTAGTTCGAAATCAAAATTGGGCAAAACAATTTTATTCCAAAGGTGTGGTGCCCGATAGGCAATACAAAATTGATTAAAGTTCGTTTGACAGAAAAGTTCATTTAAAAAATCAGTATTTCTCAAATTGTATTTGTTGATGGGTTTCGGAGTAAAAATATCTTTGAAGACAGATTGAGACAAGTCATTTTTCCACATGTATACAAAGCTTAAAACATTATATATATTTAGCTCGTATATATTTAAAATTCTCATTTCAATAAAATAATGTTTTGCGTGAGAAAAGCGATTTGCAAAGCAGATTAAACGGATAGCATGTTTCTGACGGCGATAAAGACGTTGCAACTTACTTTTTTCTGTACTACCCCAGGCGATATTAGCATAATTTAAATAACTGTGTATAAATGAATAATAAAGTTTAATTAAAATTTTTTTATTGAGGTAGATTCGTGCTTTGTATAAAACTCCTATGTTTTTTGAAATTTTAGTGCTTATGTAGTCGATATGTTGATTCCAAGTGATGTTTTCATCAAGATAAATATCTAAAAATTTTGTTACGGAATCCCTTTTTATTTCATTTTGATCAATAAAAATTTTAGGTAAGTTTAATGGCAAATACCGTTTTTTGGAAAGCGAATGGAATAAGGTCCACTTTGTTTTATTAGAGTTTAGAGTTAACTTATTACATTTAAACCAACTCGATACATGTATAAGCTCTTTGTTCATTGTTTTTAAAAGTTCAAAGATATCACTGTTAGAAAGAAATAAGTTAGTATCATCTGCAAACATAATACTTGTTAGTTTAGAGGCTTTATTTAAATCATTAATATAAATTAGGAAATGGATTGGACCAAGAATTGAGCCTTGTGGGACTCCACATGTTATAGAAAGACAATTGGTATGATAACCGTCATTACTCGGAACAAATTGTTTACAATTTGACAAATAGCTTTTAAACCATTTTAAAACTTTATTTTTTATTCCATAGTGTTTAGGTTTATAGATTAGAATTTGGTGATCAACCGTATCAAAAGCTTTTGATAGATCAATAAAAAGTCCTAGAGTATATTGTGATTTTTCAAATGATTTTGAGATTTCACGTACAAATTGGATAATTGCATGTCCAGTTGAGCTATCCTTTTTAAAACCGAATTGATTAAAGTAAAGTAATCTATTAACATGAAAATATTTGTATACTCTGTTATATATAATTCTTTCTAAAATTTTTGAAAATGTGGAAAGAACAGAAATAGGGCGATAGTTACTAATAATTGATTTGTCCCCTTCTTTAAAAATAGGAATAATTTTGGCAATTTCCAACAGTTCGGGGAAAACACCCCGACGGACAGAAGCCTTAAAAACTCCAAAAAGAACAACTTTTACCCGTCCAAAACAATCTATAATAACGTTTCCATTTATTTGATCTGCTCCAATTGCTTTATTTTTTTAAAGATTTGAAGGCTCTTTCAAATTCTTCAAACAATAATTCAGAAGATAACTCAACTGAACCAATGCAATTATCATTGGGTACTAGAAAATCAGTAAATAAAGATTTGGTCTTTGGGATTTGTTTAGAAAGTGTTGGACCTATATCAATAAATAATTTGTTAAATTCTTGAGCTATAGTTCTTGGTTCGTATAAACTTTTGTTATCGACTCTAACCATTTGTGGCAGAAAACCTGAGCATGATTTTTGTTTTCCAATAATTTCATTCATTATTTGTCATGTGCGTTTTGTGTCATTTTTAAATGTATTGAGTAATTAGGAGTAATAATTTTTTTTTAGATTTTTGCAAATTTTTTCAAATAGATTTTTGTAGTCCTTGTAAATTTTTTCGTTTTTAGGTGTTTTTGTTTTCAAAAAACTTATATATAGTTTTTGTTTAATTTTGGACGATTTTTTAAAGCCCTTAGTGATCCAGGGTGTATTGCAGCTCTTAGTAGTTATTTTATTTTCAATGATTAAAAATTAGCATCGTATACAGAAAAAAATGTTTTGAAAAAAGACTCATAGATATTGTTAGCATTATCATTAAAATTTATGTTATTCCAGTGTAGTAATGAAAGTTGATTTTTGAATAAATTAAGGTTAGCCTCATTATAAATGCGTTTTCGAATTACTCTTTGTGCGGTTAAAGTTTTTTCAGAGTTTGTATTATCTAATTTTGGGAATATAGGGAAATGATCTGATATATCGGTTCGCAAAATACCTACTTTTAAATCATTGTTGAAAATATCTGAAGTTATTATATTATCTACTAGAGTTGCTGAATTTATCGTTACTCTTGTAGGTTTGTTTATTAAAGATATTGAACCCGTTTCAAAAATTTCATCATAAAAACTCTTAACTTTAAGGTTATCATTATAAAGAAAACAATTCATGTTTAAATCTCAAATTATAAAATTTTGTTTTTTTTCAACGGTACATTTTTTAATAATTTGTTGTAAAAACATGCTAAAGTTTTCGCTTACGCCATCAGGTGGCCGATAACAACAGCTTAGTAAATTTTTTTTTTTGTTGCAGTTAATAATTTCTATAGTTGCAATTTCTTTATCGCAGTCAGAAACGCTTAAATCATGCCTAAAACAACGCTCAAAATTTTCGTGAACATAAATTAAAACTCCACCACCGCGCTTATTTGTTTTCCTTTCCATTGAAATTGTATTAAAATGAGGTAGATGCAGTGCCGGCCTTAGCCTTTTTGCCGCCCTCGTGCAAAATTTGTCCTGCCGCCCCTGAAAATTTTATAAACGTGCTGGTAAATTACATGGAAAATAATAACAAATCGAATTCAAAAATAATACTTTGCAATAAAACGCTACATACAAAGAAACATTTTTTGTTTTTGTTTTACACAAAATACATTTAATTTTTTAAATTAATCTTACGAGCCTTCTTATCACCAAAATCTTTGATTAGGGTTGAAAAATCAAGATTTTCAGCAATATTCTTTTCAATCGATAGGGTTCCTAAACTTGAAAGTCTATCCTGCGACATTGTTGACCGCAGATAGGTTTTTATTAGTTTCATTTTGGAAAAGCTTCTTTCTCCACTCGCTACAGTGACAGGTATTGTTAGCAAAATTCGCATTGCAATCCATGTGTTTGGATACAAATCTTGCATTTTGTGTTGTTTTATAAAGTTTAAAACAATAATAGGAGTAATTTTATCCTTGACCATTTCAGAAAGAAAAGGTTTAATGCTCATCAGTTCATCGCAAAGGAGAATACCATTAATGTCCGATTTTAGATTTACGGTAAGTTTACTTTGAAGAAATAAACATGATTTTGGAATTTCTTCTCTTTTTTGCAAACTATCAACATTATACAAAAAACCCCAAACTTCGGAATAATTCTCCAACTGTATAAATCTTTCTCTCATTGAAATTAAAGATGTGTCTAAAAGAGGATTGAAGAAATCGATTTCTAATTTTTTTTCAGGAGAAAATAAATAAATCCCATCTTGGGCTGGTTCGTCAAAATGGCGTTTCACTCGTATTATTCTTTTAAGTGGTTTAAAAACAGGCTCCACTTGTAATTCTATAGCCAAATCCTTTGCTTTTATAATTGCATCTTTAAAACCACATTTTTTTATAGTTTTCTAAAAATGAACAACAGCTTTTCAATAACTTTGCAGATTGAGTGATGTCCATGTCTTTTTCTTGAAGAGTTTTACTAATAATATTGACTTGAAAAAGAACGTCATACCAGACAATTAAAGAGACAAGAAAGCTAAAATCTTTTAATTGCTCTCCTAGAGTTATCGCTTCATGTGCAGTTTCAGGATTACATCCTTCAATTTCTGACAATGCTATCAAAGCGTCATGTACATCACCAACTTGATAACGAATGGCTTTAACACTACTTATTTTTGCTTCCCACCGCGTGTCACAGAGTTTCTTTAAATGCAAAATTCTAACATGATCAATTAAAATTTTCCATCGGCTCACTGAAGCTGAGAATAGAGTAAACAATCTCTGAAGAATACCGAAAAAAACTATAGATTTTACTGAAGACCATGCAGAGTCACTTATTACCAAATTTAAGCTATGGTTGCCGCAAGGAACATATAATGCTAAAGGATTAAGATTTAAAATCCTTTTTTGTACACCATTATTCTTTCCTTTCATATTTGATCCATTATCATACCCTTGACCTCTGCAGTTAGAGATTTCAAGTCCATGCTTAGTTAGCAACTCGATTAAAACCTCAGTAAGTCCTAAGCCTGTAGAATCAGAAACAAAAAAGAATCCTAAAAAGTACTCTTTAATTTCCACTCTAATGTCTAATGACAAGTCAACAATTCGAATAGTAAGAGAAAGTTGTTCTTTTCTAGAAATATCAGGTGTACAATCAGGAATGATTGAATAGTAAACGGCTTTCAAGACTCGGTTTATTATTACATCATTAACCTTTTGAGACATTAAATCTATTAACTCATTTTGAATATTTTTCCCGCAATAATGGTCTGAAGTGTCACCTTTTATTGCAAGTGCTAAATGCTTTTGCATCACAGGATCAAATTTTGCAAGCACCTGTATTAGTCCTAAGAATTTGCCGTTTTGAGGCGTAACCAATTTATCCGAACTCCCTCGAAAAGCCATATTATTTTCAGCTAGGTAAAGAGTGATATTCATCAGCCGAAGAAGAACATTTTGCCATCGCAAACTGTCTTTTTCTATAATTTTAATTTCTTCATTATCTATAGTTTTTCCAGTTTTTAATCTTATTTCAGTTTCTACCCACTGTTGATAACATTTCATATGAGAGACGCTGTTTTCATGAATTCCCAATGTTTCAGTTAAATGTCTCCATTTCTTGAAACCATCAGAGACTAAGTTTGACTTTGAATTATTATCAAAAAGTAGACAGCAAAAACAAAATACGGAGTTTTTAGAATCTGAATAAACCAACCATCTACGGCAAAAGGTTTCTTCATTCGCAAGCTTTCTATTGTAATAAATGCTAGAAAAATGTCGACCATTTCTATCTTCAGGGTATTTTTCTTTTGTAATTTGAAAAGGACCAAGTTTGATTAAATGGTCCACAAAGTTGCTAGATCGAACAATTGGCCAATTTCCACAATCCAATAAATTAGGTGTTTCTTGTAAAAAATCTTCCGATAAATCATTCGATTCTTTTAAAATAACTGGTTCATTATCAACTTCAATTTGCAATGAAGTTATACAACTATTTTTGAGTATTGTTGAAGGTTCTCCAATTTTATTGGACATAGTCGTAGAGATAGTTGAAGCATCAGAGTTAAAATCTTCACGACCTTCGTCAGGTTTTTTATAAGCAACATATTTTTCAATGCTCATAAATTTTTTAATTTTTTCAAATTTTTGATCTTTAACGGACTTTCTTTTTCTGTACTCATAACCAGACAACTTTTTTCTCGAATTTGAAATTTTATGTGACATGAGACAGAATATTTTTTAAGATAAAATTATTTCTACATTTAAAAAAAAAAAAAAATTAACAAAGTTCTCAAAACACATTCATAAAATTATTAAAGAAATAAAAAAAAAAGTAACTAAACTTACTGAAAATTGTTTAAATCGAGTCAACTTAACATTTAATAACAAAAAATAAAAAATTTTGAACTTCTTTATAAAAAATTTTTTGCAACTTTTCGAAATGACTCCTAGGGGAAATAACCCACAAATGATACTTCAAATTACAATAGAAAATCGTGCGTTAATTAAGTAAATGTAGTAATTTTTTGTCTTCAAATTTAAAATCGTGTTTTTTTTGCAAAGGTCGTTAAATCTTTTAATTTACTTTAAATTTTTAATATACTACTGGAAAATTAAAACTTGTGACTAATAAAATTCTCCGCCCCTATTTACTTGCCGCCCTCGTGCAACGCACGACCTCGCCCCCCCCCCCCCCTAAAAGCCGGCGCTGGGTAGATGAAAATTATTTAGGTCTTCAAAAGAAGTCCAAGTTTACGTTAAACAAATTATATTAAAAACATGTTTAGTTTCTTCTAATAAGTCTAAAAGTTTTTCAAAATTGCTATTTAGGCTTCTTATATTGAGGTGGAGAATTAACATTTGATTATTATTTCTTTCAAGCTCATTCTTAAAAAGAAACCCTTCTAGTTGGCTAGGAAAGTAATATGAACAATCTGAAAATTTATTGTGATAAATATTGTTATCAGAATTTAAGTTTTCATTTAACGTAGAGTAATTTGTTTTTTGAATTTTAAAAACACGAGATTCAAAATTTTCATTTATAGCCATGATTAATATATTTTATTTAAGATTTCTTTTTAGGAATGCCCATAAAATTATTCGTTAAAATTGCTTTTAAAAGAAGTTTTAATATAAACAATTTTCTCATACCTTACCGTAACACTTTCACCATTCAATCGCGTTTCACTTCAGCGAACAATTTTTTTCGAATAGCGACGGTTTCTCGAGAAAAATCTTCGTTCACGAACGTATTTGTGCCTTTGAGTCGATACAATTCCTTCAATATTCTTATTTTGTCTTTATAGTTCTGAAGATTTAATATTATAGTACTTGGTCGTCCATCGTTTTTTCGTCCAGTGCGGTGACCTCTTTCAATTTCAATATCTTTTAGTCCAAGTTTTTCGGTGAAGAATGTTTGGACTTTTTTTTTCAGTATCCCCCCATGATTCTTTATCATTCTCGTAAATTCCTTCAATCCTAAGATTGTTTCGGCGTGATCGATCTTCTAAGTTTCGTTGTTTTTCTTTAAACACATTATCTATCTTTGTATGTTCCATTTTTTTATCTAGGTATTTGTTGTTAGTAACTATTTTTTCGTCGATAAGTTCTTCATTAAAATTAAGGCTTACCTTTATATCTTCTAATTCTTTTGTCAATTCTTTTATACAATTTGCATTTCCATCAATATTTTTCGCCAATAATATCGAGGACCGCTTTTTCTTGCTTTTGAAACATTTCTTCCGTTTCCTTTTTAAATTCTTTGAACATTTCTTTTAAAAGTTTCTTTATTTCTGGAAGTGTTACAGCCATATTATTAAGTTAAAATTTTTTATTAAAGATACGTCTTTATTTATAATAAATAAGAAGTTTTTTTTTTTTTTTTTTTCGCTACGAGGCAAAAAGTGCGTCTGTTCTTGTTGAAAGCTTGAGTTGAAAAAAAAAATTTCAACCTTTTCTTACTGGAAAGATGATGAAACTGATATTGAGGCTGTTGAATATTGTATGAAAAAGATCAAAATTTGCTGCAGATGTATGAAAAAGATCTAATTTGCTGCAGATGTATGAAAAAGATCTAATTTGCTGCAGATGTATGAAAAAGATCTAATTTGCTGCAGATGTATGAAAAAGATCTAATTTGCTGCAGATGTTGTCTCTGGAGAATTACAGTTTTATTGATTTGACTCCCTAAAAGTTGCAAAAGCTCATCGCAAGTGCTGTGACTTGCAAAAACTCAACGCATGTGCCTTGACTTGAAACTTTTGAATACGGCTCTGGCTGACCTTTACGTGGTGTCTATTGTTAAAAATGATAACTAAATAATTTCATTAATGAAATTTATTATTGTAATTACAATTTAAATTTATTATTGTATTTACTAAAAGACAAAACTATATATAACAATAAAACATTAAAATAATCAAACATTATTTTTGTTTAAACATTTTATTCGTTTTTTAGTTTGAAACATCTTTCAGAACCAAATCTTTTATCAAGTACTATATGAAAAATTAAAAGATTTATTAAGGTCGATCTTGTTTTAATTACTATATACGTTATACTTCTTTGTTGCTGTTCTTAAAAAAACCAATCAGATTGAAACATTTTTGGAAATATAGTGTTAAAACATCATCATCATATCTATAATGAGTTTTACATACATCTTCCATAATAAGAGGGCTTTTGGTATGAATTTATTTTTTTCAATTTATAAATTTTTTTAAGTTTATTATTTAAATTTTGAAAATAGTAACTGCATTGTTTTATTGTTGTTATTTTTTTTTGAGATTAAATGGAGAGGGGAAGGCATACGCCACTCCCTTAATATAAACACCACTTGTATACATAAAATTTTGTTAAAAATAATTTTATATTGTATACAATTTTACTCATTTTAGTAAAGATATAAATATTTATAAAATTAATTCATTTTTGATACTAGGGTCTATCCAACCGCCACCACCACACCCACCTCTAATGTTAACATATACCTCTCATATATTTTGGTGGTTTAGTATAAATAACAACTTTTTTGTATATTTATATTGCTAATATCCTAAAAAAAGACTTTTTTCTGAAAAAAGTTTTCAGTTTTATACGGGTAAGGTAGTAGTTTGGTGCCCCCGCTGTTCATCTGATCGCACGGTGATTAGAGTTTAACACAAGTTTGTAGCCCACTTAAACGCCTATCTTTTGAAACCAAGATATTTGTATTTCGATAAAAATTGACAAAGTTATGACAATTTAAGTGATGAAAAACATAACTTTGACCACAGTTTCTTCAACAAAATCCTATAACGAAAAGTTGGTATTTAAACCGTCATAACTTTTAAAGAAATTGTTGGATTTTGATAACTTTTTCATTTTGTTACTCTGCGCAGCGGCCTTGTTCGTCAAGGTTCGTGTTTCGGAGTTATAGAGTTGAGGGAGGGTTATAACCACTATTAAGTAGCCTCCTCGTCTGTAGTGGCCTTCTCGGCCTTGAGGAGGTGAATAACAAAAAAAAAAAAATCTTTATAATACTGTATTGATCCTCTTTCCAATGATATATAACATTATAGTATTCTAACAATTTGAAGTTTTTATCCTCATTTCTATTTCTTGAGACTAAAGTACTCACGTAAAGTATTCACACGAAGAACTGTATAAAATATATTAAAAATTACACTATAGTATATAGTGTTACGGCTTATTGTATAAATTGTAAACACATTAAAAATTACACATTGGTTTAAAATCACAAGATGTAATTGAGAAGGTGAAAGTTGTACTTAAAAAACTTTACATGTAATTGAGAAGATGAATGTTGTAATTAAAAAAAGTAAGATGTAATTGAGAAGATAAAAGATTAAGAAACGTCAGATGTTATTGAGAAAATGAATGTTGTAAATAAGAAATCGTAAAATGTAATTGAGTTCATGATAATTGTAATTAAGGAAAGTATAAAGAATACAAAGTTCTTTGTATTTTGAATTTTGTAATCCTAATATACTTTGTAATTTAAGATTGGAAATAATATCAATCAAATATAAAAGTCATGAAAAAGGCGTTTTATGTTTAGTAATTGGAAAAATGCTATTGGGTGTCAACTAAAACTTTCTTTTATTTTTGTTTGTGAAAAATTTAAATGTGATTTCAGAAGAATAATTAATAAAACACAAATAATTTATTTAAGTTTAAACTACATCATTAAAAATCATTGCAATATTCAGCTAAGCACCAACTTGGACGTCTTACATATTTAAAATCGTTTCGTAATTTGGTCGTATTTTGTACAGCGCGTGTACAATCACCTCCTATTATTGCCGCAGTAACAATTCTTTCTAAATACTGCATTCATTGTTTCATAATCACAGCACCGAATGCAGGTGGAATGCGAATAACATTTTTAACGTCTATTTTTATTTTGGACCAGATATTTTCCACTGGGCTTAATATTGGGCTGTAAGGTCCTAATCGTAACAATTGAGCCGGTGAATTTTAAACACCATTTTCAAATAAGCGTGACATGAAGCATTGTCTGTTACGACGATCAAATCCTCTAAACGATTTCGGATGTGACCCACTGTTTATAGCCAACATCCAATATACCCTCGGCGTTTCCATCATGACGACATTTGTTGTTGATATAGCTGCAATCAAATGTATGTTTGCACCTTTTAAAGAAGGTATTTTCTTTATTGCTCTTTTTCCCTGTTTGGGACGTTCTTGCGTTTTTCTACAAAAAAGATTGAAATTTGTTTCATCTAACCAAACTATCTGATGACCATTTGTGATGTGTTTGGTAATGTTCCTAACATAGTTTCCAACCTATTCAACTCTTTTCTGTTTGTTCTCATTACTATTCATTGTAATAGGCTCCTTGTGCAATTTTTTAAATGACATAGTCTGCCTTTGAGGTAATTGGCAATAGTGGTTGTGCTGACGCTAATATTAAGTTAATGCCCTAGTTTTAATGGCCACTTGGCCATTTAAACAATCCATGTTAGTGTTTTAATGGCCACTTGGTCATTTAAACAATCCATATTAGTGTTTTAATGGCCACTTAGTCATTTAAACAATCCATGTTAGTGTTTTAATGGTCACTTGGTCATTTAAACAACCCATGTTAGTGTTTTAATGGCCACTAACATGGATTGTTTAAATGACCAAGTGGCCATTAAAACACTAACATGGATTGTTTAAATGGCCAAGTGGCCATGAAAACAAGGGCATTAACTTAATATTAGCGTCAGCACAACCACAATTGCCAATTACCTCAAGGGCAGACTATGTCATTTAAAAAATTGCACAAGGAGCCTACTACGATGAATAGTAATGAGAACAAACAGAAAGGAGTTGAATAGGTTGGGAACTATAGAAGAAGAAGAGTTATTGAATGTGCTTAGCAAAATGACGATTGGGTGACTCTGGTGCATACTTTAGGTGTCAGATACAAGACAGCATACAATTGAGTCCACCGCGGAAATTTAAATTTCATTGGAAGATGTAATTTTAACCAAAAAAGTTAACCGATGATCAAATCGAAGAAACACTAACATGGATTGTTTAAATGACCAAGTGGCCATTAAAACACTAACTTTTAATGGCCACTTGGTCATTTAAACAATCCATGTTAGTGTTTTAATGGCCACTTGGTCATTTAAACAATCCATGTTAGTGTTTTAATGGCCACTTGGTTATTTAAACAATCCATGTTAGTGTTTTAATGGCCACTTGGCCATTTAAACAATCCATGTTAGTGTTTCTTCGATTTGATCATCGGTTAACTTTTTTGGTTAGAATTACATCTTCCAATGAAATTTAAATTTCCGCGGTGGACTCAATTGTATGCTGTCTTGTATCTGACACCTAAAGTATGCAGCAGAGTCACCCAATCGTCATTTTGCTAAGCACATTCAATAACTCTTCTTCTTCTATCTATCACCTAATGAAAATAATAAAAATGATTATAGTTATAATAATAAAAATAATATTTACAAAAATAAACATTAAAATCACAACATAATAATACAGAAAAACAATACTACAAATAATAATGATAACAATATTAGTAATAAAAACAATAATGATAAAAAGTAATAATAAGTTACATGTTACATGTAAACACAAATAGCTATATGTACAATATTAGACAGATACAAACAGTTAAAAACTGATAAAACGTAACAACTAACATCGACATTAAACAATTAAACAAAAATAAATAGAAAACAAGAAAATAAGAAAAATAATAATAAAATTAAAAATAATAATTCCAATAATAACGATAATTATAATAAAAATAACAATAACAAAAAAGATTAAAAATAAGGTAAAAATATATAACATTGAAGTAATACTATTGAAAAATCAAAATTGATCAAAAACATAACAAAAACGTGGTTAAAAAAAAGTCTTAAAAAATATAAATATTTTTATATTGCTTTGTGCATACACAAACATACATATACACATATACAGATGTATAAATATGCGTACACAGTTTACACACATATATATATTTTTGCATACAGAAATACACATACGCGCCATACAGAAATACATAAAACTCACATAAAAACGTATACATACACATATAGATATACACTTTTAAAATTATATACAACTTTAAAATGTATGACCAACATTAAACAAACTACAAAGAAAAAATAATAACAAGACAGGACAACCCAAACATTAAACAAACAATGTATGTTATTTAATGTCATGATAAATGGAAAAGCAGCCTTCATTATTTCTGGTATATAATTAATTGTCCTACTATTTCCAGGGTTACTGACCATCCAACTATTGATGGCTATTTACAGCCTTTTTAAAAGGACCATAGACAGTTCTATCTAGTGGCTGCAACTTGTAGGTGCAATGGGGTGGAAAACTTATCATGATAATTTTGTTTGTTGTCGCATAGTCTAGTAATTAGCATTCAATGAACGAATGAAGGTGCAGAAGTTGAAAAAAGGTCCCTAAAATTGACTCTCGGAAATACGAAAAAAGATGGAATACTTTTACCAATAGCAGAGGCAGCACATGCTAAGGTAACTAAAACACCTCTTTCTGCTGAGGTTATTGGCCTAACTTGCTTTTGGCCCTTTCTTGAGTTCACTTTATCAGGCTTTTGAACAGTAGTTACCCCTGTTTTGTTCATGTTCCAAATATCTGCTGATGTGAATTGGGGACGTTGAAGACACAGCTGAAGATTATTGAAAAATATTTCAACATTGTGTTTGTTAAAACTTATGGCACGTGCAACGCATGTGGCGTCTGGAGCACTTAAAGACAATGTTGGATTTTTTTTGTAGGAAAAACACAAGCCAATCTCTCCGAGTACAATGATTGTCCATCAACATTTGATTGTGGTAACCAATCAACAGTTGATTTTGATAACCAATTTATTAACATCTGCTAATTGATATGCTAGTAGTTTCCTAATATATTTTGGTGTAAGGCTAAAAAAAAAAAAGTAAATACCTGAAGCTCTTTGCAAGTAGCTATAGAGTTTAAGATGAAGCTCTTGTGTCAACATTTGTTTGAAATAATATGAAATATATGCCAGTATAAATACATATTTTATGGAGTCACTTATAAAAAATAATATAATCCTTAAACATATTAACAATCTACAAACCTAAGTTCTACGTAGTCAGTATGAAATTGGTAAGGTATCAGGGGCGGATCTAGCATTTTAAATGAATAATGCGAAATTTTTTTATCGACACCCCTCCCCCCGCAACCTTTCTAGGGTTTAAGTATAGTCAATATAAAAAGTGGAGAAACATTAAAAGACGTAGCGAGGGTGGGGCGGACACGCCTCAGGCAGCTTTTTTTAAGAGTGGCGCTGCTGTTTATATCATTGAATAATAACTAAATTTTGTATTGCTTTCGCAGTATCCATTTTTAGCAGAAATTTTTACAAATGTTGCCTTGGCTATTTTGTTCATAAATTAGACATGTAACTTTAAGCCTAATTTACTTAACAAAGTGCACCAACGAGAAGGTAAGCCATAGGACTTTGCACTTCATCTGTATACTGTCATTTTTCCCAAGGTTAGCCTTCCATTTCTGGATTTTTTCCTTTTCTTGATAGGCACGCCATGTAAAGTAATATTAGGTTATTTATTAATGTTAAGTAATATTAGGTCAAGTAGCTAGAAATATAATAATAAACGTTAGTCCTCCATTTCTGGATTTTATCTTTATTTTATTTTATATTATATTATTAATCTTATATTATATTATATTATATTATTAATCTTGCCGAAGGTTAGCCCTCCATATCTAGATTCTTTTTTTTTTTTAACTTTAAACTGTTTTTTGTTATAATAATTTTTGTTAAATTTTTTATTGAAGTTCTATATTTTATATATATATATATATATACACACACACACACACACACACACACACACACACACACGCGCGCACACGCACACACACACAATATTAGTAAAAATCAAATTAGAAATAAGAAAAAAATAAAATAAAAGTTAGTACAAATAAAAAAAAATTAAAGTCTTTCACCTGACTTTGAAAAAATGTCAATGACTCTTTCAACCTCTGGAAAAATTTCTTGATGTATGGACATTAATGCTAAAGAGTTAAAGCGAGACTCAATCATATTTCTTCTGGAGTGTGTTTCTAGCCTAAGTATAACTGAAATACTTCTTTCACATTCACAAGTTGTTATTGGAATTGTTCCTAAAATTATTAATGCTGTCCTTATATTTAGAAAACCTCTCATGTCAATGGACTTTAAAATACCAGCAACAGTTGAAGGAATACTTGACTGGTTTTTCCAAAATAATTCCCATAAATTTAACTCAGCATGTATTGAAGTAAAATGAGGCATATCAGATGAATAAAAATTTAAAAATTCATAAAAATCAGATTTCCATGGTTTTTTAACTTGTATTCTGGACAGTACAGTTGAAGGAACTGCTGCTAGACCTTTATAAACAAACATGCCATTTTCTGGAGACCAATTATCTAGCTCATTAATAAGATGTTCAATTAATGGAGAAGTAATGCTATGTTTAAAATAGTCACAAACTGTATTTGTTGGATAATTATCCCGGTAAACCTGGACATTACACATAGGTCTCACTTCTTGTATATCAAGAGTTTTGGCCAAACTAAGAGCAATAGTGTACCATTCAGTGTGATATATATCAATTTTATTTTTGATTTCTAATAACACATTTTTTAGATTAGTTATTTCAAAACACTGCTGGGATATGTCAAAAGATTTAGTTTGAAGAGTTACAGTAATTGCATAAAAAAAATTAATTGTTTTGTAATAAATAAACTTACAATAAAAGAGAAATCTGTTAATAATATAAAATGAAGGATTTGGAACCAGTTTCACTGTTATATTCCTTTGACTCATTTAACCCAAATCTCCTCTAAAGCATGAATAACAGGTATAAATTTTTAAAAAAAAACATCAAGACCTCTCAGCTTTTGAACCCATCTTGTTCGACAAGTATCTATTATTTTTTCTTGATTTGGACTTAAATATTTTTTGAGACAGTTACTACGTTTAGGAGATAAGTTAAAGAAATAAGAAATTTCTTTTACTTGGCCAAGAAGGTTTTTTACTTTTTGAACTTGGCATGCAGCTGCTACTACTAAACTAAGTCTATGGCTTGCACAATGAACAAATATAGCTTTATGGTTAAGAGCTTTTATTCAAGAAGCAACTCCTTTATATTCACCTGCCATACAACCCGCACCGTCATACCCTTGGCCTCTATAATATTGAATATCAAGTCCAAACTCTTGAAGTGCATTAAGTACATTTATAGATAGACTAAGACCAGATGTACCAGTCTTGCAATCAATAAATCTTAAGAAATCCTCGCAAATCTCATTACTTGAATTTACATATCTTAAAACAAGTGACATTTGTTCGGTATTAGAACGGCCAACTGCTTCATCACAAAGAATTGAAAAAAAATTGAATGCTTGACATTTTTTATTAAATTCTTAATTGCTTTCCCACAAGAATCAATAAGTTGGTTTTGGGTAGTTTTTGATATATAGGTTGCATTTTTTGGACTTGAAGAAAGATGATTAGCCAATATTTGATCACCAGCATCAACACGAAAATTTAAAAGCTCTATGAAGTTACCAACTCCAACTTTTAGTGTAGAAGATTCCCCAATATCAGGATGATATTTGCTATCATCACGATGTCCACGAAATGCTAGACGTTTCTACCAAGAAATATTATTGTTTTAATTATTGGAACTAATTTTTTTTGGTTATCAGAAAGAAGTTTCAAACAAGAATTATTTAAATCAACCTCAATAACATTACTTTTGGAGTTGCAACGTGAAAGCAATGCATTAAATCAAAGCATAGGTTTTTCATGTAAAACACAACTTTCCTCATGTTTTCTATAATCACGAACAGCATTACCCCACTCTTGATGGGGGTTGGAAACTAAATTTAATATTTCAGACTTATTTGGAATACTAGCATCTAGCAAAGTACAAGGAAGACAGTAAGCTCCATCTTCTTTGCTAGAATAAGCTAACCAAGAAAACTGGCTGAGCCATTCAAATTTAAATGATCTTTTTGTATTAAAAGATATTGGAAAAACAAAAATAGAATTAGGACAAAATAATTTAATTTGTTTATAATTTAAACTGTTTTTTTAACCCAGCATTAAGGCCGTTTTCCACAAGACGAAAAATTCGCGCGAAGCGAATTTTTTCCCTACGACGAAACGCTGTTTTAATTTCCACTTAAGGCCGTTTTCCACAAGACAAAATATTCGCGCGAAGCGAATTTTTTCGCTATAACGAAACGCTGTTTTGATTTCCACTTACTTTCTTTCGCGCTACTTTTTTTTCGTTGTCAACAATAAAAATGGCAGCAATAAGTTTACGCTGTATGTTTAACTAAAGGCAGTTAATACTTTTTTAGCATACTTTCTACTTTGAAGCATGTGAAAATTTCTTTCCGTGCATTAATATTAACATTTCTGCCTTTATATGTAAGATGTGATATTATTTTGTAATATAATCATTTAATAAAAGGTTTTTTTTACAAGAAAGTATAAGAAAATAAATGCTAAACTTTGATATGAACATTTCTATTAAAAACTGTTACTGCAAGAACGAACGCCAGGTTAAGAATTTTGTTTTTTGTTACTTTAAAAACAACATGTTTCCGCTTTTTTTTAATGTTGACATCATGTGATATAATATTCAAAACTTTATTGGTTTTCGCTTATTTATATTTATCGCTGTAGCGAAAAAAAATCAGTATAATCAAAAATGTTTAATCTGCGCATGCTTAACGACGAAAAAATTTGCTTCGCGCGAATTTTTCGTCTTGTGGAAAACGGCCTTTATTGATTTAGAATACAATTGCATCAGTTGCTACAAAGTGATCGGAAAAATTTGTGAATAAGTACAAATATTATTGGTTAAAACGTACTTTTTTTTTTTAAATCAATCACATTTGTATTTTGTGAAGAACAATTGCATCAGCTGCTTCAAAACGCAGGAATTTTGCCTAAGTAACGAATAAGTAACTATAGAGATCAAATCGATTAAGAAAAAAAATTGAAAAAGAAATACACTTAAATTTAGCGGTGCAAAAAGACTGATGCATGCGCATCATTCGCGACACCCTGGATCCGCCCCTAGGTATTGTTGATTTTTCTTCAAGATCTTCTGTAGAGGCTTTTGACAAATAGCGTTGTAAGCTTTTATAGTTGATGTTAAAATCTAGAAACACCTGGGCTATGCTTCTTTTAAATGTTCTAAATATGTTTTAAACGTTCTTTACGGAAGAACGTAACTTTTAAAATCAAATGTCCGCTGGGTTTGAACAAAAAAGTTAAATATGTAACAGTCTAGCAAAGTTTCTAAAATAAGTATTATAATGTAAATATTACATTATAATACTTATTTTACATTACAGAGGATACCTATGATTAATATGTTTTAAGAATAAAGAGAAATTTTTCCAAACATTTTTATTATAAAAATCATAATATTCTTTGTATACAGCTTCAACTTTAAATCACCCTGTGATTCAAAAACATACTTTAACCTTCGTTTCATCCGACACCAAAACGACTCAACATGATTTGTTGTTGCTCCACTGAATTAAGGTTTTTTCGTTTACACTTACTACCTCAGATGCAGCGGTTACAGGAACCTCCAGGATCCATAAAAACATTAATTGAAGTATCAGACTTACATTTAAAGATGTAGAGCTTTCAAAAAATCCTGCTCGAATTGACTTCGTCTTTTTGCAAGTGTTACATCACCAAATATGTTTTTCCTTAAATAAAGTATTTTAAAGATACAAGGGATAATCTGTTTTGTGTAAATAATAATAAAAATGTTAAGTATTCATACTTGACAACGTTACTAGTTTTGCACAAGCATCCTTTGACCACATAGACAAAGTTTTTGAAGTGGCATTAGCCTTTTTTGTTGCAAAAAATCGACCAATTTTTCTTCTTTGATACTTTCAATGAACTCAGTTAAAGGTGTCATCTTACTTATTTTAAAGGTGGCTTTTGAAGCGCGAATTAAAACTTTTGTGCTAAATATTCATTCGTTAATATTAGCCAATCATTAAACGGCAAAAAAATTGTTTCGAACTTTACCGAGTTCGTTTACGAATTTCACCGAATTTTGGGTGCGCCGAGTACAGATCCGCCAAAATGTAATATTTCTTGTGAAACAAAATTTCATTTAAATAATTTCATTATAAATAAAATAAAATATTTTAGTGTCAGAATTTTTCTTATACATGTCCCCCTCAATTACAAAATACAATTTCAAATGCATGGGCTATGGAAGAAACTGGGTGTTCAATATTTATGGGTAAGCAATATTTATTAAAAGCTTTTGATATTTGAATTCCAATCAAGACAAAACATGCAAGCATTCTCTATTTTGTTTTGATTTGAATTACTGTATTTTTACAAAACTAATAAACTTTTGTCAAAACAATGCATAGTAACATTTAACTTAACAAAAACATTGCCATTTACTATTTGGCAGTCTTTACAACAATGATTTAAATTCTTTATGATTTGTTACTCCTGCATTAACTTTAATAAACCTAATAATTCATCGAATGGTTAAGGCAATATAATAAACATCTTAAATTTCATTCAATGTAGTAACTAATCTAAATGGTTCGTCGAGAATTTTAAAACATATGGACCGAATCAAGAATTTGATCCATGTGTTCTAAAATATCGTTTTTAATTATTGGAAATTAACACATCAGACTCATTTATGTTATTAACAATCTGGAATAATAACAACAAACAATTAAAACAAAAACAAAAAAAGGAAGAATATAAACAACATTACCTCTATTATTATTTGTAAAATTAAAAAAAGTTGGTATCAGAAATAAATGACTCGATCACAGAAATCACTTTTCAACAATTTTTTGGGATGCTAACATACAAACTGTTTGGCAATGATTTAATTGGTAAACCTAAGATAATTTTAAAAAAAGTTGATATTCAAATAGGTTCTATAGGTCATATAAAAATAGGCCCATTCAGATACAGCAGTTAGTAGATACAATATTGGACAAACAAATTTTGTAACAGTTTTTCAAACAAATAGTTTCTTATTAAACATTACATTTTTTTTCTATTGATGCTGAATTGAATTTTTTTATATATATCTTTTAAAACAAAGCAGAACTTTTATTCTCATAAATTCACATTGTGGATTTAATTTATGATTTTTAAATATATTTGATTATTTAACACTTTAAAAAATCGTTAATATTATTTTTTTAAATATGTTAATAATATTTTTCTACCAAGAATTGCCAATGATTCTTATAAATCTTTCGTTTCTATCAAAATTTTTTATATCAGATGTGTAACTAATAAGTAACTATTTAGCTGCTAAAAACAATTTTAAAAATATACATATCGTACCAATCCCTGATAAAAAAAATACAATTAATTAATACATTAAATAAGATAAGTAGTAGTGTTCAACATTACTTTATTAAGTAAGTATTGGGGTAATTCCATGTCAAATCAGCAGGCTCATGTCACTCAATGTTTTAGATTTTGCTAATTTTTTTTAATATATTATAGGATTTATAAAAATTAAGAAAATCTGAAATTTGGAACATCCAACCCCTTACAGTTCTTGAAATATTCAGGATTCAATTTTTATAGACAATCTTCCACATGACGGATACAAATTTCAAATTGACCACCATAATTACATGTAAATTAGATAAAGGCATATATTTTGGGGTATTTTGACAGTCAAAATGGTTATGTCACCTTGATAATTTTTTTTGATGCATGGTTATAACTTAAAATGTAGGTATCAAACATAACTATTAATAAAAAATATATTACTGCATTTTTCAACTTTTCTAAATGCAGCTTTTCAAGTAAAGCTTATATATATATGCTGAGTCAGCATAAAATTTATTGCAAACTTATTTATGATAAAATCAATTATATCTTAATTTTATGTTGTAAAAAGGTATTGTTAAAGTATTTTTGAGGGCAATAATAAGTTTATAATTTATTTATATTTTTTTGGTGCCTAGGGTAGGTTCAAAGTATAAAGAGAGGGGGGGGGGGGGGAATCAGATTTTTCTTCCCCTACTCCCTCAAAAAAATAAAATATATATTTCTAATTTAAATCAAAATTTAAAATTTTGTTTTGTTAAAAATTTTTCTTTCAAGCTTTTTGGAGGTCTTATGGAGCAATAACTAGAAATATTATTTTTATTTATTGAAGTTAATTTTGTTGTAAAAGACCAACATTTTTTTAAGTATAGAAACTTCGCTAGACTGTAATCCAAATGCATTTATAAAAGACATTTTTTTAAAAGGCTATATTTATAAAAGACTTTTTTTTTTCATTTATAAATAAAACATTTTATTTCTTCATTATTATAGTGTTGCTTCTGGTTTCATGTTATAAATATTAGTTTCCTTTTACTCTGCAGAGTTTTTAAATTTACTTAATTAATTAATAAATGTTAAATGATTAATATATGATCTGTAAATAAAATAAAAATTAATTACCCTTTTATCATGTGTAAGAGGAATTCGTATAATATGGCACATCCAGTTATATGTATATTATAATAAAATGTATAATTAATTTACCATAAACTAAATAATGTTAATGGTATTTCTAAAAAATATTTATTTTGTAAAATATTTCAAAACTTGGTTTTTTGAATAAAATTAAAAGTTGGAAAATATGTAAAAGTGTTCTATTGGATTAGAATGTAATGTTGACTGTCACAAGCAAGGTTTAACAAAAAGACAAGGTCTTTTAGATCTATTAACATTACACAATTAAATAAACCAGCTCTACATACAACAAGTTATTATGGAGAACTAGTTAATTTGATTGTGGAAAATTGTTTACAACAGTTTACTATTATCATAGAGAACACTTAAGAGTTGCACTTGAAAAGAAATTTCAGAAATGCTGTAATCTATTTAAAAAATATGGAAATGTAAAGAAAAATGTGAAAGGTAATTTTGATATTGTTTTGATGATTATAATTTTTTCAATAGTAATTAAATTAAATAAAGAAATAAATGACTAAATGCTTTTTTTAGAAAAAAATATTTCAAATATTTTTATATATTCCAAATTTGTAATATGTTCTTTACAATGATGCTTAGTTGATATTAGTTTTTAGAAATGATTGTTCCTTTTTTTTTATAGGAAATGTAAAGATATGGCTATTAATAGCAATAACTCTTAAAACACAAGATATTCATGATGTACCTGGGTGGAAATTATGCAGTAGTTTTTACATCTCATCCATTTATAGCTAAAAGTTGGGCCAAGTATCTTAAAGACTGTAAATACTTTTGTTTTTTCAAACCCCATATTATACACTCATCACAATGAGTGCATAATATGGGGTGATTTTGCAGAGGTGAGGTGCAAAGTTACCACTGGAATAAACCAAAAGATACACTTCATCCTATTATTATATACTATAAATCAAATGGTAAACTGGTATCTAAGTCATTTTGCTTTTTTTCTGATGACGTTGAACATCAAGTATATAAAATACATCAGCTCATTTTTAATTACATTAAAGCAAACATTCTACAAATTAGTAATATTAAATACTTCCCTGATGGATGTGCAGCACAATATAAAAACTTTCAAAACTTTATTAATCTTTGCCATAACAAAGAAGACTTTGGTATTGATGCTGAATGGTTTTTATTAAATTCATTTTGGTTTATAAAACAGAATAAAATATTCAATTCATTTTGGTTTATAAAACAGAATAAAATGAAGTTTGATCATCATTACAATTAAAGTTTACTATGGCAAGAACCTTGCCAGGAACAAGATGTTTCCATCATTTTATACCAATTAATAAATGCACAATTTCTTTTAAAAGGATGAGTCGACAAACTGATTTTCAGACATTAAACCTTGTGCAGATGCCAAATGAGCTGGTTGTGCAGCAGGTTATTTATAATCATGGATTATGTAGCTTGCAGTTATGACAATTTTTGGTGGATTGGAATTATAACAAAAAAAGATGAAGGAGAAGGAGATTATAAAATTCAATTTATGCATCCACATGGTCCCATCCCGTTTTTTTTGGTCTGCATGGAAAGATATGTATTGGGTCCCATCAAGTCATATTTTATGTACGGTTGATCCGCCATCTGCAACAAATGGTCAGATATAAAATGTCAGAAACTAAGTTAAAAAAAATTATTGTAAAAAATAATAAAGATTTATAGAAAAATTATATTTTTATTTTTTATATTTGTATGTTATTTTTCAAATTTAGTTAAAATACAACTTTATATGAGTATGTTTAATTGGCACAATTTAGCTACAAAATTCTCCTAGTCACTTCTCTTTATGTTTTTAACAAAAAAAAAAAAAAAAGGGGGGGGGGGAAAGGGAGTTGGTAAAATGTACCCCTCCCCTTTAGACCATGAGCCCTTCCCAGGTACAAAAAAATAAAAAAATAAAGTATAAATTTATTACTGCCCTCAAAAAGACTTTAACATCATCTTTATACAACATAAAATTAAAATATAGTTAATTTTATCAGCATATATATTTTACTTAAAAGGCTGCATTTAGAAAAGTTGAAAAATGCAGTAATATATTTTTTAATAACAGTAATGTTTGATACCTATATTGTAAGTTACAACCATGCCTCAAAAAAAAATATCAAGGTGACAACCATTTTGACTGTCAAAATACCCCAAAATATATGCCTTTATTATCTAATTTACATGTAATTATGGTGGTCAAAAAAATTTTCAATTTGAAATTTCTATCCGTCATGTGGAAGATTGTCTATGTACAAAATTTCAGGATGATACCTCATTTGGTTCATAAAATGTTGCTATTTAACAACAAAAAAGTATTTTGCAAAAAATGCTGAGTCAGCGTAAATAAGAAAATTGAATCCTGAATATCTCAAGAACCGTAAGGGGTTGGATGTTCCAAATTTCAGATTTTTTTAATTTTTATAAACCCTATAACATATAAAAAATTTGCAAAATCCAAAACATAGGGTGACATTTTTTATTTTTTTCTGCTGATTTGACATGAATTTACCCATTGGTAAAATAAAATACTAAAACACCTGTAGTTTTAATATTTTATGTAGCTTTTTTGGTAACTAAAGAGTATTTCTCTTTAACTTTCTGTCTATTACCGAATGAACTGAATCTACCTCTATTTGAGTATGACCCTTTTCTATAAATTTTTGTGTGATGACTACTCTTTTTTAGATTGCCAATTGCAGAAGTGCATTCGAAACAATGGCATTTCTATTTTGTGATGTACATTCATCAGTAAAAATTATGACATCTTTTGGGGATTCATCAATTATTTTATTTCATCAATTAGTTGATGCTTTTAAATCAGTTGTTGTTTCATCAAACTAATAACACTTTACTTTATTAGTGCCAAGATTGTATATTGTAAAATTATGAACCATCAGTTTTATTTTAAAATACAATGCACTGGCTGTCAAGTATAGACATAATTTCACTACTTATAAATCAGCAGTAATAACGTGAATTGTTCCATTTTTCACAGCTATTTTATTAATATAATGAGTTTGCTTCAAATACACCCTTTCAAAAAAAAATTGCTTTTCTCCTTGACTTAAAAATCAACTATTTGTCACAGTTGTTACTTTATGTGGTCATAAACTATGACCATATTAAGTTTTTAACCTCCTCAAATTATCTAAAATTACATTGTATTTGTTAAGAAATTTGTATTTTAGCTAGGTTTATCTATAGTTCTTTATTGCCCTATAGGAAAATGATTTTTTGATATAGTTTACACAGTCTGTGTCACATGTCCTTAATAAATAAAGTAAAAAATAAATTCCGGCATTCCGGCCTGAAATAGTGTAATACCGGCCGGAACCAGAATGACCTAAAAGCCACAAATTCTGGCCGGAACGGAATTCCGGTACATCTCTACTAAAATTTTCCCGTTGCAATGGAATGATTTAATTGCTTTACTTTTTTTGTTTCTATTTTTACTAAATTTTTTTTTTAAACTTGACTTACTAATGAAATGAATAAAAATTACTATTTTTAAAAGATTTATTATTAATAAAAAAAAATTTTTATTAATAAAGTAATCTTTACTTTATTAATAAAAAAAAAATTTTTTTTTGCGACTTTTTCAAAAAAAATGTTTATACAATTTATAAATATTATATTTTTTTCATCTCAATAATTTAGTTTCACTTTTTAAATAAACAACAATTTAAATAAAATTTATTCATTTATTAAGCATTAATTAGAAGTAATTTGTAAAAGCGTTTTACGTTACTTTAATAAAACGTTTCAAAAGGTAAGTTTTGAAGTAATTTATTTCAACCGCAATTAACAAAAAGTCAAGTTTGAGTTTTTTTAGTTTAGTTTTAAAGCTTATATATTTACTTTTTAGTGAGTAATTAGGCCCGGTGAATAAAAATGAGCAATTGCTTTTACTCGGTAATTGGTCAGCTTTAGTTTTTATTCACGTAAAGCTGATCAATAACTGAGTAAAATGCTTAACTTTACGTGAATATAAGTTAAAGCAAAACTGCTGAAGTTTTTATTCACGTAACGCTGACCAATTGCAGAGTAAAAGCAATCGCTCCTTTTTATTCACCCGGCCTTTTGTTTTCTTTTTCAGTTTTTTTCATAATTTTCTTATTAATAAAAAAAAGACTAAAAAACGCTAAACTAAACTTTAGCTTTGCGTTTCTTTTTTTAGCGTATTTCTGAAATGTTTTAATCATTAAAATATCTAAACAGTCGTGGTCAAGTTGTCAACAAAAAAAAATCATTTGCGTGGTCAGCAATAGCGTTCGATTGCACGCCTTTCCGAATAATGTGAATACCGTTTTAGCAAAACAACAAAACAAAAACAAAAACTTTACTCAATAACTATGTGTACAAAAATATGCTTTTAAAAATATGCAGTGAATTTATCATTTTCATGGTTCATCTTTTTTTCTATATTGTACTAATTCTTGATTTCCTTTTGTTTTTCTCGACAGAGTTTCTTTTTTTCATTTGATTCTTTCAAAAGAACAAAACTACTTTGCTTTTCTACATTTATGGCTAGCATATCAGACTGTTCTATCAAAGTAGTTATTTCACTTTGCAAGATTCTGCACTTAGCTTTAATTACCTTTTTCTCATCGTCCAAAATTTTTCGTTTTAAATTCCTACTATTGCATTCTTTTTGTTCTCTTTGTGATTGCAAATACTCTTTATATCGACTACTTGCTTGCTTTACATTTTGCAGTATTTATTTATTAATTTTGATACTATCAGGGGATTCTTCAAAGGAAGACAAATGTTCTTCAATAAGACGTAAGGCAATAAGGGATTTTTCTTTAAGATTTTCGACAAGATTTATTAATACTAAAGCCACGCTCAATGGAAGATTGTTCATGTGAAAGCACAAAAACTATTTTAAAAACACTCCAAACATCTTGATAAGCTTTGTTTGCTTCAATAAAGTCAGGAAAAAAATAATCCAGACTATCACTTTTAATATTGAAATCTTAAAATGATTTTCGATTTGAGTCTACTACTTCTAAGAACTTATAATATTGATTTTTTGCTAGTTTGGCAGACTTTAGTGACAAACGGCCAAATTTAACTAACTTTTGCTGCAGAATTGAAAAATTATGGATACAAGTATTCCTTTTATTCGGATTTGAAATTAAAATTGGGTTAATAGATACTGCAGTGCATACTATGAAAAACTTTAAAAAGGACTTCTCAAGGAGATGTGTCAACAGACCAGCTAAAAACTGACCTGCTTCTTTTTTAAATATATCCACTCTTTGGTCACTGCAACTTAAATTAGCTTCATCAATATTTAACCGAGCAGCAAAATCAATATCAATTTCATTTATAGACTTTCTAATATTTTTATCCATTAAATTTATTTGAAGCTGTATAGATTGCTATACTTATTTAAAACGTTTTTCAGTATGATCCTCCTGAGACAATTGGTTTTTCTCCTGAGAAAATTAGTTTGTGTTGTCCATCGAGTCATTGACATAGACTTCAGTTTCAATATTCTGTATTCATCTAATTCATACTCAATATGCAATATATAATTCATACTCATCTAATTCATACTCAATATGCAATATATACTTTTGGATTTGTTAAAAAAAGGCAACACGTTTTGGATATGCCCCAACAATTGCTTAAATTGACTGGACAATGCTGAGAGAATCTGACATTCTGAGAATATGTATCTTTAACAATCAGCTCGCTGCAATGTGCCATGCAATGAAAATACTGTGCTTGTCATAACTGATGCTTCATCAAAGCCAATTCTGGCAACTTTTGTATATTCCAAGTTGCACCTTGAAAGGATATCTTCAATGTCACCAAGGCATCTGGAGAAAGGCTATTGATGCATTCATATACTCTGATAAAATCTTTATTCACTTCATAGTTGTCACTGCAAGTTCTTATGTTAAACGACATTTGTTCCTTCTTAGTAATATGAGATAAAACATAATGGTTTTTATTCATCAACATTTCAATTCTGTGTCACTTTTACTCTTATCCAAATTAAACTGGTAAATGAAAATGATGAAGAATTCATTCTTCATCATTTTCACCTCCTATAGGTACAACCTGTCTATGCAATGTTTTGAATGTTCTGAAATGAGCTAGCAAGCTTTTTCTTCGAACTGCTTCTTTCTCCATGTATATTAAGTCAATTTGAGTATTAATTGTTGTAAACTTTTTATTTTCTTTTTCAATCTTTAAAGCACTTGAAGGCTTATGAACACTGGGGTCCTCGTGATCTTTTAGTGCTGCTGTAGATTTGCTCCATGTTCTAAATTCTTTCCCGACTCCATGCTTGAACACTCCACCAGAACATGAATCATATTTTGTACAGGTTTCACAAAAGACAGCTTTCAGTGATCGATCATAAAATAACCAACTAAATTCATTAAACCAAGCCTTAAATACAAGTTCTTCCATTTCTGTCACAGTTTTTTTTATTTTTATGAATTTCACTGAAATTATCCGCCTTTCTAACAAGATTTTCTGCTAAAATTTCACCATCTTTTGCATCGGACTCCTGTTTTTCTGTATTGTCTATTTTTTGACTGCATATGTCAACTTTATCGTGATTCTGTAGTTCACCGTGAGGGTTCTCTGGCTCCACCGTTTAAGTTGTTGTTTTTTTTAGTAATAATTTTGATCTGGTAAGGTGATACTGCTGCTTTTGATAATTCCTTAGTTCCTCTTTTGAAGTGTTTCGGTTTTCGGCATGACTGATCAGTGGTTAAAATGGGTGACAGGAATAGTGCGGAAAAATGAAATTCAGAATAGTGTTGAATATACTAAAAAGGCCTGTCGCAAAAAAAAAAAGGAATATTGTCGCAAATTAATTTAATGAATAGTGTCGAAAACATAACAAAAAGGAATAGTGTCGCAAATAGTATAAACGGAATAGTGTCCCAAACAGTTAATTTCAGCAATTGCTTACTCGTTTTGCTTATCTTTACAGCATACGACATTTACAGAAAGAAAAAAAAAATAATAATAAAAGAAAAGATTGCTGCCCCATGTCGGCACTCCCTTATGGGTCAGGCTATTTGATAGTAAAAGTATGTACTGAAGCCCTTGCAGAAGTCTATTTGAGTATGACATCAGACATGTTATCTAAATACAGATTTATATTTACTATTATTTTTTTATTTTTGGTACTATTCATTCAACTCCTTCAGGACATTATTTCTTTTTACTATTTTTGTCACTATTCATTAAATTTAATTTGCGACACTATTCCTTTTTTTTGTTATCGACACTATTCATTAAATTCATTTGCGACATTATTCCTTATTCTATTATTCAAAAATCAATAATGTGACAATTTGCGATACTATTCCTTTTTTACATTTTCGACAATAAAATTTGCGAAACAATCAAAATTTTGTGACACTATTCCGCTTCACCATTTTAACATAATACGATTATAAAAAAACAACTAATGTAAAATTGCATTTTAAAATAAATTTTTCTAATAAAATAAATTTTGACTAGCTGAAATTTCAGTTTCGGTTTCGTCACCAAATTTGAGTACCCGAAATTTCGGTTTATTTCGGTTTCGGCTTTTTTTTTCTATTTCGGTTGATCACTAGTCATTAAGCAAGAGTATGCATACAAAATTTTAAGAAGATCTATCATCATGAAGTGACTCAAACATTGATTGCAAGATTAGATGTTCACAGACAGACGAGGAGTTAATAAAAGCATTCAATGCTTTTTTAACTCGTCTCTGTCTGTGAACATCTAATCTTGATATTTTATTTCTTAAGATATTTATTTACCAATGATTGGTAAATTAATTTGGAAAATTAAATAATTTGGAAAATTAATTGGAAAATTTCTGTTTTTTATTTTATTTTAATTCTGATTCTGACTGCCTCAGCCCCCTATTTCTACGCCACGTGATATCCCTTTACTTAACGTGATATTTAGAAAAGTAAAAATAAAAACGCAAATATTACAGTAGAATAACACTCGTCATAAAACATCAAATTTTATATTTTCGCACAATCTATAGAACAAAAGGGTAAGATCAATAAAAAAAAATAATGAGTGAACTTAAAAAAGTACAAGACGTATTAGATCAGATTTATTGCTTTTCGATCTAGTGTACTTTTAAAAATTTAAATATGTTTGATTTTTTTCATTCAATTAGTTTTTAAGTTGATATTTTCATTCAATTTTTTCGTTCAATTGTTTTCCATAAAATATAGAAACAGGAAAAGTGTCAACATAAGTATATTCAAATAAGCGTAAATTTCAGACAAGAATATAATGAAAAATAAAATGAAAACACAAAAAAATTGTAATAGCGTTTTTCATATTCTTTTTGGAATTTCTTGTTAAAATAATTTTTAGTTAAAATCTTTTTATGTATTTATAACATAAAAGATATAAATAAAAACAATGGCTAACTTTTGCAGATAAATGTCTTTGACAATATTAAATATATTTATTAGTAAAGTTTAGTAACCTAACTTTATGGTTGTTTTGATTTACATTATAGTTAAATATAATGTAAACTTTATCCATAAAGTGTAATATAGAGTAAAATGGGGTCAAATGGAATAGTTAAGGATTTTAATTATTAATTTTTTACGGAAAAAAGACTTTTTCTGTTTTTTTTTTTTTAAGTTGTAGAGAGTATTGAGCTGTATTTAAATATATAAAAATGTAACAAAATTTTTGTAAAGGTTTTTATGAAACTTTATTTGATTAAAAAAAAATTTATTCCATTCTACACTGACATACACTGAAATACGCAAATATAAGTGTAATTAAAACAACACTAAATTAAAAAAACAAAAAGCAATCAATAATAACAGTTAAAAAAGCAATCAATAATAACAATTTAAAAAATCAATAAAATAAAATAAACTTTTTTATTCTTGTGATGATGTTGAACCGTTTAGAGGTTGAGTTTTCACTTGTGTGGCACTTTTTGTAAAACTCAGCGCCTTTTATGTGTCGCTTTGATATGCATGTTTGACATAGCCAAACCTTGCAATTTAAATTTTCACACTGGTACCATTCCATATTTTGACTTGCTGAAGTTTTGCCCAAAACTTTTCGGCACTTTCTACACTTGAATTGGTTTGCAGCTAATATTTTCGTCGGATTAGAGCTAAACTTATGTTGTTTTTTAGCTTGCTTTGCTGCTTTTTTGCTCTCTGCATCTTTTACCTTTCAAGTATTTCAGGTTTGTTGAGACACTCCCCTTCGAATCTTGGCACACCTACATTTTTTCTTTTTTTTTTTGTGTCAACATGTTGGATACAAAACATTCGTTGCAAAAGATGCTGCAAGTGATTGGGCTGATTGCAGTTGTTTTGCAACCTCTTATGAATTTCCTTTTGAATAGCCGGAGTTACTACAATATTGAAGGTTGTTTGCAGACAAGGTGATCTCAATTAACAAGAGAGTGGCTAGCCTATTTCATTCATTTATTAGAACCATTTTATAAAAGCAGTAATTAAAAGTCATTTAAATTTAGTTAGAAAAATTCATTCATTGAAATTTATACAAAAATTTTATACTGGAGATTTATTGGTCACTTGAGACCTAATAAAAAAAGCCGCTTTTTAAGAAATAAGCTATTGCTTCGTATTTATTTATTTATTAGCGTATTTCGTTCAACCCTACAACACTCCGTTTTCGTTTTTAACTCAACTTTTTTTCCTAAGCAGCAAATTTAAGTTTGAAAAAAGATTCTTGATCAGCGTAAAAAGTTGTATCAGTAAACATTTTAAGTTCAATGATACCGAATTTAATTTCCAAGAGTTTTAAGTTCCTTTTTCAAATAAAAAAAAATCTTATTACTCATTCAAAAACTTATGAATTTATAATAACATTTTTTTAATTAAAAATAATTGTATACAATCTTACTCAGAAAAATATTCTCTACAATATAATCAAAAAATATTTGCAAAAAAATTATTCAATAGTTAAGATCGAAAGAATAAACATTGTCATAACTATTTCATTCTACCCGCTATTTCATTTTACCTTGTTTTATTATAAAATTTAACTTTAAAAAAGAAGTAGGAAATTATTGGCTATGTTGAATGGAAACATAGCAATGTTAAGTACTTTTAAAGGTTTTTTTTTAGATAAGTTTAAGTATGTTTTTGTAATTCATTTTTAATTTTTGAAAATAAGTATATATATATATATATATATATATATATATATATATATATATATATATATATATATATATATATATATATATATATATATATATATATATATATATATATATATATATATATATATACACACACGTAAAAAATATACTAAAAAATATATATCTTTATATATACATAAAAAACATATAAAAAAAATATTTAGACATAAAATATTGTATATTTAAAATGCTTAATGGACATAATATATACGAAAGAAAAATAACAAACATGGTTTTTATTTATGTTTAGACTTATTGAAAAAAACACTCACAAATATTTGTTTTTATTTTGACAAAAACATTCTCACTGTGTAAAATATAGTATGTTTTAATATGTAAAATATAGTATATAGTATCTTTCAATTTTGTGTTGAAATATCACTATCTGAATGTCTAATTCAGTATATTTTGAAATAAACAGCTAGTAAACAATACTTTGCAGCATAATATAACATGGAAAATATAACTGGCGAATTATTCAACCATTTCTTGCAATTTTTTAATTTGGTTTCAGCAAATTTTTCTAATAAATCGCACCGTGCAAAACGTAAAAATGGTTTAGGTCAACCAAGTTGGCGACTGGTTTCATCGCGTCTTATACAAGCGTAAATTTCCTCGATCAGAACCGATACTGCCATGCTTGTATTATTAATGTATTTGCGTCGGCAAATTTCAATTCTTCTCAACGTTTAAAAAAATTTAAAAATAAACGTTGAAAAAAAGTTGAAGTTTCTAACGTTCATTTTAAACGTTGCACTTAAGTGGAAATAATGTTGATTTTTAGATCGTTATTCTTCAACCATATGTTATCCTAATTACAACGTTGAAATTACCTTATATGCTCGTTGGGTTATTTTTAATCATTTTACTTAAAGTTGTTGTTGAAAAAATATTTATTTCAGTTGTTTTGATGGTTCCGATAGTCATCGTACTTTCTTATGTCGTATAATAAAAAACGCATCATTTAAAAAAATTATTTTCACAATGAATTTAATTGCATAATCTGATTTATTTTACTCTAGAAATGGATCTAAAATCTTCAATTTAAAGTTGGACAAATATTTTACTTTTTTTATAAAGAAAATTTCAAGAAATTAACGAAAGAACTTTTGCAATTTTCATGTAACGTAAGTTATAATAAGTAGTAAGTAAAAATACACGATAAAGTTATGTTTTTTCAAAATTGGATATTAAATCTTATGTTTTTATATTAAAAGTTTAGAATAAAGATGCTTAGTTTAGGCACAATTTAGTTTTGAATTTGTGTAACGTAAGTTAAATCTTTGTGGAATTAACCTAACAGTTTCGGCGCTTTTTTAAATATAATATTTAGATAATAAATTTAATATTGATAATATTATTTTAATATTCCTTTTAAACAACGACTTCTAACGATTGTTAATGAACATTTTTTAAAATATAAAATGTTTATATTTTAATGCAATTGTCAAAACTGACATTATTGAAATTACTGGCTATTAAAATAACACTAATCGTATTTTAAAGGATGTTGTTCCGCGTTCTTTATTATATATCCGTGTTCTATAATCCTATCCCTATCCGCGTCCTATAATCCTATCCTATCCTTTCTATTCTTATATACTTTTTCCTTTTCCTATAATATCACCGAACTTAATGCTGCTGCCGTTACTCATTCGCGCGTGTTTGCAGAGAACTCGTGAAAGCCATTAAAGCCAAGTTAATGGCGAGAAAGTTGCAACACTTTTTTAATAAAAAATGTGAAAGAAGGTGTACCTGTCAAATTGTCACCTGAGAATTGGTTTGTTTAAGATCAATTTACGTATCGTTGGTAAAACGCGGTTAAAGTTTAGAAGGGTATTACTGCTCTCGTATTTTTAACGAAACCTTTATTTGTATTTATTTATTTTTTTGTATATTAATATAGGAAAAAATATATTGTAGTATAGTTTTATGTATATTATACATATTATTATATATATATATATATATATATATATATATATATATATATATATATATATATATATATATATATATATATATATATATATATATATATATATATGTTTAAAATTTCTTCTATACTAATTTCATAACATAGATATAATTTGCATATATAACTCTTTTTTTAAAAACAATGAGTACGACAAAATGTATTTTGGGTACTTGGAAACACTTGAGAAAGGTTGAAGCTATGTTATGTGAACATAAAATGTGTAATTTTTGCTCTTGAAAACATGTTATGTAAACCTAAAAAAGTCTGTATCTTATAAGATTTGGCTGAAAGGTTTCTAAAATGTCATTTAAAAATATTTTATAAAATAAAAAAAGTTATCAACGTAGCTGGGCGGTAGGAATAAAAGGGAGGGTGGGATTTGTAGTCCAGATCTAATAAAAATGGGAGGTCTAAATAGATCGGTGGGAGTTTTTTTACCGAACACGCTTAAAACAATTTAATTCTAGTGTGGTTTGCGATCAAATGCGCATTTTTTAACTGATAATTTTATTGAAATTTAACATATTAAATTTTAATAAAATTATGATTTAACATCTGTGAAATCATAATTTTATTAAAATTTAATATGCTTTTTTAAGTTTTATTCTATAGTGGGAAATAAACAAAAAACTAATTTTCGACAACTAGATTAAAGATATTTTTAAGGCCGGTTTACTATGATTTTTTTTTAGTTTTGAGATAGGCCGGGTGAATAAAAAAAAAAGGCGGGGTGAATAAAAAAAAGCAGGTGCTTTTACACAGCGTTTTTGAAGTAATTGCTCAGCTTTACGTGAATAAAAGTTTGAGTAAAATCGCTCAAATTTTTATCCACGTAAACGTAAGTAATTTTCACCTAAAACACCAGTTGCTCAGATTTACGAAAATAAAAATTTGAGCAAAATTGCTCAAATTTAAATTCTCGTAAAGCTGAGCAATTACTCCAAAAATGCTATTGCTTTTTTTATTCAAGGTGGGGGGAGGGGGTGCTCAACAAAGTTAGGGTGGTTGTTAAAATTTTTCGAAAATTAATAAACGTCGCCTCTCGTGTATAAAGCACACGAGAGTAATTATTAGATAGATATCATAGTAAAAAAAAAAATAAAAAAAGTTTAATTAGGAGAAGGGGCAGGAAATCTTTTTACTAAGTCTTAGATAAAGTGTTAAAGTATGTTTTAAGTTAATTTTATTCCACCGTGGTACTATAAACATTAAAATCTTTTTTTCTAAAACCAATTTTTTTGTTCATAAGAAGTTGTCAAAAATATGAAATAAAAATGTAAAAAAACCTACTAAATAATAAATATAAATAATCATACTTATAGAGTTTAAGTTATAATTATATAAAAACTTCTTCTATTGATGTAAATCTTTATTATTAAATTAATTATACTACAATATTTCAAACCAGTATAGATACCCTCGTTATCAAGTATAGTATAAATATAAAAAACCGTTAAAAACAAATCAATGCAATAGTTTCTTTTGATTCAAAAATCGAAACATTGGTTTTAAAAAGGAAGTTGTAACGTAGCCTTCGTCATCCTGATTCAGACCGTCGTCTGAAATTGCACATTCTTGACGTTGTATTTCAAGAGCCTCTCTCACTTTTCTGTTAAAACTATTGAGCTCTACGTCTAGAGTATTATTGTTCCATGCAAAATTACTATGAAATTTCTTTGAACGTTTCGCTATTGTTAATTTTTCCCATTTTCCTTTCTATTTATTTTTTTTCATGTTGGTAAATACAAGATAAGATTTTTAATTTTGTTTTACCGATATAACATTTTTTGCAGGAGCATTCAATTTAGTGTACACACCTGGATAAGAATTTATAGGAAGTGAAGATTTATTTTTTTTGGTAGGTATATGTTGTAAATTTTTTTGTTGATTTAAAAAATTGGTGTATAACTTGCTTTTTTGATAACTTTTCTTAACTTCGAGCTTATTCCTAGAATCCATGATAAATATACAATATTTTTTGATAAAATGGATAAAAAATGAGTTTCAATTTCTTTTTCGTCTAGAAAGTCCGGATTCGTAAAACGGGTTATGATAGGTCAGATTCACACCTCTAACTTATTTTTTACTCGTTTTCAACGTTACAGAAAATGGTAGAAAGTAATGATCTTAGCTACATTAGAGATTTAAGATTTTGTGTTGATCGAGAATTTTATGCATATAGCATAACAACGTCGATATTTACAAAAGTTGACTTAAATCTTTTGGCCTATAACATCAATGCCTTTTTTCCATGTGTGTGTGTGTTTGTGTTTTAACTATAAGCTTTTAAACTTGTTTCTGTTCTATTACTTATCTTTATTTAATCTAATAATGCGGCAGAACTTAAAGAAAAAAAATATATACGGTAAGCGAATATATCGACCTAACTTGGAGCTGTTAACCTATGCCAACATATTTCAGCATTCATCCGAGTCATATTTTACTTATGCGGAAAATGTATCCGAAATATACTTTGTCTTGACTTCGTCGTAATTTTGCGTTAATAATATTAGGTTTAATCAAATTTTTTCTTAATTTTTGTATAGGTAATGGGCTGAAAGGTTAGAAAACAGATATATTTCAATAAATATATCATTAAACTTGTGAAAAATCTTTCAACAAATCCATAAAAGTTTTAAATTTATATACAGGGATAATCTTTTTCCGGATATTTCCGGATTTCCGCATATTTTTCTCAATTTTTAGTTTTTCTGGATATCAAAAATGCTTTCCATACATACAAGTTTCGGTATATATTTTTGTAATATATTTGTTTTTTAAGCTTTTTCACTCATTACTCGTACAAAAATTAAGAAAAGTTAAAAAAAAATTAAAAACAACTCAGCTAAAAGCAAAATCAAGAGGAATATAAGGGAAATATATATTTCGGATTTTTACTGGATATTTTACCCTAATGATTTTCCGGATTTTTTAAATATGACCTGGATGATCTATGTAAATACCTTTAGAACAAATTTATTTCAAATATATAAATGATATATAGTTAAATATTTAGTAAAATAACAAAAAACAAATAAAACGCAATATTTGTCAATTTTCTTAGAAAACAATTAAGGTTGAAGACAGCACTTTTGTAATGAGCGTACTTTTCAAAATCACTTATAACAGCCGCCATTTAGGGACGATTTAATATGTATTAAAAAATTTACGTAACTCCATAGTAGTGGGAAATTTTAATTAAAAAAAAATTGAAAACATCAAACATGCCCATGATAGAAACGCAGTTTTTATACCTGCACACCAACTCTATGAAATGTTTAACTTTGATTAATTTTCATTAAATAAGTCAATCTGACAGGAAACTGACGAGTTTCCAGAACAAAAGTTAAATTATAATCTGATGGAGAATACTGAATTTGAGAAACAAAGACCCGTAAGAAATAGGTGTCAAAACATTAGAAACAGGTGTCAAAACCTCTGCATCAATACAATTATTTTGAAGACAACAAGCTTTCGTTTGAGCGAAAGCATTTACCTAACGCACCATGCTGGAATATAATTTAGGAGATTATTTAGTTTGAGTTTAAATAATCAAGCAACTAAGTCAGGTCTATCATTTGCAGTCTGTCATGGGTATAAATTTTAGTAATCTCGCGCCATTTAGAGTTGCAGGTAAAGGTAATATTAAAGATCTGGTTTACCATACTTTTTAATCATAGTCATAGCATCTTAAAAGTTTCCTTTTAAACCTCTAGGACTTCCTACATAAGTGGATGGCAAAACTACAACACACCCTGGTCTAACATGATCATTTCCAAAAAGCTCGCTTCTTAGTGTGTTTTAGTTTTTTCTGATAAAAGCAAACTCTGTCTTCCCCATAAAATATTGAACAAAAGTTTTGTCTTACTGAATGTCTATAATTGTAAAACTGAGATAATGTAACATGATTTCTAACCAGTGTTACATGTTCAGGGTTGTGCACCAATTGATTATGCAACCAGCATTACTTCTTGGAAAAAAAAGTCGATAAACCATAGAATCTAAGTTAGCTGACATACTTGATATAATTTTTAGAGGATGACCTCTTATTTGTTTTTTATAACAGCTTTCCTGGAAACAGGTGGAGCACCATCTTCACCAACTCTATTTATCTACGGATTGGATATTAGTACCTGTCTAAATAATATTCAGAATACCTGCTTGAAATGTGTTAAATAATTACTATCGGTAAAAGTTTTAAAAAACATGTGAAATAAAGGACTTACCGAACATAATTTTTGAACCCCCTTACTATTTAAAAAAAGTTTACCCTGCCGGGTGGCAAGTTAACTTTCTTTTTTTATTTCTAAAATTTGTTATGCAATGCAAAACGAAACAATATTTATTTATTTCAAAACAAGCTTCTTT
>NC_061160.1:39164347-39229347 GCF_022113875.1 Hydra vulgaris
ATATATATATATATATATATATATATATATATATATATATATATATATATATATATATATATATATATATATATATATATATATATATATATATATATATATATATATATATATATATATATATATATATATATATATATATATATATATATATATATATATATATATATATATATATATATATATATATATATATAATATATATATATATATATATATATATATAAAGGGTGGCCACAGCTCCTCTAAAATCCTCTTAAATCCTCTTTTTTCAAAAACTTCCTCTAAAATCCTCTATTATCCTCTAAAATGTTAAAAATATCATAAAATCTCTTCTTTAACTCCTCTTTTTTATTTTTATTTATTTCTTGATGGTAATATAATGTCCAAAATTCATGGTCTGCAAAACAGCGTTACGTCTGAAATGAGAATTGGCATGTAAAAAATCAATTTTAGCAAATCCATGTCATCTAACAAAAAATGACATTGTTGACCCTTGTCCAAACCCCAGTTATGTGGAAACATAGGCGTTAAACCTTGAAAAAAAAATCCTCTAAAATCCTCTATTTTTCATCAATATTTTGTTGTTTTGCGAAAAAAATCCTCTAAACTAAATGCAAAATTTCCTCTATAATTCTTTAATAGCCTCTTTTTCTTATAAAAATTTTATGTGGACACCCTGATATGTATATATATATATATATATATATATATATATATATATATATATATATATATATATATATATATATATATATATATATATATATATATATATGCAGTATATATATGCAGTGGTCGAAGTGAGGCGGGATGTCATACCGTCACCTTTTTATAAAGTATAAACAATCCCGCCATTTTTTATAAATCTCTATATATAACAATGATTAGGCGGAATAGTAATTTTAATTTACCAAATACCATCCCGTTACTTATTTTTATCCACTACGAGCACTATATATATATATATATATATATATATATATATATATATATATATATATAATATATATATATATATATATATATATATATATATATATATATATATATATATATATATATATATATATATATATATATATATATATATATATATATATATATATATATATATATATATATATATATATATATATATATATATATATATATATATATATATATATATATATATATATATATATATATATATATATATATATATATATATATATATATATATATATATATATATATATATATATATATATATATATATATATATATATATATATATATATATATATATATATATATATATATATATATATATATATATATATATATATATATATATATATATATATATATTTATATATATATATATATATATATAATATATATATAGTATATATATATATATATATATATATATATATATATATATATATATATATATTATATATATATATAATATATATTATATATATATATATATATATATATATATATATATATATAGATATATATATATATATATATATATATATATATATATATATATATATATATATATATATATATATATATATATATATATATATATATATATATATATATATAGATATATAATATATATATATATATATATATATATATATATATATATATATATATAGATATATATATATATATATATAGGCTTGGTTGGGAAGCGGTTGGGAAGTGCGTTCGCACTCGATAATTGACTACGGAAATAATATTTAATTGCGAAAAACCGGCCATATTTTTAGTTGTTTTGAGAACATTTCAAAAACAAACAAAAAAGCGCAGTGAGATTAACTGGACTGTACCGATGAGAGACAGTTAATAAAAGAAAAATAGCTTTTAACGCGAAAAAACTTTAAGCAAAATAAATACTATTAGAGCAAATATTTTTGAAATGTCGCTCTTTTATAATTTTTTAAAATAAAATTAAGTGACATTTTTTATATTAAGTAACAACTTACTATTGATGATTGTTTAATAAGGAAACTTATTCTCTGATTTATCAAAGAGTATATATAGTTTTTATTTATATACTTATGTCTTATTTACAGTGCTGGATTTAGGAGGTAGGGAAGGGGGAGTAGAAGGGCTATAGCCTCGTAACTTACAATGTTAGGGGCCCCAAAATAGTCAAGAGGAATAATAGGTATTTTTTTCAGTCATTTTTACGCTGTGGCACATAAAAAAGACCACCAAAATAATGCAGTCCCCGGCCCTAAAAAGTCCAACAAGATTCAACCAATAAAACTAACGCTAGGTGATAAATTTATAAATAAAAAAGTTTTTTCAATAACTGTTTTATGATTCGTGTAGCTTGAAAAGTTTAACACATTTAAAACAATTTTTCTTAGTAAGATGAGCAAATGAAATAATTAAATCATTGAGTTACTGTAGAAATTCAATTAGCTAAATAGAAATTAACTAAAAACGTTAAATTACTATGTGAGGAGGAAGCGGAACTGCTTTACAATACCGCCGATGATGTTTAGTAAGTTAGTAATGTTTAGTGTGTGGGCTTTATAATTTTAATTAGTATTTAAAACAGAAAAAAGTAACTTTAAGTTGAAGTATAACGAGTTTGTAAAAATGGCTGAAGCAAAAATAATTGAAGTTAGTCAACCAATTTCTAAGAACTTAAAAACTTTCTTTCTTAAGGGAAAGAATCAGTTATCGGGTACACTGAGGAAATTGGATTAGTGATTAAAATTATTTGTATTAACTTTGATGACTATTATTAATTTCATTGAAAACGCAGTTATTAATAAAAGTTATTAACAAAATCAATCGCACAAATAGCTTTAAAAGATTACATTTGAATAAAATACACATACATAAAATTACATGTATAAAAAATACATACATAAAAATACAATATATACATAAAAAATACATTACATACATAAAAAATACATCCCTTATATAAAAAATAAGAATATACTAATAAAATCTGTAATATATTCACAAAGCGTTGACAAGTTAAAAAAGATAAATTTAAACCATTTATTTTTGTAAACAAATAATGTTAGTTTAAAACATTTACAGCTTTGTAGATGTGGCTCCGAGAATTAAAGTAATAGTTCGATTGATATTCTTAAAACATTTTATGCTAGCAATCTCAACGAAAACATAACAAAACTCAAATAATACAATTTTTAATTTTTCAACAGAATACTCTAGAAATTTCGGTTAGTATTTTTTGAACCAATAGAATTAGTTGTTCGTAGATTTGACGAAATTTTTTTTTTTTTTTATTCTTCCGCACAAGATGTCGAGTTTATGTAAGTTTCCATGTATGTCCGTAAAACAAAATGTTTCAAAATTTACGATAAAACAATGCATTTAATTAAATGTTATCAAAACGACTAAAATATCTGGCCGGTTTTTCGCAACTAAATATTATTTCCGTGGTCAGTTATCGAGTGCGATCGCACCTGCTTCCCGACCAAGCCTATATATATATATATATATATATATATATATATATATATATATATATATATATATATATATATATATATATATATATATATATATATATATATATATATATATATATATATATATATATAATATATATATTGCTTTTATAATCAACAAAAATCGATTTTGGGATGTGTTGTTGTATTTTTAATTCCTTTAAGTATTCAAGATTGTGATTTTAATATTAACTGTGCAGAAATAAAATTTTCATGCATTTTATTTCCAAGTTTTGTGCATTTAGTAGAATACTTACTTTAATTTTATCTTTTGAACAAGGTAGACACAGCTTGTTTAAATGAAAATGATGACTTCTTCCTATGATGGCATACTGACGAGTTAGGTGTGTTGCAATATTGACGAATGGAAAAAACCTTTTTTTTTTTTCAAAAAATCAACATACTTGTTATTGAAGTAAAAAGGAATTTTTACTTTACTAAAAATATTGTGGTTCCAAAAACGCATAAAACGTAATATCTCTTATGCGCATGCGCTAAATTCGACACTGCTGCTGTGTAGCACGAATCAGTTAATTAGTATGATTACACGTAATTTCTGGCATTTCTGAGGAAAGACTCTTTGGTCAAATGAAATTGTCAAGTTACCCTTGATGCTAACCAACCCCATTCTGCCCTATGCCATCATAGGAGCAGTATTTACCTATGATGGCATACTTATGCTTTTTTTTAAACAAAAATAATTAATAAAAAAATAAAACTGATAAAAAAGGTTATTATTGTTCTACAATAATGTATCCATATCAAAACTTTTGTTCTTGGTCTTCAGGATACTGAATAATGAAGCTTCAGGACACTGAATAATAAAGTTAAGTATGCCATCATAGGCACCTTTTCCCTATATATATAAATCTTCTTACATCGCAATGACATTGTAAATGGTGGACTCTTTTTTCTAACGGTTAAAAATAACTTTTTTAAAGAGGAAAAAAGAAAAAAGGAAAAGTTCTTTATTTACGATTTATTTTTTAGTTATGCTGTTATGCGGTCTTGTAGCAATGATTTTTTTTTTTGCTTTAGCTTTTTAACGTATAAAGTTTTACCTATTATTTTTTGTTAGTTATTTATTGATTTATTTTTTAGTTATTAATTATTTTTAAATAGTGATATACAAATTTTTTGTACAGTTGTACAGTGGGGCGCAGAATTTTAACCTCACCTGCACGCCTGAAAATAGTGTTGAGCCGTAGGCTACATTATGTCGCGTAGAATACAACAATGAGTGTCGACGCTGGCTACACCAACACTATGTGGCTTTAAAAGCCACACTCAGTGTTGCATTCGTAAGGCTACATAAAATGTAGACTTAAAAGCCACATTTTGTGGCCTTTAATGCGACACTTTTGTAGAAATTTTTTCGACATAATTGTTGCATTTAATCAAGAGCTATATATATACGCTCTTTTTGCGCGACAAAACTGTTGTAAAAAAACCTCAAAATTAGTTTTGCGCTAAATGCAACACTATAGTATATACACTAATCTGTGTTTTTCTAGACGTTATAAATATTTTGAATTTTTGTAAGTATATTTATGCGTGATTTATTCCGTCCATTTAGGTCTTCGCGTACTATGTATATAACCGGGCGCAATTTAATAATTCAAATAAAGCATGTTATTTATATCATATACTAAATTACACATTGTCATTTAGAGTCATATACTAAACTACACATGTATATCATATTGGCTTACAAGAAATAACGGAATGATATCACAATAAAATAATAAAAACTGAAATATAAATTTTATTTTAATACCGAGTCAATGCATTGTTATAGTATTTCTTTTAAGTATATAAACTCAGTTAAAACTTAAACTCAATTCAGTGAATATTAAAGTAAAAATAAATCTTAAAACATTTATATGCTAAAGCGAATTTAAAACTTTGAAAAAGAGATATCGCCGTCAGAGAAGAACTGTATGTCAACATTTTGTGTTTTTTTTTTTTTTTTGTCGATTATCAATAAATATTCAGGAGTGTGTGTTCCATAAATATACCACACCAATAAAATTTTAGGAAATATTTAAATAATCAGTCGAACTTTCTGGCAGAAAGTCTTCGCGAATTAAAATTTAAAACTTGATTTTCTTGGAAAAACAAAAAATGGACATACGGCCTCTTGGTTCTCGGCTGACGATATAACAAAAATAAACGAGAAAGTGATAAAAATACTTTTTCGTTTCACAAACATATTGCTTTATTTAATCTTAAACTTTTGGCAATACTTTCTTTAAAAGGAATTGACGATAATTCTTTTGCTGTTTATTCCAAGCAAATTTCCCATAAATCCATATACACAAATAAGTTCATGAGGGATTTTGACATTAAATACATAATAAGAGACTAGCAGCAACTCAAAAGCAAATCTAATACTCGGTATGACTTCCAACCGTATAGCTGTATTATCGACTTATAATTAGAGTTATAATTAGAATTATAAATAGAGTGCCGCAACATTTGAATAAAATCAGTTGAAAAACTTTCTCCTTCTTCAATAATTCATGGGAGCTTTCAAGACTGAGGTGTACCTAAATGTTTAAGTAAAATTTTTAAAATGCAGAAAAAAAGTAATACTTTTTGATTATAAACCAAATTTAACTTTGGGGCCATCCATAAAGGACGTCACCATTTTGTAGCCATTTTTTGACCCTCCCCCCCCCCCTCCTCCTCCCCCCCTTTGTCACCGGTTTTCCTTTTTCCCTATACCCCCTGGAAAAGGATGTCATAAAATCCTGACCCCCCTCCCTATTTTTAACTCCAAAAAAATTTATTTCATCTTGCATTGATGTTTGAATCTGCTGCTACACCTTTGAAAAATCAAGTTAAAAATATTCTTATTCATTATCTTCTCAAAAACACTTGTTTACGTAGTTTTTCATTATAATTAAACTAAAATAAAAAATCTATAAAGTGACGTCCTTTTCCGACAACCTCCCCCCTCTCCTTATCCTTTTTAACTCGACCCCCTCCCCCCTATTTGGATGACGTCCTTTATGGATGGCCCCTTTAAAAAAATGTATAGAAAAAACCTACATCCATTTCTCTATAAAATAAAGCCAAAATTGCATCAAGATCCATTCTTGGACTCTTCTTGCCCTTCTGTGGAGGTGCTATCAGAAGAAAAGGGAGCGCCTTAAATGCAAGCAAAGTTGTATCTTCTGAATAAAAATAAAAATAAATCAGGGAACAACTTGTATATACTTATAAACTTTTATAGGTAGATTATAAAAAAACCTTCTTTTGGATTAAAAGGGTGTATTACATTAGGAACTAATAAATGAAATAAGATGAGATAGAGAAACTTCGCACTTTTGCAGATTGACACATAGTCAAGTTGCAGCAACTTAGTACTTATGCAGATTGACAATTATGTTGTAAAAATTCACATTTAAGTTATAAAGTTCTTATTTATTCATTCTCCCCATTTAGGGTAGTAGACATATATACCTCCATTATATTCGTCTTCTGACAAAGTATTTTTGAACATTGAGTAACAAAATGTTTTGTTTGCAAGTGTTAAAGCCATCATGCAATGTAATATAACTTGATACATCTTCAATGAAATGAAACTATCTTTGAAATTCCCTCATTAGTTTCATATCTAGGAGGGCTCATGTTGCATGTTTCAGGAGTTACAAAAAGATAATTTTTTTCTAAGTGTTTATCTTGTTTATATAACGTGTCAAGAAACTTGAGTGGCTCATTGCAATGTATAACACTACTTTCAAACTTACTCTTAAACAATAATAGAGTGGAATCTGCTCCAATGTCATTTAAAACTGATAAAGCAGCATTACCAATATCATGCCTCGAAATAACAGCCGATCAATGATGGACTGTTATTTTGAGGCATTTCGGCTGTTATTATTGTCTAAAATAGTTGTTGTTAATATAACTAAAATGCTGCTATTTTAACTAAAATGACACCATTATTATATTTAATAATATTTATGTATTAAATATTTTCCATTATGTTATAACATAACAAAATTAACTTTAACAACATTATTTAACAATATTATTTACAGTTATGTTATCAACATTACTTGTGTTATGTTAACAGACTACCAGTTAACTGGTAATCTTATGTGACTTTATTTAACCCTATATTTTACACATTTTTTTTAGACTAATATTATTATTTTATATAATTAATGTTATGTTAAAATTTTTATAACTTTATAATAATGTTGTTAACGTAACTAAAATAATTGTATCAACATAACTAGTTATGTTAATACAATTTATATAAATAATAACATTAGTCTAATTAAATAAAGTCACATAAGTTCAACCAATTCATGTAGTAATGTACTACAAACCGAAGGTTTTACCTAATTTTTAACAACTGAAAAACAATATTTTCATCGCTTAACATATTTAATACGATATTACAAAAATATTCCAAACCAAATATTTCTTTATGAAAAAGTTAACTATGTATGTGCTTAAAATTACCATGCAACAATAAAAGTTACACTAAAATTTTCAGTAAAATTGTAAATGGTTCATAAAAAAAAACATGTCGTTAGAAACATGATTCTAGCCTCTTTTCCAAATAATTTGATACGAGAATCCAAGAAAGTGCAACACAAAGTGTGCCTTTGTTTACGCTTATAATCAATTTTAATTTCATAATTACAAGTGTGGCTTTAAAGCGCACAAGTGTAGCCTTGAAGTGCACAATTTGTGTAGCCAAAAAGAAGTGTCGTGTTTTTTGTCCACACTATTTTTAAGCGTGTGTAAAGAAACCTTAAAACTATCTTTCAAAGTTTGTTGATCGAATTCTATTGTTGATCATTTTTTGAAATAAACAAAATAATTTACATGAATCTATTTATACTTTAATTAACTCAAATTATAAAACCGTGGTGCACAGTTGAAACCTCGTTATCTAAATTGCATCAAAAGCCATCAAAAAATAGTAGTAATTTCCGTTTTTAAATTAAATTTATAACATTTTAGAATTATAAAATACATTCTAACGAATGCCAAGAAGAATTACACTCTCCGATGAAGAAAAAGGCAAGATTATTCGAAGCCTACAGGTCATTGCATTTATCAAACAGGGCAGTTGCTTGCAAACTGAGGCGCTCACCACGTTTGATTAATAGTTTCGTAAATGATCCAACAAATTATTGCACGAAGTATCGAAGTGGTAGAAAACCTATGCTTACAGCTCGCCAACAACGACGTATTGTGCTTTTCACTAGTAGTCGTACAATCTCCGCGAGACAAATAGGCGCTAATTTAGGATTAAAATGCCCAAGATGGACGGTGAATCGTGCAATTAACAAGTCATGCGTTCTTAGATATGCATAAAAACGCACATCTCCAGCACTAACTGAAGCGCACAAGCGCATTTGTCTTTAATGGGTTAAGTGCCACTTGACTTAGGAAAAAGAATGGCGAAAAATTGTGTGGTCCGATAAAAAAATCAATCTTGACGGTCCAGATGGCTTCAATTACTACTGGCATGATATTGGAGGCGGAGGAGTAATGATTTGGGGTGCGTTCGGTTATTTTGGAAAAACTTCGATTGGCTTTATTACTACTAAATTAAATGTTAAAAGATATAGAAATTTGTTGAATGGTCATTTAAACAAATTTCGCAAAGATTTGGAAACAGCAATTTTATTTTCCAGCAAGATAATGCTTCAATTCATAGAGCAAAGTCAAATATCTCATGGTTTACCAGCAAGAAAATTCAATTATTAGAATGGCCAGCGCTCTCACATGGTTCAAATCCCATCGAAAACGTATGGGGCATCTTTGCAAGACGTGTTTATGCAGAAGGGAAACAATATTACAATGTCGATGAATTGAAAAAGACAATTCTACATGTTTGGAAGAACATATCTCTTGCAGATCGGATAGTAAGCCAAATCGAATATTTGAAGTTATTCAGAATGGCGGCAATAAAACAAAGTGTTAATAATAAATTCAATTGTAACACAAAACATCGAATTTCGTAGAGTAAAACTGAAATAAGGTCATAATTTTACACTATCATTTTTCTAAAATTTTCAAGTCAATTGACGGAATGAAACCAGACTATTACAAATGAAATAATAATCAAGTAAAATGTGAGATCTTTGAGAATTTTTGATGAGGTTATAAATTTGCACCGAACTCTATATTATTTCTGTTTATTTTCATTTTGGCTATTTATTATATATGTTTTATTCTACCGTGTATTATTATTTTTTTATTTATTATTATTATTTTTTTGTTATTTTGTTATTTTATTTTTTTTATTTTAATTTTATGTTGTTTTTTTTGTTTTGTTTTTTGCCAAAAGTACATAACGTAATTTTTTGTTTTGTTTGTAATGTTTGTAACTTTTTGTTTTGACTTTCTCAGTGTTTTTCTGTTTATATTTTATTTATTTAGTCATAATATTTGCAATATATTTTAGTTATTATATTATAAGAACTACGATTAATATATTTAGTAAATCTTAATAATTTTTTTAACAATAAAAACTCACAAAACGTAACAAGTTGTTACGTTTTGTGAGTTTATTACTGTAACGTCATTAAAAAAATTACTTAAGTAATTTGAAGTAATTTTTTTCAAATTACTTGAGTAACTTAAGTAATTTGAATTAATTTTAGTTATTTTCCGAACAATCAAAAATTACATCTAATATTTTTGTGTGATGTAGTACTAAACTTTCAAGAACGCGAAAAACTTAAAATTTTTATCAATTTATCACTTAAAGATGTTCTCAAATTTGTAATAAAAAAAAGTCTAGAGCAATAAAGCATCTTTTTGTAACAATTGATGATGCTAATAAAAACTTTAAAGAACAGTGCAATTTTTTGAAACATTTTTAAACGGTCATTTGATCCTTCAAATTCAGCCATTTCTTTTTTGATGCAGTCAAAAGCATTTTAATAACCCTTGTTTTTTATTAAATTGGAGTTTTGAGCAAGAAATGGTGAGGTTCTTCAGTTATATTTTTTTTTCGCAAAGATTCAATTTAATTCAAGATTCAAAGTTTCAACATTGGAGGCTTTACATTCCACTGTTCATGCTTTATGATCTTCAAGATCATAAGAAAGATGTAAACACATATCTCCTGCTATGATTTGTTATAATTTATAACTTATATTTTTTTTGGATAGCCTAAACTATAATTTTTTTTTTTGAAAAATGTGGTAAAACAAAACCAAGAATCAAAATTAAAGCTAAAAGTTATAATGCTTTAATTTTAGGGTTCAAAATTGAAAACCGGACAACTTTTATGACATCGGACAACTTTTATGACATCGGACAAAACCGGACTTTTATACATATTTTTATGAAATATTAATTTTTTGTTGATTTAATTCGGAAAAAAAATTACTTGATCTTATTTAAGTAATAAAAATTTACTTAAGGACTTGATTGGTTTAAACAATTACTTAAGTACTTGAATACTCAAGTTACCTGAAACAGCCCTAGAAATAATTATTATCAGAGCATAAATATAAAGTGTTCAGGGCCGTTAGTATTCCATTAAAAATGGAATGATGATCAAAAATTCCATTTGTAATTTTTTGATCATCGCATCAGATTTGGTTTGGAAGTTAGTTATAGCATCTGTACGGTAAACTTTAAAATTGTACGTACTAGTTTTATTGTTAATAATAGTTATGCCAAGAAAGTTTAACGTGTTATTTTCATTTGCAATTTCCGCGGTCTACTAAATATTTTCATGTTGATTATTAAGTAATTCTAAAAAGCTTTTTTTTTTTTTTTGTCTTAAAAATGTCCAAATTGAACAGGCTCACAGAACAGGAAAAAAAGAATCAAATAAGCCGAGAACAATAGTGATAAAACTTTTGGAGTTAAAAGATAAAGTTGCAATTCTGAGCAAGTCAAGCAATCTGAAAGGGAAAAACATCTATATAAACGAGGATTTCTGTTCTGAAACAACGCAAATTCGAAAAGGTTTGAAGGAAAAAATGAAAATCGAACGAGCAGCTGGTAAGTTTGCATTCATATCTTATGATAAATTGATAATTCGCGATTGGGTTGCAAAGAAAAGCAAAAATTCATCTTCATAATATTTTTTATTAATTAACAGAATTTTATTTTTACTATTACTTATTTTAAATTTAACTGTTTTTAAAATGGAGGAAAATTTCGTAATTAAATTTTTGGATGAAAATGACATTCTCGGTGATTATGGCACCGACTCAAATTTTCTTAATCACAAAATGTTAGAAAGTAAATATTACTCCGTTTCTGAATGTTCGCAACATCTTAAAAAAAATAAAAGCACTTTTTCAATTTTAAATATCAATGTTCGAAGTTTGAATAAAAACATTGAAAATTTGAAAATATTATTAAATGAACTTAAACACGATTTTAAAATTATATGTCTGCGGAAACTTGGTGTAAAAGTGGTGAAACAAATTATGAATTTAATCTAGTTAATTACACATCAATTCACCAACCACGTGAATTTAATGCAGGTGGGGGCGTTAGTATTTTTATCCATGATTCACTTAATTATATTTTACGTAACAACCTCTGTGTTAATGAAACAGATTGTGAATCATTATGCATTGAAATAGTAACAGGTATAATTCAGACTGATTTATCGGATCATTTTCCAACATTCTTAGCAACCAATAACATTTTAATTAACAATATTGCCACAAAATCCACAATATTTCGGCGACAGATCAATGAAAACTCCTTAAAGCATTTTAAATGCTGTTTAAAAAATAATGTTGATTGGAATTTAATTTTGCAATCAAGTGATGCTAACAATGCTTATAACTTGTTTCTTGGTCAATTTTGCAAGCAATATGAAATAGCGTTTCCAGAAAAAGAAATAATCATAAATACCAAATCACTTCAAAATCCCTGGATGTCAAAAGGCTTACTAAAATCTTCAAAAAAGAAAGAAAAATTATATATAAAGTATCTTAAAAAAAAATCTTATAAAAAGGAAATAACTTATAAAAATTACAAAAATATATTCGAAAAAATAAAAAGATACTCAAAAAAGCTTTATTATGCTCAGTTATTAAAAAAACACAACGGAAACACTAAAAAAGTATGGAATGTAATTAAGGATTTAATTGGAAAAAATAATTACAAAAAAAACACTGCCAAAAAATCTTTAAATTAATGGAAAATTAGTTTATGATAAATCTATTATAGCTGAAGAACTAAACAACTACTTTGTCAATATTGGTCTGAAATTGGCTGCTAAAATTCCAATCTAACTCCACTCCTTTTGATTCATACTTAAAAACTTATGACAAACTTATGGATGAAACTAGTTTAAAACTTAGCGAGCTGAGTGCTGCATTTAGCAGTCTCAAAAGTAAAAAAAGTGAAGGTTTTGATAAAATTAGTATTGATATTGTCAAATCAGTATTTGATATTATTGAACCTTCTTTATTTCATGTTTTTAATCTTTCATTTAAAACAGGTATTGTTCCTGACAAACCAAAAATTGCCCGTATAACACCAATTTTTAAATCTGGAGATAAGTCAAATATCTTAAACTACAGGCCTATATCCATTCTACCTTGCTTTTCAAAATTGCTAGAGAGAATAATGTATAATAGGTTATATAATTATCTAACTGAGAACGACATGTTGTATTGCAAGCAATTTGGTTTTTTAAAAAAAAATTCCACAGAACATGCAATAGTTGAACTTTCTAATCAAATATCTAACGCCTTTAATAATGACTATTTTAATTTAGGAGTTTTCATTGATCTGTCAAAAGCTTTTGATACCATAAATCACAATATTCTAATAAAAAAACTTGAAAACTATGGAGTGAAAAATAAAAACTTACTTTGGTTCAAAGGGTATCTAACAAACCGGAGGCAATTTTTATATTATGATCAAAATAACACAATTCCATATTCCATAACTTGCGGGGTTCCTCAGGGCTCAATTTCAGGACCACTCTTATTTCTATTGTACATAAATGACTTAAACCTAGCAACAAATCTTTTAGACCTAATTTTGTTTGCTGATGATTCCAATCTTTTTTATTCTCACAGAGATATTAAAACACTTTTTAAAATAGTTAATGAACAGTCGTGTAAAGTTAATGAATGGTTCGTAAGTAATAAACTTTTATTAAATGTGGATAAAACAAAATATATACTCTTCCATAAAGTAAATAAATCAGAAAACATACCTATAAAATTACCAAATCTTATAATTAATAATACTTATATTAAAAGGGAAATAAACGTAAACTTTTTAGGAGTAAAACTGGATGAAAATTTACTGTGGTATTCTCATATAAATAGTATTGAAACAACACTCTCAAAAAATATCGCAATGATTTTAGGCTAAACCTTTTCTAAATGTAGCATCCCTGAAAAAATTGTATTTTGCCTTTATTCACAGCTATTTGTCTTACTGTAATATTGTGTGGGCTAGTACTGGCTATACAAAACTTAAGAAAATCTACAACAAACAAAAACATGCATGCAGAATAGTGTTTGGAGCCTGCAGAAATACTCCTTGCGAACCACTTTTACGTGCACTCGGTGCTTTAAATGTGTATAAACTCAATTTACACCAAGTTTTATTGTTTATGTTTAAAACAAAAATGGGATTGTCCCCAATAATTTTTCAAACCTATTTTAATAAAATTAATCATAAATATTCAACAAAGTTTTCTGATAACAACTTTGTTCTTCTCAAGTATAATTTAAAATTAACCTTCTATTCAATTAAATATCGCGGACCTTATCTGTGGAAAAAATTCCCAGAAATTGTCAACAAAAACAAGACTACGTTAGAACAATTTAAAAATGAATCAAAACAATTATTACTATTCAGGGATCTTAATTTATCTGACTTCAAATGTTTCTTTTAAAATTTAATCAAATAAAAACAAATTTATTTATATCAATCAAATTTAAGTAATGATGTTAAAAATTCATCTTGTGATAATGTTAATTATGAAATTTTATTCTTATTTAAAACTTTTTGTTTAAATGATTTTAAAACATTTTAGCGGTTGCACAGTGGGCCAGAATCCCATATTTTTGGAAAAAAGTCATAACTTTTTTTCCTTTCATCCATAGGCCCCAAAAATTAGTATATAAATTAATTAAATGATTATAATTTAAATGAGCATTGTTTATTGATGTGGTTGCCAAGGCAACCCCATTTGCATAGCAACACTTATTTATGCTTAGTTCCTAAGGGTTATTTTTAGCCAAATATTTCTAAAATTGGTATGCAAATTAATTTGATGATTCTAATAGGATTGAGCATAACTAATTGTTTTAATTTACAGTCACACTTTCATATAGGTACAGACATTTCCAAAATTATAAAGATACAAAAGATACATTTATAAACTAATATCATCTGCAGATGACCTCAATAAGTCAATAACTCCAGCTGGTAAGTTTTTCGTTTTGGTGTGATTTCCTGCTGTCTTTCTCAGAGATGCAATAAATGGATCAGATGTAAACTAAAGTCGATTTAACAAATCTTGATTAGTTTTCACACGAGATGATTTTCTTGCAAAATGTTCACGATAGTTTTGAAAGTCTTTATTGCGTGCTTCTTGAGCTTCTTCAGAATACATACCAATGGGTAATGCTAAACTTTTGATAATTTCAGAACCATGGATTAAAATTTTGTGGAGAGATTGTGGCATATAGTACCAAGGATAATGATGAACATAAAGTCGAGCTGTTTTTAAACAGAAAGCCTCAAATTTATCAGTGTCAATATCTAAACCACATGAAATTGTTGCCAATATAATATGCAAATTTAAAATCAGTTCAACATCAATATTTAAAATTTTTGCAAACTTTTCCGCATTTTGAAATGCTCTTCGAGCTGTATTTCCATCATTTGATGTACCACTACCACCAGATTTCGGAACATCAACTATCAAGCCCATTTCATCTTTAAATCTATTTTGAATTTGTTGTTTCAGAGCCTTTACTTTAGATTTATCTTCTGCTGTTCTTGCCTGCCACTTTTTCAAAGTTATTTTATATCCAATATGTAATAAACATTCAAAAAATCGTATCCAAGCATGTAAGGATGATAAACCAAATAAATAACTACCTGCCATACCCTTTTTCAAAACCATTTTTTCAATATCATTCATTGCTTTAGGACTTGCCCCACATATAGTACAGCATTGACATGAATTTGTAACATCTGAAAGAGCAGTATGAACTTTTCCATCAATCATAGTAATTTGTATTATATGATGTATATTGATTTTTTTATTATTTATATCAACTTCAGTATCTTGCAAGTTTGAAATCTCAACTCTAATGAGATCCAATTCTGATTTAGAAACTGCTGCCGTTTCTTTTTCAAATTTAAAACGCAGAGGTCTTTAGTACATTGTTGATGATGGTCGTGGATTTCGCCAAGCTGGGTACTGTTTTCCATTTGAAAAACCACACAAGTCCAATGGCACTAGGCAAGTAATAAAAAGTGCCTGCTCATTGTTTAAATTTCTTATTACTGTTCCTTGCGATATTTGTTTATATATAGACTGTCCTGTGGCACCATCAAAGCCTATTTTGTATCTCAGAGAAAGTCTATCTGGAGTGCCTTCAGTGCTAAGGACATCATACTGTGCCTTGCATATTCTATTTGCTGTATGATCAATCAAAGCTTGCAGTTTTATTTCAGCTGAAAAGTCTGAGACAGATATATCTGCAGCATAGCATAACAGCTTTGCATCCCGAACATCATTATATGGAGGATATATATCAACTCCCATTTCAACTGCTTGATTTCGAATAATTTGGTAGGAAGCTTTTGTCAATCTAGCATCTAAAAGAAGACAAAGAGCTTCATCTTTAGACATTCTACAATCTTTTTTTGAGGTTTTTTCAGTTTGGTTTTCTTTTCTCCGTTTAATTTTTGAAGCAAATTGTTACGCAGAAGCAGAATACGTTTCAGTTAAGTGACTAACTTTATGTTTTTTGGTTTTAGTAGAGTAGTCATCAAAGTTTGTCTTATGTGGTCTTCCAATAGGTATTGGTGTTACATTTAAATTTTCAGGAACATGGCTTTGCAGCCATTTTTTGTTCTTTTCTTCAAATCGAGCCATGCTGCAATATGACTTGCGCCACTTATCTCGTAGATGCGTTATTATAGTTCCTAATTGCTGCTTGTTGCAATTCAAATTCATAGCATCAATAAGTTTGTCCACACTGGCAGAGTCAGATATTTGTAGATTATTAGGTTTATGCATAATGAATGCATAGATATCAAAATATTTCATTTTCAGCCTACAAATACAAAAAATATACTATTTTTGAGACATTTGGACATAAAACAAACTCCAAATATTTATATGTTTATTTTAATGTGATAAAAATATAATTTGCTAAAAAATTGCGATGATTGGAGCCTGGAAACACAAAGAAAAGCCAGAATGTTGGCCCCCCTGCCCCAAAGATGAAACTTGTAAAAATCATTAATAGAGACGCAGCTGACACCCGCCGACAATAGGTAAAATATATATCGATAATGTACATATTGGGCAAGATATTTTAAGTCTCAAATTTCTGGAGCACCTTGGAGCTCAAAAGTATTTCATTATTTAAGTGAAATTTTCACTAAAAAAAGTGCTTTAAATACGTCATCATTAGAAATCAATTTATTTGATTTAGCTTACGTGTAAAATAATTTTGCAATAGCTCATTCGATAGATAATACTTAGTTTTATTTAATTATTCAATAAAAAAATGAAGTTTTAATAATTAATACCAATTTTATGCTTATTACTAACACGAAAAATATTATTAAATTAAAAAACAACAAATAAAAAACTTGAAAAAAAAATACCTTTTTTATTAACAGCTTAAAATGCAAACGGCATGATAGTTATACAGAAATATATACATTTTATAAAAGCCGGATGTTTAAGCTATAAAATGGTATATAACAATGTCATTTTTGAGAATATTTTTTTTATACTTTTTTCCACCACCTGGCCCACTGTGGGTTGCTAGCATTTCGACAATTCTTAGTTATTTGCTATTTTGAATTTCTTAATTTTCTCAGTTATTTTCTGTTTTAATTCTGACCTATATTTTATATATTTATATTATATACATTTGTATGTTACGGTTATGTAGAGTTTTTTTTTTTTATGTAAAGTTTTTTTTTTTTATATGTGGGACTCGGCGATAAGGCAAAATGTGCCTTCTTCGTTCTCCTGCCATTAATTTTGATATATGTATATGCAATGTAAACATTCTTTAACGGCGAAATAAATTACACTTTAAAAAAAAAAAAAAAAAAAAAAGATCAAAAGTTTTCCCTCGCAGAGACTTAATTTAAATAAAAAATCAAAGTAGCCATTAAGTTGAATAAAAATCGCCGCGCAAAAGAGCTTAATAAAATTTATGGACGATCCCTTTTATTAGAATTTAATTCATCATAATAGTTACTCATAGCAACAATATGCAATTAAAATTATTTTTATTTTGTATACAAAAATCTTGCTACAATACCACAACTGATGATTTTTTGAAAGGCCTCTAGTGCTTAAAGTTTATTTAATTAATTATATAAAAATACTCTGTATTAGTGTATTTTTTGGAAATTAAAAAAAATATTTTTAATAATAAATATTTTGGTGTACAACATGACTCCTTTTAGCATTTTCCGATTGATGACAATGTTGGTCTACCCAAACAGGATCAGGAGTCGGCGGTTCATATGCTTTCCCAACTGGTACAGCCTGGCAATGAACAGGATACCTGTCAATGAGGGTTTTGTCCCAAACTTGGTATAAAACGTCAGTCGCTTTTTGAAAGTTCTCTACCTCCGATTATTGGTTGTTTATTTTTCCATAAGAATCAAGTTGATTGCCAAAAAAAACATGAAGAAGAACTATTTCAGCCAAATCATTAGAAAGAGGTGCCATCCTTATTTCGACGGGGTTAAAGGCTGAAAGGCCAGCATTCACACCACGAAGAAAGGTATCTAAATCAAGCAAGCGAAAGAGGTCAACAGTAGTTGTTGTTGACCTTTTCCGCTTGCTTGATTTAAGGTTTTAGGGAAGCATGGTGCCTCATCCTGAGCTTCATCACTCTCCATTAACATAACTGGTCTACGTTTAACCAACATGGTTTTAAAAAGCTCTCTAACATTAAAAGGATGTGTAAAAGCATTTGATGTATCGTGTTTCCCACTTCTTAAGCGTATGAAAGTATCTCTACTGTAAGGTACATTTCCAGTTTTGTTAACTTTGCATACGCCATACACTGATGGGATCAATTTGTGCTGTGGGCCAACGACAAAGTCGTGATCCATGAGTTTGACCTTGCATTCCATATGCATCAGCAACAACGCTTGAAGGGTTGCTGCAGCAAAACCCAATGAGTCCCTGGCTTTATCATTGTTGGAAATGAAAACTACAGCTGTTGGTCCAAACAATTTGCAAACTTCAAAACATCAAACTTCAAAATATCGTCATTTTCTTTTGCATTGAATTTTCTGGCCGTAATAGCTTTACTGGAACTGTGTTGACATGGCAACGATGTTTTTTTCCTTCAGAAGTGTTTCCACGTCGTGGTAAAAGACTACAAACCACTTTTTCAACTCTGCCTGAAGGTCATCAAAGTGGAGACGCTACGAAGACATTCTGTTCTTCAGCTGCTGATGAATTTTACACAACTTTTATGATCGTTGATAAAGCTCTGGTGATCAACTTCGAGAAGCGGTCGTCCGGGATGGTTTCGAATAAACTGTTTCAAAGCACTTGATGCTTCAGGGATGTTCTGACACACAGTTTCATCACTCTCTTTAATTTTTTGTCTGATTCACGAATCAATCTAAAAACGAAAAAAGACAGAAAATCTTTGATTCCCTTAAAAAAAACTTGACAAAAGAGAAAGTACGCAAATTCTTGTTTCAAATTAGAAATTATTATTGACAAAAAGAATATTATTGACAAAAAGAAAGTTTCTGCCTTTAAAAATGTTTGATTCTTATGCCCAAGACGCTTTTCTATATGCACAAATAAGCTCTATATAATATATCTCTTGATATTTACTAGAAACCTGACAGACATTCTAAAACAAAATATTTAATAAAGAAATTATATATTAATAAATTATCTTACCTTTCCAATATTTTTTTTTCTTTTCTTATGGTTTCTTTCACAGTGTTCATTTGTTCGTTTGTTACGGTAGACAAACCAGAGTCGAGTACGATTATCAAGGATGAACATTGTGATTCAAAATCTGAGATTTTCTTTCGACTCCTAACTTGTACCAGATTTTCTCTTTTCTTCTTGTTGGATGTTAAATCTAAATTTAGAAATGGGTGAGTCTATTCGCACGCACGTGTGAATAAACTATCTCTTATGATTGCTTATTCGCACGTTTAAAAAAAAAAATCTATTTAGATTTTTAATATGAAATCTCTCACAAACAAAAAATGTTTATAACTTAAGTCGTATATTTTGAAAGCAATTTAATTTTTTAATCAATTATAATAAAAATAAATAAAATTACTTAAACATAATTAAATTTTTATTCAAAAAACAAACAAAAACGTGCCAATAGATAAAATAAACATTAAGAAATACTTATTTTTTTAATTAAAAGATTGCCAGCCCAATCTAAAAACCAATGTCATTGTATTTATACTGCAGTGTACCTATTGCTAGATAAGCAGTCAATATGTATATACACTACGGTGCGAAAAGTCAACGTAACTACTGTGTTAGTACTTCACTACGCTAGTTTACATTTAAAAAGCAATAATAATAAATCTAATTTTTTAAATTCCCTTTAAATTCGATGACCTTTTTTAATTAAACGTGCGAATAGACTATAATTAAATATAGTCTTTTTGCAAGTGAAAAACGTGCGAATAGATACTCCATTAAGAAATACCGAAAAATGAGCTGTTATAAATTTTTGACAGTTGGTATTAAAAATTTATTTTGGATATTGAAAAATAGTGATCAATAAGCTTTTGCATCTCGGAACTAAACGGTAAATTTTAGCGAGATTGACGAAACGAAATGCAGCAATTTATCGTTTCGGCAGACATTTGCTTACTTTTTAATTTACCGATGTTACCATCTCGTTATAACGATGAATAAAAAATCTTATCTCGCTTTATTCCGAGACAAAACGAGATTTTTTCAAAAAACCCTAATCTTTTTGCTGTACCAAACTTAATGAAAATCAACATCTTATTTTTAAAAACTACCGCTTTTTTTCTCGGTAATGCCTTAGCCAATCAGAATTGTTCGTCTACAAAGTTTTTTAGTTTTAAGTGAGAAAGTTAATCGTAGGTTAAGTTCGTGTACCTAGAGCCTCTTTGTACCTAGGGCCACCCCACTTTATTTGAAATCTAAAAAGTTCTAAGTTATGCTTCTCAGTCAGAGGATTAGTTTTAAAAAAATTATTTTTTAATCCTATTTTGATTCTCAGAGAGCGCTGCCACGGCAAATCATAATTAAAATGCTTTTGCTTCTGATATATTTACATTAAATCTCTGTGATTTTATTTATATATTTTAGTAGTATTTGTAGTAGAAGTAGTTGCTGTTATTGTAGTAGTAGTAGTAGTAGTAGTATTTTTTTTGTTATTATTTTAATATTGCATATTTACTTTTTAAATTCATAGGCATTCAGGTATTTTGATCAAAATATTTTGTTTATTTTGTATATAATTTTGTTTACTTTGATAATTACTTGGTATTTATTAAATTTATCTTTACACATTTTAAAATGTGTAATTTGTTTATATTTCACTTTTAAAATATTTGAGATTTTTTTTAACTATTTTTTCAGATGCCAAGGAATAATAATGGAAAAAAGCGATCAAAACCTAATGCAGATAGTGTAACTCATGCTGCAGAAACAGTAATGAAGGATGGATTTTCGGTTAGGACTGCAGCACGACATTTTATTATGGTCATTTTAGATGGTCGAATGCTGAAAATTTTTTAAAGTTTTGGAAACATTTTGTTTACCATATCAAATGTTCTGTAGATCAGCCAGTATTATTACTATTAGATAACCATAAAAGTCATGTCAGTATTGAAGTGATTACTTTGGCTAAAAAAAAATGGTATAGTAATGCTTACCTTTCCTCCACATAAGTTTCAGCCATTAGACAGAGGTGTTTTTGGACCTTTAAAGAAATACTACAGCACAGCTTGTAGTGATTGGATGCTGTCAAATCCAAGAAAGCCAATCACCATATATGACGTTGCAAAAAACATTGGCAAATCTTATTCTTTGGCTTTTACTCCTTTAAATATTCTAGCAGGTTTTCGTGTCTGGTGTATGGCCAGTTAATCAAAACATATTTACAGATGCCGAATATTTGAGTTCAAGTGTAACCGACAGATAAGATCCAGCATTAAATTGTCCAAATAATTCTATTTCTGACAAAAAAAATGAGTTAGTTAAAGATTTATTAAAAAATTCACTAAACAATGATATTCCTGTACAAGGCAACGATTTGTCAGCAATGGAAATACACTTTTCTCTATCAAAATCTGTTTCATGTATAACGCCAGAACAGGTTTGTCCTTTTCCGAAAGCAAAACCTCGTTTATCTGAAAAAGAAGGTAGAAAACCGGGTAAATGTCGAATTCTCACTGACGCTCCAGAAATAAACGCTATTGCACTTCAACGTGCAACAAAATTTAAAAGGCAAAAAAAAGAAAACTTGTTTAAAAATCTTTTATTTGAATGGAACCAGCAACATTTAACATTTTTAAATGTTGGAAATTTTAAGATTCTATATTAAATTTAATAAATTTTTTGAAAACATTGCTAGATTAAACAAATTTTTAATAAAATTTAAGTGACTATCTTTGTAGTCTATTGATTATGGAGTTAAACCTAATTTATAGAGAGCGGCCCTAGATACAATAGCTGGTGGTCCTAGGTGCAATTAAAAAAAGCTAAATTTTACCTAGGGCCACTAATTTATAAACCCTTCTACATGATGGACTTTTATATTTTAAGTCATTATATCTATATTAAAACAAACTAATTAGTATAAAGATGTGATCATATCAGTTTCACCATTTTTAGACAAGCCCGGGGCCTTGATTTGGGTCATTGAAAAATTTCGGCCTTAAGTACACGAACTTCCCCTACTTACTTCAATGGCAGTCGCACTGGAGAAGCATTTGCTAAGATATTGCCAGAGTAAGTTTAATTTTTATTTTATTATTATTTAAAAATAAAAAATTAACTTGTAATATTTTAAGAAAAATGGTAAAAACCAGGTTGCGTAATTAAAAAAAGAGTTCAGAAAAAATTTGCAAATCAAATTACATTGAAAAAATAAAAAAACTCGTCTCTCTTCATTATTTAAAAAGAAATATAAAAAACGTCAGAAATTTATTATTATAAAGAAATATAAAAAGTCAGAAAAACATAATATTGATTTTTTTCGCTGAATGCTTTTATTTTCAAAAAAATCAAGTTTAGGAGAGATAGTCAAACCGCGTACGTACTCGCTGTCTTTAGCACCCTCCTAACTCCCCCCCCCCCCCTTCTTCCTCTATGTACGCCGTACGTTTTTGGAAAAACCCCCATCCTTTTCATGCCTGCGTACGTACTCTATTGATGACCCCTTAACTAAACGGTGGACATAAGAAAACGCCAAACTTCCTTTTCGCTTTTACCAGCAGTTAGCTTATCGCAGGGTTTATCAGGGAGAAGTGAATTCGGCTGATGGAATTATGTATTGATCAGAAAAATATCTTACAGACGCAATAATAATTTAAAACTATTTTAATTACACCGAGCGTGCTGTAATTTCAATTCTTTCTAAATAAACAAAACTCACAAATCTAAAAAGGAAAAAAAAAAAATTATTATTACCCTGAAGGGTGGTATTAAGGCAGTCAAAAAGTTTTAATTAAATAATCCTACTAAAGCACTAGAGGCCACATCTTATTTTTTATATTTAAAAAAAAATGTTTGTTTTTACTAATTGTCTTGACTGTATGTGGCATGTTGGTTTAGAAAATAAAATTCATTTTCAATAAATAAAATAATTAATATTTAAAAAAAATTTCCTTTTTAAATGTCTTTACAATTTGCATTGCGTCGACTTTCAAGCAAATGAATCTGTAAGTTAAATACAACACGGCATAGCAATTTAATATTTTGCGTCATAATATAATATTAATTATCGTCATTTCCAAAGTATATTTTAATTACACAGTTTACGTGAAATCGTTTTATCACGAGTCACAGTTTCTGAAATGAGATAATTGGACGCAAAGTTTAAAGATTATTAACTAAAGCCGCTACACTAAACAACCTAGCTGTTCGATGCACTTAAATATTTTAAGTATAGTATATTGTTGTATAGGCTAATATAGGTAATATAAATTCTTTTTTCGATTTTGTTGTATAGGCTAGTTTGGCGCTTAACCATCCTTATAGGATTTACGTATAATACATGTGAGTCAAATTCATTATGCACCGTTCGTTTTTTTTCGCCCAAAAACTTTTTTTATTATGGCGAGAGTTTGATGCGTATGTAAAATACGATAAGCATATGTAAAATACAACAATATACGCGTACGTAAAATGCGGTATAATTGTAAATTTGTCTTTGAACACTTTTTATTGTTCTTTAGATGACCAAAAACAATTATTTACTGTTTAATTGCTCTACTTTTTGCGTCTTATTTTACTCAATTACTTTACAATCTTCTATGAAGATATTCCTGAATACGTAAGTTAAGTTACTTGAATTTTATTTTTTGTTTTTGCGAGTGTAAAACTTTATAATAAAGATTTTAAATACAAGTAAAGTTGAATCCTTTAAATAATAAAAAAAAAGTTGTAAAAATACTAAATGATTTTTAATTTTATTTTTTTCTTTATTAATAACAACGCAAATTATATTTGTTTATTAATGTCATTATTATTGTTGTTGTTGTTGTTGTTTGTAATTTTTATCGTCGTTATTTTATGAATAAAAATTATTATTTTTATTCGTTTACTTTTGAGTTCAGCGAGCCGACAGTTGAGTTGAGTTTAGCGGCCGACAGCTGGTTTTCTTTAATACTGATCTTTGATTTTGCATAATTTTTGAAATTATATTTTAATAAATTTTTATATTTTAATTAATTATTAAATTTCAATAAATATTTTTCCTGCGACATTTTGAGAAGTCCCACGAACAGAATTTGCCTAGTAAACATATTTTTAAGTGAAGGAGCTGTTTTTTGTTCAAAGTGTTTTTTTTTTTTTTTTTGCTATATAAAAATATATGTAGAATATTAAAAAAAATTGTAAATTATATATAAAATTACTTTTTTTAATGAATAATACTTATGTTTACGTAAAAATACAAACTTTTTAGATGCAGGGTTTCTGCCATGAACCATTGCAAAAAACAGTAATATCTGAAATTCCATCGTTTCCTCTAGCTGTAAACTGTAGAAATTTGGATTGTTCATTGACTTAATTGCAACATATTTATACTATTATTAAATTCGTTAATGGTCATTTCTAATACGTATAATATATAAATATAAACATAAAACATCTTGTTGACGAAGTTGACGTATTTATTCTATTAATAATAATTATTTGAGCCATTTTTTAATCTTAGACGTTAAAAGTCATTGTACTGCTAAGAAAACTAATTTTTAGCTTATAAGAAGTACGGTAGGGTAGGGTAATCTAGGCCATTTTTCAACTATAGCTGAAAAAAGGCCTAGATTAACTTTCAACCTGATGTTTTATGTTTATATTTATATATTATTCGTATTAGAGATAACCCATTAAAGCATTTAATAATAATAATTGTCATTTAACTTTAAAAATTATGTATAAACTTTTTTTGATGTAGTTTATTAAAAATGATGTCTAATTATGATTTTAAGATGTTTTGTTAATATTTTTTTCTCAAAATCAAAATTATACTTTTGATTTTGAAAAAAATATTAGCAAAACACCTTAAAATCATAATTCGACATCATTTTTAGTAAACTACATCAAAAAAAGTTTAATAAATTTGTGTGATTTATGTGATCCATAAAATTTTTTGCTTAATTTCAAATTTAGTAGTAGTTACCAATTTAATAATATGTAGGCTAGAGTAGAGCGGAGGTATGTTATAATAAAACACAAAAAAAATTTTTTATTTTAGCTGTGTTTTTTTTTCGTGTCTGTAATGGTGTAAGGGCATGTAGTTTCTATAGGTATGTTACTTTTTTGAGAGTTTAATGTCTGAACATATTTAGACGATAGCCTTCATTTTTCATCATTTTTAAAGCTTTACAGTTTACGAATAACTGCTGCTTTTTATCGCTCCCGTTTTTGTCCCACCCACCTGCGAAATGTAAAAGTTTTGCTAATCTAGAGTTTCGTTACTTTGAGCTAATTTAAAGTGTTCATATTACCTAGTGATCTGGATAATATGAACACCTTTGCTACTCTTTTAAACCTGTGTTTTTAAGAAAAAATTTTAGATGCCCAAATATCTATGTGGATCATGAGTAGTGATCCCTAAAAATTGTTTATTAGAAAAAATTTTGAATCCAGCATAGTTTTTTTAAAAAATATTCTAATTTTAGTTTATATACATTTAGGATATTAAGTTTATTAAACAGTGTTTGTGAGTGAAAAACGATCTACGTTTGAAATTATCCTTATAGTCTGTTCTTGTTTACTCTTTTTTATTTTTTTTACAATTTTTTTATTTTTTCGCGTTAGTTTTTCACCAAGCAATGTTCGCATAACTTAACTAGCAATGAATAAAAGAAAAGTAAATGTTTTTTAAAACAAGATTAAATAACTGCTTAACTTTGTACATTATACCTAAATTTTTCGATATTTTATCTTCAACTACTCCTATATTTTCCTTCCAGATTACATTTACGCCTAGAAGCACGCCTAAAAAATTTATTGATTGCTCTCTGTTAATTTTTTATCAATAAAAAGGTCCGGAAGTTCTAAGGGAATATCTGATTTTTTATGTAGACGATAGAATGAAGTGTATTTTGTTTTAGTAATATTTTAAGATAGTTTGTTTGATTTAAAACATTGGGTTAGTTTGTCTAGTTCTTTCTTTACTGTTTGAAATAATATATTGATATCTTTATTGAAATAGAACAAGCTAGACGATCATCTTAAATGAATCCTTAGCAGCATGTCTCTAGAAAAATGAATCCAGAAACATAGTCAGACATTAATATATATATATATATATATATGTATATATATATATATATATATATATATATATATATATATATATATATATATATATATATATATATATATATATATATATATATATATATATACATATATATATATATATATATATATATATATATATATATATATATATATATATATATATATATATATATATATATATATATATATGTATATATATATATATATATATATATATATATATATATATATATATATATATATATATGTATATATATATATATATATATATATATATATATATATATATATATATATATATATATATATATATATATATATACTAGTTTTTATTTTAAAGCTAATTATATATATAGATAAATAATAAATAAACTAAAAATGTATTTAAATAAAGGTATTTATAAGCATTAGATTTTTAACGGCACAAAACACATTGACATATAGACCCACATTATCCCACTCAGCAATGTTGCTTATTTCAAAAAAAATTATGCATCTTTCCGTCTAGTTGAACATAATATCTGGTAATTTTTTTTCCAGATAACACATTTTTTATCATTTTTAATATCTTTTTTTTGAAGTTTAAGCTTTTCGATAAAAATCTCTTCTTAAATGCATGCGCCATTTTGAATACAAAATATACTTAAGAATTTGTCTAGTAAGCTGAAAACTAGGCTTTAGAAAGCTGTTTTAATCACCTATAATATACAGAGAAAAAAAAGCTATCTATAGCCTTTTTTTTGAAAAATTGATAAATGTTGATTAGACCCACATTACCCCGTAGACCAACATTATCCCACCCTACCCTATATATTAGAATATTAGAAGTATATTGAGCAGCCGTGGCACAGTGATTAAAGTTCTGGCTCAGAACCCAGAGGTCCGAGGTTCGACGCCAGCTCCAGCCCAACAAGCGACATTGGTACGGAAGGAGGCGTGAACTTCCTATTAAATGCTCCCCCGCGGTGCTCTATGATAAGACCATAAGGACGTCTGGGAGCACCTAAATACATACAAAAAAAAAAAAAAAAAAGAAGTATATTAGAAGTTTTTAATTAATCTTTAGCTTGTTTTTTAGTTTGTTGTGTAAGCTAGGTTTCTTTTTTATAATTAGGTTCTTTTTCATATGCGTACACACCTTGCCATTGTCTAGGTTTTACATACCTACTATCATCCTTATTCATACCATATAGTATGAACAAGAATGCTGGTAGGTATGTAAAAATTAGTCAATGACAATTAAACCTTGGTACTTTAAAAACATTTTGTACAACTGATTAGCAACAAAGTACTTAAACATTATTTTATTGCATATATATATATATATATATATACATATATATATATATATATATATATATATATATATATATATATATATATATATATATATATATATATATATATATATATATATATATATATATAAAACAAAAGTATGTTTATACCTATATCAAATTAAGAGGCTTTACAAAAAATTGGGATGGTGGTGGCCTGGGAACAAAAAATAAACTTTTTTGTATGTACAGAATTTCAATGGCTTTCAAGAGATCAAAAACCAATATTAAAAAAATTTCTTGTTCGTGCACCAATAATCTAGTAAAACTTGATAAAGACATTCAACCGTGGAAAAGTACCCCCATGTATAGAAGCATCTTCGGAAAATTACTGTGTTCAAAAACATTTAAAATGATCGCGGAAGAATTGGAGTCTTTGTGGATTAGAAAATTAAATTTTTATGTCATAAAATTGAAGTTTATTATGAGAAAAATGGAAAATTTAGTATCTAGCACCTTTATAAAGCACCCTGGTCAGAAAAATTATAAAATAAATTTTGCTGGTGTATTTGACACTTGTACAAATTGAGAGTATGAAGATAAGCTATATAAAAATCAAGTCTGAAGTGGCAAAAAGTTGTTGTACACCACTACGAAATACGTACCAGTGCATCTGTGTAAAACAATAAAGGAGTCCAGTCAGTTCATTATTTCATTTCCTGATTGCCAGGCAAAACCCTCGTCTTGCGACTCAGGAAACAACTCAGACACTAACGATGACGAATCCTACGAATGACAAAAACAATATACTGTCTTGAGAAGAAATGACCTTTTTAGAAAAATAAATGTGTACTAATTGTACGATTTTTTAAGGAAACTTCTAAAAATTAGTTGACATTTCTGTTAGTAAAAATACTGTTGAGCTGTCAGTTATGGATCGTCCATAAAGTACCTACGTTCGGAACGGGGAGAGGGGGTCTTCAAATAGCATATATGAAATTATAAAAGTACGGAGACACTAATGTAAAAAAAATATAAAATATTGGGTAGGTAGGTAAAAGCGTATGTACTTTTAGGGAAGTGGAGGGTACTTAAAAAAGTGTATGGCAAAATGCGCGGGGAGGGAGGGGGTGGTTGTAATTCAGGCGTACTAATTTATGAACGACCCCTTAATAGAAATTTGGCTGTTTATGTGTCTCAGGGAACAAAAGTAAAACTTAAATTAGGTCATTAATAAATTAAATAAATTCGGGCGCTATTTATTGACTGTAGGCGTGAGAAATCTTTTTCAATATAATGGCAAATATCAAATTTCAATAATTTCGTACGGTACGATCTGATTTTAATTTTCTTTCTTTTACTTCAAATTTTACATCAGAGCTTCGCTATAATAACGTTTCAAATTACCAAAACTTTTTATCACTTAAATAATTAAAACGTAGTATTTAGAGATAAACGCAGTGGAGTGTAATTACATCAACAAGAGTAATTGTAAAAAAAATATATAATTTATCATTATAATGATAAATTATAAATTATTATTTTTTGTTTAATAAAATTTTTAATTGTTAAATAAAAAAATTTAACTGTAAGTTTTTTTTCTAACGAATAAGATATAGTTCAATGTGTGTGTGCGAATAGACTAACCATAGTTTAAAAAAAATAAACCTTTTAGAATTGCAACGAATAAACAGCGTACCTTTGGTAAATTATTTAAGTATTTAAAACTTTGAGAGTTGTATTTAGTAGTTAAATTTAGAATGGCGCAAGTAAAGGACTTCTTACACAAATTCAAAATTAAAATGCGTTTTAATAATCATCTTTAGTCAAAATTTTAAACGTAAAAACTTAAAATCTAATATTCGTTCATATTTTATTTAGAAATGTTCAGCTTTTTAATAAAATTTTTAAAATAACAAAACTTTTTCATGTCTTGTTTAACTTGCGCTACAAAATAACCAGGGTCGTCCCTAGGAAGAGGAAAGGAGGGGGGGGGGTAACACTCTACAAAAAAAAATTATTTAAAAAAATAGCAAATGTTAAAAAAAATTATTTAAAAAAATGGCAAATTTCTAACTTTATTAGGCAGTCAACAAATGGTAGCAAAGAAGGACTTTTTTTGTTGCATTTTTAGTCGCCAGTCAGCAAAAAACACATACGTCACCCACTTTCCTTCTCCCCTTTAAGATCTCTTTCGGACGGCCCTGAAAACAACTGCAAAATTTTTTTGAAATTCTCTTAAAAAGATCTTACCAAATAACAACGGTAAAACAATTTATTGAAAATACCACATCTATTTCCAGAATAAAATAATTCAATTTATGCATTGAATAATATTTTTAAGCGATTTTATCATTTGCAGGTATCACGGAGACAGGAGCGCCGGAATACTTGAACCAGGAAACCGAAGAATAACAAATGTTTATAACTTTGATCAAATTGCTTCATTAGTTTAAGATGTACATCAATTTGCCAGGGCTACCCGCTTTTCTGCTAATGATCAATAAAGCAAAAGTGATTATTCATGTGACAAACAACGTAACCCGGTATGAAATCGGCAAGCGAATATCTAGCTGTAATCGTAACGATAAAGACAGCGATTTGGCCACGAGGATCGGCAGCTTTCTTAAGTTAGCAAAAAGCTATCGATATTTGTAAAGACAAAGACAGCAATATGGCTACGAAGACAGCTAGCTTAATAAGCTAAAGACTCGCTGGCTTTTGTAGCTAGCGTCATATCGTAATAAAATCGCTGTTTAAAAAATTTTAATATGCAGCTATCAACCTGTTATAGATTTGTATATATTTTGTAGCTAGCTACAAAGCTACGATATGTAGCTAGCGACATATTGCTACAAAATCGCAAAGTTTAAAGTTTAATTATTCTCATAATTATAATAGACTCAACACTAAAAATCAAATTTTTAAAGATGTTAATGACATTAGGAAAAAAAACAATTAGAAAAAAAAAATCGCTACAAAATCGCTATAAAGCTAGCTAATCGCTCGCTAGTCGCTAGCTCATTTCCCACCGGGAACTTGATTTGATGACATAAATGAGTTAAACTCTTTGAATATTATAATATAGTTTTTAACAAGTTTTTAAAACGAAAGTGTGTCACATGTTGGCCCTTTTATTTTGGTGCATGATATATTATGAAATTTAAATCATTTTTTGATAATTTAGAATCTGCTGTTATCAACGTTTACTATTTAATGAAACGGTTTTTATTTACAATATTTATTTTATACCAAAACCACTAATTCGACTCTATGATGAAACAATCTCGTCATATTTTTGACAAATATTGACCAATCTCGTCAATATTTGTCAAAAAAATGCTTTCCATTTTATTGTTTTAAATTACTTAACACAAAATGCATAATAATTAATTAACTTAAATAAAATTAAATTATTAATCAAACAATAATCAAAACAGTCGCGCTCTAAACTAATTAGAATGTGAATCTTATTTTAATATTTATTTTTCAAATTATTTAGTTTTGTAAATATTATATTTAGACTAACATGAATACGAAATTAATAAACCATGGAGCTTTTTGGTCTAATTGGAAAAACATGTGTTGTATTTTGTTTTTTATGGCAACTATATGCAGTCTATTATTATGTACACTTGAGTATTACAAGAGTGAAAAATATTTTGAAAATACTAAAGGTTTAAAAGGTTCAAGTAATAACAGCTTTACAGTTTTTTACAACCATCTTTCAAAATTTGTTACTAACAATCAGTTAAATTCTTTTCCAATCAGCTTTAACGATAATCAAAGTAAATTTTTGAAATTCCGAACTACAAAAACGCCGTGGGATTCTTTGCCAAGTTTTGAACTAAATCTCAGACTAACAAGTATTGAACCTAGATGGTTTTGGACCTACCAAAGGTGGTTTTTAAAAAGCTTGAAACTGTTTTGGCCTCAAGAACTTTATAATTTAACGATAGTTTTAAATGCAGAAGTACCTGGTGATCGTATACTCGGAAATCAAATAGCATCTATGTGGCCTTTTCCTAAAGTCGCTTATATCGAAAAACCGACAGCAATAGCAATTGGCGATAAGAAGAACTCGGACCGATTTAGAATGTACTATGACGCTTTTTTTCCAGATTTGTATACAGAAGCCGAATTTATAGGCTTTGTTGATACTGACACTCTTTTTATAACACCAGTTACTCCTCAGAGCTTGTTTGAAGGGAATAAACCAATTGTTATAGGTATTGCAGGAAACGTTTATTATGCTTCGTGTACAGAGTTTATGCTAAAAGTAAAGCAGCTTATGATATGCATGTCTTATTTTCCAGTGACAATAAAAGTAGCTCATTTAGTTTTAATGCGTGCGCATATCGAAAAACTACACGGAAAAAATTTTTCGGAAGTATTTGGTGAGGCTGTTTTAAGAGTTGGAGGCGGAACTGATGGTTGTTTATGTCAGTTTGCCGTTATGTGTAATTATATCTATCGATTCCATCGAGATGAATACTCTTTTCGAATTCAAATGCATCCTGATAATAGCATTAAAAATGACTTTCCAGAATCGGAAAAAGTTCCTTTTCCAAGAGTTGCGATTCATTCCAGACATCTTATTCCGTACAAGGTAGTTGATCCTATGGCTAAAGATTCTATTGTTATGTTTAATGAAAGAATAAAGGAAGGTATGTGCAGGGCATTCGGTATTGAATGGTGTCCAAATATTTATTGCGCTGAATTCTCAAGTAGCTCTTTACAAAAATCATTGTATGCATTTGAATACTATGATTGGAGTTGGGATAAGCGCTGCTTTAAAGAACAGGAAAAACATTATTCAAATGTTAAAAACTTAATTGATTATCAGATCAAAAATGAAACTAAGTTATTTGGTATTTTTGAAAATCAAGTTAGTTCTTGTATGTTTTTTTAAATAAGAAATATTGTTTAAAATGTTTAATTAAAAATTTTATTTTCAAGTGGCTGTTAATACAACTTCCTTTAGTATTATATTTGTAGTATTATTTCTCTAAAATATTACAATCACGTTGCAAACATTCCAGCTAAATTGATTTTTTTTTAAACTGATACTAATGTCCAACTGGAAAGAGCATATGCAATATTTTAAACTATTATGAAATTTGCAAGTTGATAGCTTCTCAACTAATTTTTATATTATTAATTAGTGAAAAGCTGTCGCGGTTTTCAAACTTTTTGAATTTTCTTACCCTAACCCAGCTAGCACACATACGTTGTTAAAACATTAGAACAATGTCGCGCATTTCGTTGGCCCAACATCGGGTGCCAACGTTGTTTTTATATCATTATGGTTACAAATTCGACGTCGCCAACAACTAAAAACCAATGTTGATAAAACATTTAAAGTCGGAAAATGGTTATATTTTCTACGTTAATTCAACGCTTTATTTTATGCGTTGGCCCAACGTTGTACTTATGTTGACTCAACCTTAAACTTTAATTGGCAAAACGTTGTATTCAATATTATTCCATGGGCGCCGGCAGGGGGGTGCAAGTAGGTGCACGTGTACCCCTAGCTTTTGAAAAAAAATGGAAATGGAGAAAAAAAAAAATCTTTCAATAATAAGAAAAAACGCGAAAAAATAGTTTTTATTTTAAATTTTTAAATTACAATTAGACATTTATATTTTACAACTTACAACTATACATAATTAGTCATTCACTTTGTTTCTAAAAGAGCAATTCAAGCCTTCTTTTTTGTTGTCAAAACTTGTCTACAACTTTGTCGATAAAATTTGGACAATTATTTTTTTTTTTTTGTATACACTAAGCATACATAATCCACTTAGTCTATCGTCACTCATTGTAGATCGGTTCCAAGTTTTGACGCGCCGTAATGTGCTAAAAGATTTTTTCAATACTGCTGGTTGTTGCAGGAAGTGTCATGCCAATCTTGAGTGCCTCAGAAACAGCTGGATAAAATTTTGTAGCCTCTTTAATTAAACTCATGCAATTGGTAATTTCGTTTGCAATGTTTTTATTTTTCCACATCTCATACCATGATGTAGCGTTAGATATAAAGTTTGGAAGAATATCACCATACAGACTGCTAATGTCTTCCAGAACTGTTAAAAACGATGACTTGTCCAATTTACTCATTTCTTTTTTGGGTGAAGTTGTAAAAGTTAAAATGCTTTCTCTTGTGTAGAAAAATACCGAGTTCGAAACATTTCTAATAAACAATTACAGACCAATCTCAATACTTCCAACCTTTTCTAAAATACTTGAACGAATAATCTACAATAGATTATATAAATACCTAGTTCAAAACAAATTCTTAAATAAAAAACAATTCGGCTTTCAAGCACAGCACTCAACAGAACATGCAATTTTAGATTTAGTTAATAGCATAAGTGATTCTTTTAATAAAAAGCAATTTGTATTAGGAACTTTTATAGACCTTTCTAAAGCATTTGACACAATTAATAATGATATCTTACTAAAAAAATTGGAAATATACGGAATAAAGAATACTAGCTTGGATTGGCTTAAACGTTATCTGTGCAACAGACAACAATGAGTTATTTCAAACGATAATAAATATTCTAATTTCTTAAAAATAAAATGCGGAGTTCCCCAAGGTTCCATTCTTGGTCCTCTTTTATTTTTAATCTATATAAACGATCTTCCACAATCACTAAAAAAACTCGACAAATAATGTTTGCTGATGATACAAATTTATTTTATTCATCACCATCAATTGAAAATCTCTTTGAATCTGCAAACGATGACCTTGAGAGTCTAAACATTTGGTTTAAAGTAAATAAATTATCAATAAATACAGAAAAAACAAAATACATCTTGTTTCATTCAAATCAGCAAAAAAATAAAAGACCAAACATTTTACTATTATGAAAAATTGATAACATAAACATTGAAAGAACTGAAACTATCAAATTTCTTGGGATAATTATCGACAAAACGATTTCTTGGAAAGCCCATATAAAAACACTAAATACAAAAATATCAAAAAGTATCCGTATACTTTACAAAGTCAAACCTATACTTTTCCAGGAGAATCTAAAAATTCTCTATTTTTTTTTATACAAAGTTACCTAACCTATGCTAATATTGCTTGGGGAAGGACAAATAAATCTAAATTAAGTCCTCTATATATACACCAAAAACACGCATCTAGATTAATTTATAATAAAAATAAATTCACTCATGTCGATCCTTTACTTAAAAACTTGAATGCTTTAAATATCTATCAAATTAACATCTACCAAAATATTTTATTTATGCTCAAATATAATCTCGGACTTGTCCCAACTCATTTTACTAATAGCTTTTTTCAAACCAACGACAACAGATATATCACACGAGGAACCGGAAACTTTACGTTGCCCATAAAAAAAACAAATTTTTCGAGATTTTCAACTGTATACCGTGGCCCCTATTTATACAACAAAATAATACCTCAAAATATAGAACTTACTAAACTGGATAATCTTATTACCCTTAAGAAAAAACTAAAATATCTCATAATTAACAAAACCAATTTTATCAATATGTATTAAATATAAAAGAACAATTTAAATAATAAAATGTAAAAAGAACAATTTAAGCTATAAAAAAAAAGAAAAATTGTAGATAAGATATTATAGAATCCAAATAAGAGATGAAAATGCATCTCCTAAAATATTCTTCTGTGTTTTCAGAAGGTAAATTCGATCTGTGAACTTGCGTTTTATTTAACCGTGGCTAATGTTTAATTCTTCACAAATCTATTGTGCTTTTTTGAAAATTAATGAAAACTCTTCAGAAACATTGCCTCGATGGGATCGCAGGACATCTGTTAATTGAATCATATGAGCAGTTACATCTTTAATGTTCATATTTACTTGCTGCAACTGGTTGCAAACAGGTTCAAGTTTAGCCGAATAAGTAGCAATTACTAAAAGCGTCAAAATGTAAGTTGGAGTTGTGAAAGCAGTGAACAGCAAATGAGCCTTAACCTTTGTGTTTTTGTTCGCACAGTCCTCTGTAAGCTTTTCTAGCGCTAGGACAATTACCAAAAAGTTCTAAGAAAATATTCTGATACTTTTATACTTTGCCGAACAAACCTGTTTTGCAAAACAGAGGAATATTAGGAATCAAAGATCGTCGTTAGGTGCTCTCTCTAAAAAAGTTGATTACTTCCTTAGTTGTGCCACTGGCATATTGAACTTCTTTGACATTGTTCAAGTCATTAATGACGAGATTCAATATATGACTGGCACAAAGAAAATACAAAGCCTTAGGGTGCTTGTCTCTGATAAGCTTCTGAACACCATCTTTTTTACCTGCCGTCATAGAGCAATCGTTATAACATTGACCTACAAGTCGCGACAAATCTAAATTACAATCATTCAGAAACTGAAGGATTGCTTCTGAAATAGACACTGCATCCAATTTGGTCAGCGGAGTATAACCCAGAAATTTTTCGCACACTGTCAACTGCCCCGTGCCTTCATCGCAACACAAAAACCGCACACCATTGGATTGTTGTTCTATTCCACTAATATCTGCAGTCTCATCAGCCAACACAGAAAAAACGTATGCTTTTTTAACCTCGCAGATTATCTGTTCTTTGAGAATATCTGCACAGGTTTGGATCAGCATTTTGAATCTGATGAGATATGTACAACGCATTTTTTGGTCCAGATTCCAAATGATTTTTTAAAACTTGGTTATCTGATTCAATTCGAAAATGCAACATATCTGTTAAGACAGAAACTTGATCATTTTTTCCCCGAAGAGGATGTTCATGCTGAGCAAGTTAATAAAACTGTTGAAGTAATTTACCGAAGCTTGTCTCTATTTTTTTCAATTTTTCTGTGGCATGCTAAATCCATAATTTCATGAATACTGAGTTGTTGTTTTTTCATTATATTCTGAAACTGGATGAAAGAAGCTATTGCATTGATGTACCATTGGGTCTTGGCGTGAAATTGTGCAACTTCATGAAATTTGTAAATATTAAGACACGGGGAAAGGATACATTGTTGCATGCCACGTTGAACTGGAGGACAAAATAAGATGCAAACTCGACAAAAAACTCCACTTGCACTGGCTAAATATGCTAACCGCAGATATATCTGGAGCCATTCCAATCTTAAGAGACGTTTAGCTTCAGGGTTTGCATTTTTCTTAAAATCATATGTTTGATTAGGAGTCCAACATTCCTCCAGCAACTTCAGACAAAGTTTTTTATCAGTATGACAGTTTGTGTTTGTGTACAACCCGATATCGAGGTGAATGGGATTGACATCCAACAAAGTTTCATCAGTGGTACTTTCTGATCCAATGCTAGTTTGATCGTGGCTTGTGCAAGTACTCGGGATAGGATCTGCAGTTGTACGTAAACCATTATTTAAATCATCGATCTTGCGCTTCTTGGTTGAAATTAAAAAACGTCTTATGTCACTCATAATAATATAGAACGGATTACTTTTTCTCCTTAAATAAATTTTCAACAAACACTTTATTAAACTTTTTTTTTATTACTAAACTGTATAATGGTTTCCTTTAAACTTTGTAAAATATATAGAGGAAAGCGGGGCAACATGGCGAATCGGGCAAGATGGGTTTTTATATAACAACTTAAAAAAAAATCTTAAAATTAGGTGAAAACTAAACTGTATTTGCATCTTGTATTTTAAAACACCAATTGGTTTTTTTAAATATTATTAACGCAATTTTATACGCATAAGTTTTTTTTTTCTTAACTGATAGTTATGAAAGCAATAATGCTTTCATAACTATCAGTTATGAAGCAAAACTATCAGTTATGAAGCAATAATGCTTTCATAACTATCAGTTATGAAAGCATTATTGCTTCATAACTGATAGTTTTGCAATAACTCAGGGCTTTCAAAACGTTCTCCGCTTTTTTCCTAAATCAGTATAAATGACTGAGTCATTATTCAGTAATTACTGACAGACAAAAAGTTACTGACCAGTCAGTCACAATTTTAAATGACTGAGTCATAAATAATAATTGTAGATTGGGCTCAGGTATTTAGTAGGTACATATATATCCAAAAAAAGTTTTTGTTGTGTGTGTGTGGGGGGGGGGGGGGATGGGTAGAAAGAAAAAAACATCTTCATGCACCCCCATAAATTAAATCCTGGCGAACATTGTCAATGCTTTTTGTAAAGGGTTGTCCATTAATTACGTCAACATAATAGGGGGAGGGGGTCTGAACTTTTCTGACAATTTTTGACAAGGAGGAGGGGGGAGGTCAATTAAAGTGGATGTCAACAATTTTTTTTTTTTTTTTGAGTTTTATTGTTTAAATAACGGAAAATTTGGCTGAGTTTGTAGCGTAGCTTCTTTCTATAGGGGTGGGGTGGGGGTGGGTGGGGGTAATCAAAAATTGACGTAATTTTAAGGGGGGTCTCTGGAAATTTGAAAAATTGTTGACAAGGGGAGGGGGGAAGGTAAAAATTTCAAAAAATTTTTTGACGTAATTAATGGACAGCCCCTAAGTTTTTATTTTGATTAGGCCAGTTTGGCCAGCCTTCTTTAGCTCTCTTTTACTATAATTCAAAAAAATCTTTTAAAAATGTTTAGCCAAAAATTTTATATACTTTTATATACTAAGTTTATATTTATATTAACTATTATATACTAAGTTTATATTAAAAACCTAATGTAAAGAAATTTTTTTCTTTACATTAGGTTATTTATATTAACTATTATATACTAAGTTTATATTAAAAACCTAATGTAAAGAAATTTTTTTCTAGTTTATATATTGATCCAAATATCCAAACTCTTCCTGTCACTTCAATCATACAAGTAAGCTCATATTCAGGGGCAATTTTTTACAAAGCATACTTATTTGACATAAACATATAAATGTTTGCTCTGTGTTTGAAGGTTAGCTTATCTCAAAGATCAAAAATGCTGGATCCACCCCTGATTCTAATCCTATTGTTCTACTGCTGATTTATTTACCGTTATAATAAAAAGGTTCTGACGTACATTAGATGAAATCTAACTTGTATTAGATAACAATTTTTTTACTACTGAATTTGTTCTCTACCTCCAGGAAAAAAAGTTCTATAGAGTTTCTATAAATTTTTGAAACATATATATATGAGATATAGAGATTCTATAGAAATTCTTTAGAATTTCTATAGAATCTCTGTTAATTTCTATAGAAACTTCTATATAACTTTTTTTTCTACTTTTTTTTCTATAGAAAAAAGTTTTATAGTAATTTCTATAGAGATTAATAAAAATTCTATATAATTTCTATTCGCCATATGTTTCAAAAGTTTGTAGAAATTCTAAAGAACTTTTTTTCCTGGGCCTCTATATCTATCATACTCGTCTTGGTATTGAAAACTGTTGTCATAATTTTTAATTAATTTTCTGCTCCCAACGTAATTAGTGTTTGATTGCTGCCTTGTTGGAGTTCAAATTTTTGTAATAAAAACTTCAAGAAGATAAATGAATAACAACCTTGTGTTCGACATACATGCTTTACTGATAACTGCATAGCATATATGCCATTTGAGTGTTAAACTTTTACGTCGTATTTAAAGCTTTGGACTAGATAGAAGGTAACACAAGCATATTCAGTTAAACCCAGTCTTTGTTTATAAAATTACCAAATTTTAATAAAAAAAAAATACATAAGTAAAAATTAAGGGTGTCCTGGATAGCATTTTTTAATTATCCGGCCGGATATCAGATACCCTGATTATTTTGCATACACATATATTATTTAACAATTATATATGTGTATCCGAAATAATTATTATCCGTATCCGACCGGATACGGATAATGTAAGGTAAATATTACATTAAGACAAAAGTTACCGTAATAACCCTTCAAAATGGCGAGTTTTATTTGGAAACTTTTTAAAATTAGTGTTAACTGTGATTTTATAGCTATTTGCATTCCATGTGGAAAGCAGATAAGCAGGGGGTGTAGTAGATCTGGTCAGCAGTCAAAAATCAAAGAAATATAATTGGAATTTTATCAGTTATTTTTAATAGAGCTACCAGCTTTACCACCATTATCTCCAATCATTTAGCGCCAAAATCCAAAAAAAAAAGTAGAGAATGACTTTAACTCCTGCTTTTTTGAACTTGCAGAATATGAAGGAAATTTAGGTAAGATAATCTTTTTCTGTTTATTAAAAAAGTTTTTAATAATTTTAAAAACTTTTTTGATAAACAGAAAAACTTTTTATGAAGTTTTTTTTTTTAATAACAGCTACTAACTGCATGTTGTGGGTTTATTGATTTAAGTATTATATACTTGTTATTAAATTGTATTTTCTGAAATCCTGTATTTTCAAAAATCCTCGAACGTATCATGTATAATAGGATATTTGCATTTTTGTATGATAACAATCTTCTTTATTGGAACCAATATGGTTTTCGATCAAATTACTCTACCGAACATGCACTTATACAACTTGTTGAAGTTATCAGTGAAGCATCTTCTCATAACAAGTTTACCTTAGGTATATTCTTAGACTTGTCTAGGAATATACCTAAGGTGAACTTGTTATGAGAAGATGATTAGTTATGAGAAGAAGTTTTGTTATGAGAAGAAGTAAATCTGATGATTAACGGTATCAAGCATTAGACACCGTTAATCATCAGATTTTATTAGAAAAACTAAAATATTATGGAATAAGCCACGAATACCATAAATGGTTTACCAGTTACTTAACTGATCGAAAGCAGTTTATTTCTTTTAATGATGACTTTCAGACAAACAAACTTAAAATATCATGTGGGGTTCCACAAGGCTCCATCTTAGGTCCGTTGCTATTCTTAATCTATGTCAACGATATATATAAAGCATCAAATACTATGTCTACTATTAAGTTGACCAAGTCTCCCTTGTAAAAGTTGCTCAAGAAGTTGATTTTTTCTTTAATCACTTGATGATAGAAAAAAAAAGACGTTTTTAATTATTGGAAACATGAAGAGAAGTTTCCACTTCTAAAAGAGTTAACTCTTAAAGTAGTCTAGCACCTCCAGCATCCTCTGTATTTTCGGAGCAATAACTTTCCAAATATTGAAATATTTACACGAAAAAGCTATCAAGGCTGTTACCTCAACGTGGAAAAATGTTACTATTTATTCATCATAATGGAAATAAATTTATAAATGAGTGATAAACTGATGTATTAGTAGCGTTTAATTTTAATAGTATATGAATAATAAATTATTATTAATAATAATAACAATATTGAATAGAAACCATTAACATTAGGTTATTTAAAAATATAACATTTCTTGGTTTATTAAATCTTAAAATTTCTAAATAACATTAACTTGAAATATCCGGTTTATCCAAACCGGATAATGTTATTATTCGGCCAGATAACGAATATCGAATAATACTAATATCCGGCCCGGATATCCGGCCAGATAGCTTATCCGGGACACCCCTAGTAAAAATTGTTATTTTTGTAACACCTTATATTTTTGTAAGTTAATTTTTCTATATATCAAGTTCAGGTATATTGTTTAAAAATATATAGTTAATTTGCTTTATTTAAAATGTTTTCCCTTCACAAATACTCTGCCGCTACTGGTTGCAAAGTTTTTTATTTTCCGATTCCGTCTCAAATCAACGCCTTTTAAGTTTTTCAAGTTTGACTTTCTCAAGCGCAATCTTGAAATCTTTAAGTTTTGTTTACGCATTTTCTCAAGCTTTTTTTTAAAGTCTAACTTAACAAAGTTGGACTTCAAAGTTCAAGTTTAACGTTACTCAGTTCGCTTCTTGCATTCCACTCTAAGAATTTTGCAAAACTACATTTTATGTTCAGAGCTACAAATAACAATAAGTTTCAACGTCTTTAAAAACAAGTTTTAAACTTAAAATTAAAAAAAATAATAAAGTTTGAAAATATCGGTTTTCATTGAAAAGTGAAAACAAATTTTTCTCACACAGGTGTAATAGCCTGAATTCGAGATATATCACGAGATTAGAAATGTTTTGTTCTAACATCAAAAATCAAAAAAATTGATTTTGACAAATTTTTTTCTTTTTATACTTATAACATTTTTTACCTATAACCAAATAAGTAAAAAAAATTATTTATTATACCTGACATTGCATATTTTTCTGCCTCCTTGGTTTAAAAATTAACATAATAATGTGCTATTTTAAAATGGAAGTCATTTGAAGTAAATATGTCAGCTGCGGAAAGTTTTATTGTAAACAAACTGTAATTAAATATTTATGCTTTTCTGCACGATAAATAATTTAATCACAATTAATCGCATGATTTTCTGCAATTATTCACGATAATCGCAAAATTCAATAATGATATAGCGTAAAACGAGCAGCTGGCAAATAGTGTAAACAAATATTTACATTACTTGTCAGCTGCTCGTTTTACGCTATATCATTATTGAACATAATGATATAGCGTATCATCCCTGTGGTCACAAAACGTGTTTTAAGGCGAGTTTCCACTCATCCGTTTTTTCACGGGAACGGGAAAGGGATGGGAAAAATAATCAAGTGGGCATGCGTAGTATAAGTTTTAATATATCCAAAAGAAAGCTACGCATGCTCACGTGATTATTTTTCCCTTTCCTATCCCGTTCCCGTGAAAAAAAGGATAAGTGGAAACTCACTTTTAGACGTATAAAATTTGTGTTAACACGTATAGTAGTGTTAATACAATTTTTATCCATGTTACAAAAATTCCATATATTTTAGACGTTTTAAACACGTCTAAAACATATGGAATATATATATATATATATATATATATATATATATATATATATATATATATATATATATATATATATATATATATATATATATTTATATAAATATATATATATATATACGCACCCATATATACACTAGACGACTGATCTTACAAATCCTACAAGAACCCTATAGGATGAGATGCACAAGTCCCTGCAGGACCTACAAGAATCTTTTGAAGGATCTTGTAGGATTTGAAGGAATTCTTATAAGATAATATAAGATCTACAAGAATATTTTAAAAGATCTTGCAGGATTAACAGGATTCTTATAGGATGCTGAAGGAAAATTTTAGATTCGTATATATACGGCCGTAGCCCTACCCCTAATCCAGCACTGGTTCCTAAAGGAACCAGTGATAGATTAAAGAGGAGGGGGCTAGGGCCCTAAAATTTCGGGATTCCGAAACTATTAGGCGGACCTTTTTCTTTTTCTACTGTTTTAGTCATTTTTATGCTGTGACACGTTAAAAAGGATTCCGGGCCCTGAAAAGTCTTAATACGCCAATGATAGGAACCATAACATTAATTATTTTATAATTAATATCATAAATCTAATAGCCAAACTAAGAACATACGAAGTTAGGTTTTTATTTTGATTGGAAGGAAAGTATGTCTATTCTTGTTTTTAATTACTGATAATAGGTAAGTTAGAGTTTGAAATAACATTTTCTTATTAAAAAAAATCATTTTGTATAAAAGAAATTTTTCACACATAAATATTATTACAGAATCACAATTGCATTGCTGATTATCTTCGTTTTTTCTTCCTATCTAGGCCGCTCTGATTAAGACTTCGTCTGACGCACGCCCACAAGTAATTCGCAAAAACTGTTGCAAGTTGCTCTTTGAGATTTCGTATTATTGCATCAGGAACTGTGGTTCTATAATAAGAAATAAAGATATATATAAAAAAAAAAAATAGAAATCAGGCATTTATTCATTAATTAAAAACTCAAAACCCGTCCCGCCCCTTAACCCATCGCAGACACAAGGGAGGGGGGAGGATTATTACCCCCTGACAAAATTTTTAAATTATTTAAAGAGTATGACTAAGTAAAAAGTGAAAACTCTTGAAATTTTAGCTATTTGCTCCAAATGCTTAGGCACATTTAAGAAAAAAAAAAAATTCATTTAAAATGCCTAATCTGAGCATATTAGTCAAATCCATGGATCGATTCGGTCAAACGAATGACTCGTCAAAAACTTAAATTTTGATTTCTGGCTTTTCTTTGTAATCCTGAAGTTTCATATTTTCCATGAAGCTTTTTTTTATACTTACATATTTATAATTATTTCAATAAATGAAGTATGAGAAGTTGTTAGTCCAAGATCCTACTTTTTTGGATCTGGATCATGATCCAACAAGTTAAACAAATTGATCTCAAATTTTCAAAATTATGGTTATGAAAAATAGAAAATTTAATAAAAACCCAAGCACTGAAAGTATGATTTTCTAAATACCCCCCTGCCACCCTGCGCCAACAACTTATAAAAAATAGGTAAGCCTTAAAGCTGCTGCCCAATAACATTACCTACATAAAAATGCCCTAATTAAAAAACCTACCTATCAGCCTCTCCATGAGTTGTATTCAGACTTTCTCTAAAACATTTTAAGTTTAATAGTATCGTGTTAAAAATACAGCAAACTTTCATACTTTAAAATATATATATATATATATATATATATATATATATATATATATATATATATATACATGTATATATATATATATATATATATATATATATATATATATATATATATATATATATATATATATATATATATATATATATATATATATAAATATTTATATATATATATATATATATATATATATATATATATATATATATATATATATATATATATATATATAAAATATGTAAAATAAATATATAACAATTTTTATTATTAATTTTTATTAATTAATTAGAGTAAAGTTCAAATACAATAATATTTATCAATACAACAAAATTTATGCATATTTATGTTACCAAGTTCATAAAATTTTCATAAAATCCATAATATAAATTAACCATGATATAGCAACTATTTAAATATTTCTTTAACAAAAATTAAAAAGATATTAGATTCTCAAACAGTTCATTATAATGAACATGCTGTTTGAGAATCTAATATCTTAATTTTGTATCTAATAATAAATAAAAATAATCTTAATTTTTTTGATTTCTGACGTGATTTAAATGCGCTAGTGACGTGATTTGAATGCGCTATTGGAAGGCATTATAAATTGCGGGAAAATAAATAGCACTTGAGTGCTATTTATTTTCCCGCAATTCATAATGCCTTATGATTTAAACACGTCACTCTACGACTCAATTTACTCAGAAAGTCACGCAATTCAATGTACACTCTGATTGCGAGAAAAATTTTAATTCAACTAGATTTTTTTGGTAATTATTTAATTTTAACGTAAGGGACAGATTGTCCCGGGCGGCAGATTTCCAAGGGGCACCAAATAGAATGAAGGTACCTTAGAACAAAGGTCCTTTACCGATAATATAGGAGAATTTTGATAATTAAGAACGCCAATCATATTGCTCTCCCGGGCGGCGAAACAGTTCTTGGCGGCATTTTATATATATATATATATATATATATATATATATATATATATATATATATATATATATATATATATATATATATATATATATATATATATATATATATATATATATATATATATATATATATATATATATAGTTATTTGTTATTATTTATATTTTTTTACAACACTTTTATTTATATACATTCAATAAAAATAGTTTTTAATTATTTTTTAGTTATAATATATTTTTATTTATTTCCATACTTATAATGTTGTGTAGCGCAGGTGGTAAGGCACTAATGGTCTAGTGATCCGGGTTTCGAATCCCATCACCGATAAGTTTTTCATTTTTCAAAATAAACTTAAAAAATTGAAAATCTTACGAATCCTTTAAGATACCCAACAAGATAATCACAAGATTTCTTATGATCTTATAGGATTTGCAAGACAAATAAAATCTTACGAATCCTTTAAGATACCCTATGGGTAATCACAGAATTTCTTATGGTCCTATAGGATTTAAAAGACAAATAAAATCTTACAAATCCTGTAAGATATCCTGTAGGATAGTATAAGATTATATGCGATCCTATAAGACTCATAAGTTGTCTGAAAGATAGTCGACTAGTGTATGTATACAAATGCCGTGTTAAAAACCGTGTTAAAAAATGTTTTAAATAAAAAAAATTTTAGTTATCTATTTATACAGCATTTAACACGTAGTAATTTTTAGGAGGTTTTTTTTTCCCATATGCATCCATTTATGTTTTTTGTAGCTCAGTTTCATTTACCATTTATTAGACCAAAAATTATAAAGAACCACAACAATAAAGTTATTTCAATGAACCCAACTGCCATTTACTTATAGCCGCCAAAACACACACCGTGTTGATAGATTTATTTAGTATTATTAGTAATTTATTTAGTATTGCTTTATTTCTCTATAAGTCAATCATAAAAGATTGTAAAGAAAAATTCAAATTTAATTCGATTACTTATTAAATAAAAGAATTTGTTTTTAATTTTGAAATAAGTTTTAAAGTTCTATTTGGGTATATTCAGTGTAATTGTCTAGTTTGTTTATTATTTTTCAATTGATTTTATTCTTCTTTTTTAAACTTTTAATTTTTTTTATAAAGTTAAAATCTTTTTAATTTTTAAGTCTAATAAAATTCAAAGTATATAGTAATAAAAAAAGTTACGCGACCGTGGCGCAGTGGTTAGAGCGCTTGCTTTAGAAGCAAAAGAACCTGGGTTCGAAACAAACTCTGAGTCATGCACAGTAAGACGTAGGGTGGCCAAAATTGAAATTTTTTATACTTTTTTACAATTTTTTGTATGGTAGGTTCATTTGCTAAGACATTCAAGATGAAAATGTGAAAATATTAAATTTTTAAAAAATATCAATAACGAGATATTTAGTTTCAAGAATTTTTTTTGTCAAAACGCCCAGTAAGCACAGATCGTTTTAAAAACGTTTAAAAAACGTTAAAAACCGTTTTAATAGGTTTTTTAAACGTTTTAAAAACGTTCTGTGCTTACTGGGCGGTGATCCAAGAGAAATTTTGTGGGTAATGTTCCGACCGATTTATATAGAAATAATTGAAATATTTTCTAAGACATATATTCATTGATTGAAAGGCCATAGAGGCTTGTTTATATATTATCTTTAGATAATTTAAGTTATATATATTGAATGTAGTCGTGAAAGTATGGCCAAAATATGAAAAAATATTTTTTTCAATTCTTTGCAAGGAGGTCTCAGCATTTGTTGATGCTAAATTTACTCAAGAAAAATTTAGTGAAAAATGTAACCGCACCTTTTCGCCCTTTTTTTGAGTTAATTGTTTTTTAGTAACGCAAGGTCTTTTTAAAATGTTTCTTTTCTGCATCTTTAATGAGTGTTGGATCCAGAATTATTATAACGTAAGAACCATAAAAGAAAATTTTAAGAAATCTGAAATCTTTTGATGAATTTGAATTTAGTATAAGATAATAAATTAAAATGTTTTAATAACTTATTGCCCTCGCATTTGGGCTAGGGGTAAACCTTTTAAGGGTACTTTGTTCCCATGCTCCAATCATTGCAATTTTTTGCAATGCGTTCTCGTTTAATTAATTTTAACTAATTTAACATTCGTTTCTTACAGAATGTATCATTAAAACTAAATACTATTCGGTAATTCTATTGTGGAAAGCTATAGAAGATTTGATTACGACTATGTGGTTTGTGATTATAATAACTCTTAATTTATAATAATTAAGTATAAATTATAATAATTAAGTGGTTTTTAAATTTATAATAATTAAGCGGTTTTTAAATTATAACTTCAATTTAAGTTTTTGTAAAAATAAGATTTTGATTTAGTTAAGAATAAAAACAACTCAAAATTCTTTGTTGTTGTTACTGAAAAAAACTTAATTCTTTGTTGTTGTTACTGAAAAAAAACTACACATTTCTGTCGTAAAAAAATACTTTAAAAAATGGAATTCAAAGCAAATACTATTAGGTGCGATGAAATATATTCAAATTTATCCAGGAGGGAAATCATTAAGCACTTTAGTTGCTCTAATACCGTTACAAAAAGTTCTCAAATGGATTTTAAGTGTATTTCTTCAGTAGCAAGTGTTCGTGAATGTAATACCTTAAAACTTTTAAATTTATTGAGAGTTTTGTATATCAGATATAAAGAAAAGTGGGAAAAAGTACACAAATTTAATGCTAGATTTAAAAACCAATATAAAAACGGTTAGACAGTCCAGCTTTTCCAATCGAAAAATATACCAATTTATCAAATAAGAAAAAAGCGGGGCATTCATCAAAAAAAAATTCTAAATTGAGCAACAGAAGGAAACGACGAATAGCTGATGACGTAGTTGACCCTAAAACAGATTCAATTGAACAAGTTTTACTTGCAGCAAAAAGAACAGCATATAATAATCAAAACTATATCATGGTTAAGCTTTTTAAAAATGTTATAGAAAATCAAACTGAAGCAATTCAAATATTACACAGATTAAATAACAATGACATGTTGTCAGATGATAAAGCATTTAGATATTTCATTTACTGTAAACACACAAAAAGTTTATATCACGATACACACATGACAGCACCTGATAGATTTTCAAGCTCTAGGACTATTTAAAAAAATGAAAGACATGTGCTGTCCGCCAAAAAATTTAATAACTACAACAAAAAAGTTTATCAAAGTAGAATTAAAGACTCTCATGAAGAACACAGTCAAAAGATTAGTTGTTTTGAATCAAGCAACTATTTAAAACATTTGGAAGAGAACAATAAAGGTTGTGAAAATTTAATACTATTGAGTTCATGGGGACTAGATAAAACTTCTAAAAACGCTAAATATCATCAGAAAATGGATTGCGTTGATGATGGTGATTCAGATTTAATAACAGTAGCAACAACGCCATTGCAGCTAACATTACATAATAACACTAAAAATTTAATGTGGCTAAATCTTACACCTCAAAGTATAAAATTCTTTCGACCTATCTACATGGAGTTTACAAAAGAAAATAATGTGACTATCCCTAAAATTAAACAAAGTATAGAAATTAAATATCACTTTTCAACCCTTTTAGAAATGATTTTGCAATTGGCAAATTTTTTTTTTGTAGATTTTTTATTTATCTTGAGTATGATAGATGGCAAAGTTATGACGTTCATGATAGACACGTTATCTATGCAATGCTTATGGAAGCTGGTTTAAAATTCCTGTAAAATATTGGCACATGGAGGAGAAAGTATTTTAAATTCTCCTCTTCCCGTAGGAGGTTTGGACGAAACAACATCACTAAAAAAGATGGGCCACAACATGCTCGCAAGTGCTCAAGAGAAGAAAATTTATTTGATGTATTTACATGTGCAATGAACTCATCAGATACAATTATAAGTACATTATCTTTAAGTACAAGATCTAAAAATAAAACTTATATTCTTACAAAAGAAGTTACAGACCTTTTAGTACTAAAAAAAGGAAAGGTTTTTTTTTTGTGTTTTTTTAAATATATTTTGCTGCTCATATAAAAATAAATAATAAAATTACAATGAAACCTTTACGTTACACAAATAATATATAAAACAGACAGGGGCTCAAAGAAGATACAGATGATTTGTGTCACAACAATATTTTCATAGAGCTCCTTTACAATAACATTTATAGACCATATGGCTTAAGTAAATTTACAATAAAATAATTTTTTTGAAAAATACTACGATAAGAATAAAAACTCATACATACTCATATACACATAAACACACACACATATACAATCATACTTACATATATGTCAGAAACTAAGGAGATGAAATTTCATTTGTCGTTTAAAAGAGAAAGTGCTTTTCAAAATTTTTATACTGTTATTTTTTAATTGATTTCATAATGATGGGCCTTGGCTAATAATTGAGAATTTTGACACTTGTGATTTTAATCTGCTCAAGTGATAGTTATGGTTTGTATTTGACCGAAGATTGTACTTTTGTGAAAACGTCGATGTAAAAATATTATAAAACACTTTTGGCAGCAAGTTATTTTTATATTTATACATAAATATTATAATTTTTTAAAAACATAGCCTTGAAAAATATTGGAAGGGCCATGCCCCCCTCCCCCCCCGGTGTCAACGGCCATGGCACAGTGGAACGGTTACATACAAAAGGGTGACCAAAAGGGGGGAATTCTTACGAATGCAAATGCACAGGCGAAGCATGTAACTATTGGAGTCTTTACGAATTAAAGGAAGATAACCATGGTATGGTTCTGAGGCCAGCTGGTAGTCAGGTTTCCTGAACTCTGTGCTAGCTCTCAGAGAGGTTGATTTCATCAACAGCTCAAAAATATAAAATTATTACCAGTGCCATCTTGCGCATGGATGGTGTCCCTGTTTGTACTTTTGGTGTGCATTGCCAAGGCCAAATTTGGAGCCCTTTGTTACGGCTTAGGGTTTATTAATGGTAATGAGGCAATTGCTTGGGCTATTAAACTATCTATGCTTCGAGACAAGTTCTTTAACAAATTTAATAATAAATAAATTACCAAAAACTATAAAACACAAAAAACATTGTCATCACCAAGTTCTTTAATCCTATCATTCACTAATATTCGTGGTCTTCGAAGTAATTTTTCTTCTGTTGAGTCTTATCTCTTGCAAAGTTCACCAGACTTACTAGCTCTTTATAAGACTAATTTGAGTTCAGCTGTCTCATCTTGTGATCTAAGTGTTGATGGTTTTAGAGCTGTACCCTCATTAGGGGTTAATAGAATGAGTTGCCTAGTCAAAAAAACAGAGACACAAACAAAACCCATGCATTGAGTCAAGAAGATCCAGCATTCAACATCCTATACTAGAAACAATGTATTAAAAATATATCTGCGTCAGCCTAATAGATGAAGAAGGGGTGCGTAGAATAAAATTTTTAGGTAGGTAGAATAAAATTTTTAAGTTTATTTTGGAAATTTGATATATCGGAAAAAATATCCGATATATCAAATTTATTCCAAAGATATGATGCTTAAAATGTAATGCAAGATTTGTTAAACTTAGTTTTGCAAATTGGTTTATATAGAAAATATTTATTTCTGAATAAATATTTATGAATTGGATTTAGAGAAAAAAGGTCTTTAAAGATAGGTAAAGTTAAATCGTTTTTCCAAATGTAAATAAAGCATAGACACAGTGGTTTATTTTGCACTTTTTGTGGACATTTGACTATACTTAGAAAAAATTTCTTTGTGCAACATGGAAAAACAAAACATGGTCATGTTTTTAGCTTAACTTTTAAAGTTCCATCATTAAATAATACTCCTGAGGGCATACCGTAACTCTAGGACACCAAAATAACACACTGCAAAATACCCTAAAAAAAGTCAGAAATAATATTTTTTCAAATAGGTATACACAGTCAAAATTCATGTTTTAAGGGTAACCTTTCAAGCTTTATCCATTAAGAATACTCTTATGTTCATCACCATGATTGCACTTTAGGACACCTAAAGGGCACTTTAAAGCATGGGTTACAAGATATAATACAGGATTCTTATATAAAGTCTAAAAAAATGTTTTTACGTCAGTTGGATAAGAAAGTATTCCGCTAAAAATATTCACAAAATCATAAAATATATAAAGGACACAAAGAACACACACTGAAAAACATAAAAAAAGACACTAAAAAGGAAAGTCATTAACTTTTCTAAAATAATTATGTAGTCGCAATATGTTTTTGAAATATTTTTTTTAAGCTTCATGAAAAATCATATAATAACTGAAGGACACCAAAATGTTTGATTTAACTAGTTATTGTCTATTAAAATAAAGTTAATATACGATGTTACATGTGTTTTTAATTGCCATACATCTAAAGCGATAAATCTAGGGCCCCATAAAATTTTTAAATAAATGAAACATTTTTTCTATTATATGTCAAATTTTAAAAGTTCGATGATCTTGTTGTGGTTTTAAATACGAAGATTTGAAGACTAAAAACTTTTAAATTAAAAGCACGTTTAAGTAGTTAAGCAGTAAGTCCGTCATCAGCAAACTAATTGTAGTAATTGAACGCATCGGAGAAATTCCAATCTCACAATTAGGAAACAATCAGATACCAGGCAGTTAATATAAAACAATTTATTTCTACCATCAAAATTCATATTTTTATTTGTATGATCATTTAAACTTATATAAATAGAGTAAATACTTTTATGATAACATAATTTTAAAACAAGAAAGTAAAATTAATTATAAACAATTAAAAGCACAGTAAAATATTTAAAAAAGAAAAATAATAATAACAAAAACAATAAAATATGGCAACACTTGAAGACTATTGCTTAACAGAGCATCAATTATTTACTTTAATAATTGACAACAATGTCACTCATGTATCTGATTTGACTACCATAATAGAAAATGAAACGCAAGCTAGGTTAGGAGAAAATGAAGTTGGAATCCTAAAAAATATTTTGCGAAAATTTCAACATTTGAAAGAAAGAAAATTTAAAAAATTAAAATTAGAAAAAGACGTTTTTTTAAGATATGGATCGAAAGAAGTCATTATAAGAATAAGTGCAAAGACTAAAGAAAGTAGCTCAGTCTTTGAACCTGCTGATAAGAATGATGAAGAAACCAGTCCGTATAGGGTGATAAAACATTGGTCAGCCCTATCAAGAAAACATCACAAAAGCTATGGGAAAATGTGCAGGTATTATAATTAGTTGCATATAATATATATATATATATATATATATATATATATATATATATATATATATATATATATATATATATATATATATATATATATATATATATATCATATTTTATCATTATTTATAGGATTTCGCTAAAAATGAAACAATGGATGTTAAAAGTGTGTGTGAATTTCTTCTAACAAGATGTGAAAGAAAAAATAAAACATTAAAGTTGAAAATACAGTGACAGCGGCTGCTATTTGTTACGAGTCAAATTTAGGTCGAATGACTTATACTCAGCAGAGAAAACTGCTAAAAGCAAACAGCATAGATGTATTTCCAACCTGGAATGAAATTCAATTGTTCCGAAATTCTATCACTCCATTGACAACAAGTTATCTTCCAGATCCTTTCGTTGGTGTCTATGCATGTTTTATTGAATCTACCAAGATTACTATTGAGAGAATTTTGAGGCTTGAATATTTCCGTTTTTTCTAGAAAAAACAGCCTTACACTAGAAGTAAAATTCGGCTACGATGGAAGTGGTGGACACAAAATTTACAACCAAATGCACAATGTTAACACAAGCAACATTATTATGGCAATGTTTTGTCCACTTAAAATTTTAAATCATGAAAGTATTAGATTGTGGGAACAGCAATACCCTAACTCAGAGTCTAATCAAAGGCCACTTATGATTCAAATGGGGAAAGAGTCAAATGAAAATATCCAATCTCTTTCTTTATTTAACGAAGGCATACAGTGTATGAAGGAAGACGGAATTATTGTTAAGCTTAATCAAAATGATTACCATGTTAAAGTAAACATTGTCGCTCATAGTTTAGACAGACAGGCTTCAAATATTTATCAAGGCCTTGGAGATTCATATTGTGACCTTTGTGACCTTTCAAAAGAACAATGTGAAAATATACAAACAGTTCAAGATGGTTTCATCAAAAACAGGGATGTTAAATCCATGCAACAAATATTTCTTGACTTAGTAAATGAGGACGGGACCATTTTGAAGAAAAAAAAGGATTACGAAATTCAACACGGTCAAACTACATGCCAAACTGCATGTTCGAATGTTAGGTCCATTCAGGTTTTACATGGTTTGCTCAGGAGCTTTGATCATTTTATAAAGGTAGTTGTTCACATGGCGGCAGGTATCTTAACTTGGAAAGAATCTAAGTTAAACAATAACACAACATTGCTGAAAGAAGAAAAAGCAAGACTACAAGAAATTATCCGAGTTAAAACAGGAATAAAATGGGATTTTGAAGAATCAACCAGACAAAAGGGCAATACAACAATTGGAAATTTTGCCAGAAAACTTTTACATAATAATGTAATGCAAAGGTTATTACAGATCACATATCAAGTCAAACTGACCGCAAACTAGCTGAAAAGTATGGCTTGCTTCTTTCCACTATTTTGAGAGCAATGTCATCTGGCAAAAAAATTAATATTGAGCTATACAAACAAATATGTCAGGAGCTAAACATCTTGCTTCTACAAGAATTTTATTGGGTAAGTATAACTCCAACGCTGCACAAAGTTCTTGCTAATAGCTGGGAGTTGATAGAAATAAATGATTCCACCGGTTTAAAATCTTGGAGTGAAGAAGAAGGAATGGAAGCTAATAATAAGCGTCTCAGATACTTCGAGGAAAAACTATCAAGAAAAATTAATCAATTGGTCAATATAGAAAATTGCTTTAAAAGACTTTGGCTTGGGGTCTGACCCATTAGTTGCAGAAGAACGGAGCAAAGAGCTGTTATTTTGCAAAAACTGCTTGGATAGAGGGCATTCTAAACGCTCATGTATGCGCAGAAGTGCATCAGTTGATGATATTTTAAACAATCTTGTTTGTAAATAAATTAATTTTGTAACATATGTGTATTTGTTAATTTCTCAAAACCAAGTTCCTAGACTTTAACCTTAAGATGGCAATTTTAAAACTTATTTTTTTTAAAACCGCTAATGGGGCCAACTTAAGCATAGCAGCAAATGAAAACTTTTATTTTGTATTTTGGAAATCATATAAGGTTTAGTATGACACCATTAGCGGTTTTTGAGATATTCACCGAAATGTTCAAAAACTATAACAAAATCATGTGCAAAAATTCACAGTTTTTATATAAATTTTATGAAAGTTATTCAATTTTCTTTCTGAAATACTATTATTATTAGCCAGAAAAATATTTTTTTATGTAGGCTCTTTATCCCTTATTGTTAAATAATAATTTTCCAAGTTTTAGATCAATAATCTTTTTTTTTCATCACTTTTTTCCGAGTGATACTCAAAAACTCTGTTGGGTTTTAAAGTGTGTTTTTTCTTCCAAATTGTTCAAGTTTGCATGGCCGTTACTTTTTAAATAGACAAAAATTTTTACTTTTTTTTTATTGCTTAAATCTGCATGCTATTGAAATATACAAAAATTAAGTTAAATTTTAATTTCAAAAAATTAAATTTTTTACTCATGTCCACCATTTTAACCACTGGATAGAATGTTATAAACATTAAGCTCGTAAATATTAATTATTTTTATCTCCAAAGATAATTGTTTAAAATGAGTAAAACGATTCGCAAAATTAATCAGGCGGATTGCATGCTTCTGACGCCAATAAAGAGATTGTAACTTACTTTTTTCGTTGCTTTACCAAAATATGTTACCATAAATTATATAGTTGTGAATAAATGAGTAATAAAATTGGGTTAAGGTTTTTTTGTTTAAGTATGATTTGGATTTATATAAGATTCCGTTACTTAAGATATTTTCGAGCACATATAGTCAATATGCGATTTCCTTATAATGTTTTCGTCGAGATCCACTCATAAAAATTTAGTAACAAAATCTCTTTTTATTTTAAATTCATCAACAAATATTTTGAGCAAATATTGGGGTAAATAGCGTTTTTTAGAGAACAAATGGAAAAAAATCCATTTGATTTTATTAATGTTTAAGAGTTAACTTGTTACATTTCAACCAAGTAGATATGTTTTTAAGTTCATCGTTAATTGTAGAAACGAGTTTGGATACGTGATTATTAGTCAGGAATAAGTTGGTGTTGTCGGCAAACATAATACTCATTAAGTTCGAGTCTTTATTTAAGTCAATTATATAGATTAAGAACAAAAGTGGTTCAAGATAAAACCTTGAGGAATACCACAGAAAACGTTTTGAAGATGGTTTTGGTTATATTTATTAATGAAAACAAGTTGTTTTTGGTTTGATAAGTAAGTTTGAAGCTTTTTTTTCTTTTTAAATGTATTAAAGACGGTTATATAGTAATAGTTAATGCAAACATATTTTAATTTAAAGATGTTAAAATTAGTTGTTAGCATTAAGTTACAAAGCTTTGTAACTTAATGCTAACAACTAATTTTAACATCTTTAAATTAAAATATGTTTGCATTAACTATTACTACATAACCGTCTTTAATACATTTAAAAAAAAAACTAAAAAGAAATTTTAATTTTTTTATTTCTTTAAAGAAATAAAAAAATTAAAATTTCTTTTTTTTTTTTTTTTTTTTTATGTATTTTTGTTTTTGGTTATATCTATCTCCAAATATATTTTTTTATTGACCTCTGTCGATAAAAAAAATATTCGATATAGTTGATTTCTGTGCATATCATCGGTCTATTTTCAAAACATATGGTTTTATTGTTAGAGCTCTTGCTATTTGCAGTTTTGTTAATAATTAGGACGGGTGAATAAAAAAAAGCAATTGCTTTTACTCAGTAATTGTTCAGCTTTACGTGAATAAATATTTGAGAAATTTTGATAAAATTTATATTCACGTAAAGCCAAGCAATTATTTAGCGTTTTTGGAGTAAATTGCTCAGCTTTAAGTGAACAAAAATTTGAGCGATTTCGCTCGAATTTTTATTCATGTAAAGCTGAGCTATTATTCCAAAAACGCTGAGTAAAAGCGTTATATAGTGTAATTTGATATATTTTATTTAAATTAGATTGTATTTCTTTTAAATTAGATACAATTTATGTTTCTACTTGAAGTCCATAGAATATATAGCAAAATAAACAATTAAACCGCAAACAAAAAATGAAAAACATTACATCATTAACATTACATCAAAAACGTTACATCGCGGTTCTTAGTTAGCGGATCGCAATTCGCAGTTCGCATTTTACCGACTACTATATAATATGGGGTCGTCCATAAAGTACGTACGCTTTTTTTTCATACACCCTCTCCCTTCCCCCGCATTTTGCAATAAGCTATTTGAGTACCCTCCACCTCCCTAAAAGTGGCTACGCTTTTAAACTATTTATTTAACATTTTTTAACATATGGTATTTTTTTAAATTTAATGTCTCCTTTACTTTATAATTGACCCACTGCCCTCCCATCTCATATACGACATTTGCAGACCCCCTTTTCCCCTTCAAGCGTACGTACTTTATGGACGATCTTCTAGTTTTATTATTTAGGGCAAACTTACCAAAATCTGACCATTTCTTACTTATTTGTTTTAAATATAAATTCGCATAGCGTAATATAAACAAAACAATTTTAATATTAATAGGATATTCAAAGATGAATATAATTTCAAACTTTTTTTTTTCATTAGGCTAGACAAGCATGCTTAAGCACCAATATTTTAGACGTACGCTAAAAGACCTATTTCTGGCCACCTGGATATAATTCTGGCCGGTTCTTACCTAATTCTGGCCATCGGCCAGATTAAGGCTAATATAGAAATAAGAGTCCGAAACTAAGCTTGTTTACTTATTACAAGTTTAATCTAGAACATAGCAATAACTAGGATATTAAAAGATCAATATTCAAGTTAAAGACAATAAAAAAAATAAAAAGGAATAATTAAAACAAAATAAAGCAAAATAAAAACGAATAATGATTAAAAAGAAAATGTTTATCTTTATTTCTTTTCCAATTATAAATATTTTTTTTTCACTTTGTGTTTTTTTTTGTTCTTGGAATAATTTTTCTTCATGCTTTTTCTTTTTTTAAATAATATTTTCTCTTTTCTTTTCTTCAAGGAGTAACTTATTTTTAACTTCTGCATATTTGTACTCCATGGCTTCTTTCGATGTTAGCAAAAAATATTTTTGTTTTAATGCTGTTTTATTTTTTTTAATGGTATGTGCTGGGTAAGGTAAAACATCAGAATCTGGATCTCCTGGAAACGAATGATTTTGAAATAGAAAATTTTCATAGATATCTATTTTTTTGTGACATTATCTTGATTATTAATATTGCCAGAAACTAAATTAGTTGCTGGTGTATTAGAAACGACACTATCTTTATTATTAATATTAACAGAAACTAAATTAATTACTGATGTATTAGAAATGGCATATGTTTAATCAAAATTTAAAAGCGGAGATTTGTTAATTGCTAACGCTGATATAGAAAAGTCTTCTTCCTCATTTGTTGGATTTGATGGATATTCCATAAACTTTTCTATTTAACAATGATCATTAGATAGTGATGGTAATTTGTCTATGTTATTCAATATGTTCTCCTTTTTGATGGCTTTCTGATGGCATGTATAGAGAATTAGGGATGTAAGCTTCGGTTGGAACTATAATTGGATCATATGGATAGATTCCACAAGCCTGAAAACCAGATTTAATATTATTTACAGTAACAGATTCAGTCAAATAGCCTGCTGTCGGGAGCTTCAGTACATACATCGACTGACAAATAGCCTGACTCGCAGTGGAGTGCTGCTACATCGACTGAGGGTTTGGTATGGGTCAGCAACATTTTCATTCATTATTCTTCGTTTTCCCTCATCGTTTTCTAAAGACGCTCACTTAATTTAGGCTAGCAAAAAAAGTGAGCAATTGCGCATATAAATATGCTATAGTAGATATATATATATATATATATATATATATATATATATATATATATATATATATATATATATATATATATATATATATATATATATATATATATATATATATATAAATTATATAAAAATTATATAAAGTTATTGTACATTACATACGGCCAGAATTGAGACTAATCATTGGCTAGATATAGGACAATCGCTAAAAATTATACTATAATATTGTACATATAAATTTTCAAATAAAAAAGAATTATTTAACAATATACAAAACACGCATAAATACATATACAGTTTTAACAACATTATATGCTAATATTACTTTTAGTTCAAGCGATTTACAAACGCATTACATTTGAATGTAATCATTACAAGTTTGAAAATTGCAAATATCGAGCTTACACTGTAAGTTACAGAGACATAAAACTTATGAAATGTTTTTAAAATGTTACTGAAGCATTAGCAAGTCGATATAAGAATTTAAAGTATATATTTCAAAATTACAAGGTTAAATTAATATATTTTTTATTTAAAACAGACCAATTCCACCCTCCATTAAATATTTTAGTGCTTCTGAAAATTGGCTAGAATAAGGACGTGGCCAGAATTAGGCCGCTTTACCCTAGTTTTCATTTTGTTCACTTCGTAGTATACTTATTAAAATCGGACGTAATAGTAGTATGTACATTAAAAATGGCGTCTATAACGTGTGTTAAGTACATCGCCCAATTTAGTTGCAAATGTAACCAACTGGGAGTAAAAAGAATGCATATATTAAGTAAATTAAAAAATTTTTCTAAGTTAAGGCCGGTAGATAATAAGGTTTTACTTTTCAAGAAACCACTATTAGCTAATTATTATGTCAAGAAAAAAGAAAAAAATCAAGGGCCTTCAGCAAAATTCTGGTTTACTCTTGGTGGAGTTGTTTGCGGAATATGCATTTCAGCTGTAGCTATTTTAGGTATAATTTTAACTTATTTAGAGTTAACTTTACAGGTGATTGATATTGTTGATTGCGTTTTGTTTAATTAGTTTGGTCAGTTCAGGAAGATCAAGTTAGCTCAAAAAGTTCTCTTAATGTTTTTTTTATATATTATATTATTATTTATATATTACATATTTTTTTTGTAATAAATAATATGCTGTATATTTATTAAATATATGCTTTTTTTATGAGATTTGAAATTAGCTCAAATCCTAGTATTTTAAATTAGCTCAAATCCTTAGCAACAATCCTAAAGAGACTCAATATGTTAGTAAAAAAATATTACTAACATATTGAGTCCCCCCTCCCGAACCTAAAAAAAATAAATTAAAATAACACAATTAAGTCCCAAAACAAAGTTTTTTGAATAACTTCATCTTCATCACTGGTCGAATGGTTTCATCGTCATCTTTTTTTTCACGAGGACAATAAAAATTAGCTTTAATATCTTCAACACAAACTAATGGGGCATATTGGCTATGGATGACTTTTAAACCATAATTACATTTAGGTTCAAATTTTCCACAGTAGTCCAAGAACTATGTAAAAAATATTTGAAACAGTTATTATTATTTTTTTTAGTTTATTTGGGTTGTCAAGAATAATCATTTTTACAAACTAAAGGGTTTTTACTTATAAATTGGTTTTAGAGAAAAAAAATTATAGTTTTATTGCAATATCAGTGGTGTACTAATTACAGTTTAATACAATATCAGTGGTGTACTAATATCCGTCATGAAAAACCTCTAGTTTTTTCCCAGTCTGAAACAGTTTTTATTTCTTATTTGAGTTGTCTGCTATGATAATCAGTAGTCCAGTGTAAAAGTTTTTTTTTTGTATTTTTTCTCAGGTGAATCTAATGATATTTTTAAAATTTTAGTTTATGCAAAGTTGTGTACTTTGTTTTTAAGGAGAAAATTACTATAAGTTAGTTTAGGAAAAAGCTATAAAAAACAAGACAAAAAACTTATGACTGCAAAAGTAACAATACTCTAGTCACTTACTGCATTATAAAAGTAATGAAACTATAATAGTGTTATTACTTTTATAAAGCACTTACAACTTTTAAAGTTCATTCTTTGTTCAAACAACATTAGTAATTCTAAATTTTAATAAAAGTAGATAAGCATCTAGAGAATATAAAGTGGGTATTCAAATATTATTAAAAACTTTAGGAACTTTTAAAAATACTTAAACGACTTTGTAAAGACGTTCGTTATAAAAAAATTGCCATTACGAAAAATGCTACTAAATAGTCTGTAAAAACTTGCGTTAATTTTAAAGTCAACCAATAAAAAGTTTTTATTAGTTGATTTTAAAATTAACGCATGTTTTTACCAACCATTAGTAATGTTTTTCATAATGTTAAACATAATGTTTATACAGTCATTTGTAATGTTTAATCATAATGTTTTATACAGTACATTTTTATAAAGTTGTTTAAGTTCCTTAATAAGTTTTAAATATTATTTGAAGATTTACTTTATTTTTCTAGATGCTTTTCTATTTCAATTAAAATATAGTTTTATTAATAAACACACTCTTATAAGTAATAAACCTTTGGTCGTACTGACATTTTTTCAGTTGCTCTTGAAGAAAATGAATCATCCCGTGCCACAGGCATTTCTTTTTAATTGCCTAAAATCAAAAGTTTTTTCTGTAGAATAATATTTAAGTGAAGCCATAAAGATTACTACTTTATATGGAAAGAGTCAGACTAATTAGAAAAAAAAAAGATACAATTGAGTAAAGTTGATGAAAAGGCTATTTTTAATGTTTAATGGCAATAAATGCTTTCAGAGTGACAGCTTATCCTGTGTCAACTGGTTGGGTCATTCAAACTCTATTTAACTTATGTTTGACTCAATCTTAGAATTTTGTGATTTTTGGTATAAAGGCTTTATTTAGTAAAAAAAAACTTCACTCCAAGTTTTAGTGTCTAACTTTTTATGGTTTCAAAGATATCTATACTTTATCCAAATATTTTTTTAAATATTGGGCAATTTCATAATCTGATTTTCTTATTTAATTTTTTTTAATATTTTATTAAATATTATTTATTATGTTAAACAATTTTTGGCTTACTAAACTAATTTTAATGAGTAATAAACAGTTGTTTTTTTATTGACCAGTGGATTTTGGAAATTGTCATTATAATGACCATTTTTCAAAATGGCCAAATAATGACAATTTTTTCTTAGGCCCCTACATCTTGATCCAAATTAGAAATTAGAACTGTGATATGTCCTTTCTATGGTTTTCTGGTTCAAGGAATTTGAATTTCAATATAAAATTGATGTATTAACAATGGTTTATTTTATATGCAAATAAAATGCTACAATCTACAATTTTAAGACATTCCAAAAGTTAAGAGATTGATCTGTAAATCAAGTCACAGGTGAAATGAATAAGCCACAGTTTGTTTTTACATATTCATCATATTCATTTATATATTCATCATGAACCGAATCATTGAATATTTATTCAGTAGTTAAAACACTTTAGTAATCGATCAATGTTGTCTACAAGATCATTCACAGGTTTGAGAATGTTTTTTTATAGAAGTTCTCAGTTTTTATAGAAATTCTCAGTTTGTCAAGAGTGAATTTCTACATTTTGATTTGTCTGTTGTCCAATTTCACATGTCTTCTTTGTCTGATATCAGAAGCTACAGTAAGACACAAATACCATATTTTGCTGAGGAGCTGACTTTCAGATAATGAGTCTGGTATTTCAATATCAGATTGTCACAGGTCCTACATGATTTTTACAATCTTCCATCACTTTAAAAGTTATTGAATTTTTCTTCTTTTTTAGTTCTTCCTTTTTCTTAATATATAGTCTTTAGGCAGCCTGAGCGGTTGCTAGTTTTCTAGCCTGTTTCACCTCATTAGATGTCCTCGCCCATTTCCATTTCTTTCACTTGTCCCCGCATGCGAACTCAGTAAAGGATTAATCTCTGAGTAGACCATTTGCCGTCACTACATTTTTTCTGGATAACGTTGTAACGATTGTGGAGCCACCACATATTTGACTCAGTTGTCATATTTTGCGAATTCTGATTCACACCTTGGTGTGAATCATTCACAGATTGGTGAGAGATACCGGTTTCAATTTTTGCAAGTGATATCCGGATTTTTGAAGAAATCCATTTAAGATAATCTATTCATTTCAGATAGTCTATTGAGCGCTTCTAATACTTCTTCCAGATAAATTCTGGATAACTGAAACCAATCATTCAAAATGATTGGTTTCAGTTATCACTGATAACTGAAATTAATCATTTTGAATGTACGTAGATACTGCCAGCACTAACTTATTAGAATTTATGTCAACAACATTGCTGAAAAACTACATTGTTAACACTTTCTCTCTGTTTTATGAACTGTTTGGAAATACTTTCGGTTCTTCTGAATCGGTTCGAAATAAATCTACAGAACCCCCCAAGCTCATTCTTAGCATTTAGTTATTGTTTGTACTCGTTGTAGAGAGAGACAGAACAAGCTGCATGGCTTGGAGACAAAAGCTTAGAAATAGCGATTTGCCTCAGAGTCTGAATACTGGTCCTGGGAGAACTGAATGCTTTTTCGCCTTCTGAAAAATGCAGCAACTTATGAACACTGATTTTTTGTTCCACATTTCTGGATACTTTGTCTACAGCATCTACACCCAAAATCATATGTGCGGAACATTTGATGATTTTCTGACTGTCCACATCTAACCTTTCTAGTAAGGCTGTGTTGTCTCCAGCTCGATCTGTCATAAAAAAACTGCTCCATCTGATCAAGAATGACTAGCATTTTCTGTGTAGCCTATAGTGACTGTTCTCCTTTGTTTATTTGGATTAATTATAGTTATATGATTGGTTTTAATATAGTACATACAATGGCCTGCTGCTATGGTTGTGTTATGCAGACCTACTGTGATGACTGAATCACCTATATCGAGTATGAGATCTGCAGCCATGCTCATGCTCAGTTCAGAAATGTCGCGTCTTGAAGATACATATGAATTCATCACACACTGGTAAATATGTAAGTCAAATTGTTGCATGTATGCCTCGCTTCAATACAACAGGACCAGAGATGTCACTGTCTGACTCTAAGATATTATCAGATTTTTCTAGTTCACTGGCAGTGGACCAGTTCTGTCTTAATACTATATTTACTTTAGTCACAATGATTCCAATGAGATCATTTCTGCTCACCTTGACTTCATATTATCGGTTAGTCGACAGTGCGACGACCAGTTTTAACTTTCATTTTTGGAAATAAACAATGATCTGGCGCAGAGGAGGCTGCTGTTGAGGTAGACGACAATTGAAGATCTGATTTTTACCTTGTCACTGCAGATTAGATTCATCCAGATTCATGGTGAGAAGCTCGAATTCAGGTTCAGAGTCATTGGGAAAGCTGCTGTCAACATGTTCTGGTTATGCAGGGTATGTTAGTTTTTGTGCAGTTTGGTGGACTTCAAGCTGTTGTATTTTTTTCTCAGATGATGAAAGCCTTCTATGTACTTGTTTCTTCTCCTTGCGTCACATCCTAGGCAGTGCCGAGACACGTTAAAGTGTAAGACCCGAAACAGTTATTTTGATAGAAATTTAGATAGTTCATTATGTTATGTCATTGTCACGCCAAAATGTTGCTCCAGTTTCTTTTGGTACAACATGTCTTTAGTATGTTAGTCTTACGTATGTTTAGTCATGCCGTTGTTGAACTCATTACTTCTACATGCAATTCATCCAGTTTGTTATGACTTTTTTTTCTTTCTTGTTTGCAGAATTTGATGAATCTCTGATAGTCAGTGGAAAATTTCTTCGCAACATTATTGACATATAAAGGATAAATGTTCTTTGTAATCCAATCTTGGATGAATTTGAAAGATAAAGCCTTATGGATGAAGTCTTATAAGACAGAGTTTTCTGTCCTGGTTTCGTGGTGCACAGATGAAGTATTCCACCCAACATATGTGCTCCAGTCTGGAGTTTAGATCGAACAATAAATTTTTCATGTTTGCTGATAAGGCATTTCACAACATGATGGCTTCTTTTATTTGCTGTGTTTGTTGAATTCATTGTAGCATATGTTTTTGATATGATGGCTTCTGGAGCAGTAGCCATTGTATGTCATAGACTGTCATGTTTACTGTAAGTGCCTACATGACTTACCTCTATTTTTTTTTTTGTTTTTTGTTTACCTAAAAAATATTTTAAAGAAAACAGTTCTCACAATAATTAGTGAGGGACTTCCAGTTCCAGGCAACATACTGCAATAATGGCTAGTGTTATTGCTGATTCAGATGTTTTTTTCTAATTTTGCTCTTTTTCAATTGTATTTAGAGTTGTGAAGGAAGTTGTAACTAAAGGAGGAGACATAATTATAAAATATACTGGTCACTTGCACTTAAAATTTAACATAATAAACTTGTTAAACTCTTTCAATCAATAGACAAATCAAGTTTTTGTCCAGATGTAATAAATGAGGGGGTTTTATTTTTATTTCTATAACAAGTTTATATTTTATAATTTTGAAGACTGATGCAAAAATTAGAAAGTAATAACTAAGTTTTTTTTTTTAATAACTAGGTTTTTTTTTGTTTTTTATTTTTACTTCTATAA
>NC_061160.1:39231847-39359347 GCF_022113875.1 Hydra vulgaris
TTTTAAATTTTTGCTAGAGAATAAGGAGCTGATGTCTGGAGAACAGATTGTATTAGTACTAAACACAGGTAAACTTAGTTTACTTGTAATAGGAGAAAACGATTCAGAAAAATAAAGATTGAAACATTCTGCAATTGATTTTTTATCAACTAGTTGATTACCATTTAAATCAAAAATAGAAAAATTACACTTTTACAAGATTTTTGACTGTTTACATATGAATAGAGCCATTTTGGATTGGATTTACAATTTGAGATAAGGTAATTCTCTAAACTCAATCGATAGCATCAAGACATTTACTAATTTCAACGTAATTTCCTTTACTGTAATAGTACCTTATATTATTAAAGCTAATAGATTCTATCTGTGTTTTTAATCTGATTTCCCAAAAAAGGTATTGTGTAAGTGATTTTCTTGTGTGCAACTAAGGTGTGGTCCAACATTGACTTTATTTATTTGATTTGGATCATTGCAGAGCACAACGTCAAGAATATTATTTTAAAAAGTTTGATCTTAAATGCTTTTATGTTATAAAAACACTTTTTAATGAAGTAACAAAACACTGAATTTTTATAATAAGTATCAAATAAACTGTTGTTTTTTTTTTACTTATATAATTATTTATTTTTGATGATAAATGTTTATCTTTTGAAACATATTAAAAAAACAAAAAATAAAGTACAAATGCTAAAACAAAAAAATGAAAAGTTTTTATATATATATATATATATATATATATATATATATATATATATATATATATATATATATATATATATATATATATATACACACACACACACACACACACACACTTACTAAAGCGTGTTTTGATAAGCATTTGCTCACTTTTTCTGCTTGCCTTAAGCTATACTGTTTTTTTCAAAAAAGAAAAAGAAAAAACGAAGAATGATGAATGAAACGATTGCTTCCCCATCCCAAACCCTCAGTCGATGTAGCAGCACTCCACTGCGAGTCAGGCTATTTGTCAGTCAATGTATGAACTGAAGCCCCCAGCAGCAGGCTATTTCAGTATGACGTCAGATTGCTTACCTTAGTACGCAATACTATTTGTGTATATATATATATATATATATATATATATATATATATATATATATATATATATATATACAGTGATGTATCCAGAAATTTTTGTCTAAAAATCCTGTCTACCTTAGAGGACCATTTTTTTATCAAATTTAAATACAATTATTTGTATATAATATTCAACTCACCCCAGGGGTGTGAAGTCGTAAAAAAAAAGTAACGACTCCGACTCCAGTTGTTATAATTTTTTGAGTACAACTCCGACTCCAACTCCAAAGCAAAATTTTTGAAAAATTCTTTGATTTTTTTAAAAAATATTATGCGATAAGTTAAAAAAAAGTTTTTTGACAAATTTATGAAACGTTCTTTGAGGTTTAGTATAAATATAAGGTTAATTGAATGTTTTATACATGCACGTTCAAGTTTTACTATTGGAGTCGGAGTCGCGATTTTGTTTAGCGAGTCTGACTCAGCTAAAAATTTCGCAAGTCCGACTCCGACTCCGCAGCCCTGACTCACCCTTGTATTTTAAGTTTTTTCTAATAAAGATTTAAATAATGTTACATTTAAGGGTGCAGTAGGTCAATTATAAAAGTTTGGTGACACTAAATTTAAAAAAATATCATAAAATGTTGGGTTATTAGGTTAAAAGCGTTGGTACTTTTAGGGAGGTAGAGAGTACTCAAAAAAGTGTACGGGAAATTGCAGGGGGGGTAGTTAAAAAAAAGCGTATGTACTTTATGGACAACCCCTTATTACAGAATGACGGCTTTAACTCCAACATCAATTTGTCGCTAATCGCTACTTTTCATTTACTTGCTCTATTCGCTTACTAATTATAAATTATAATTAATACTAGATATTTAACTATTAAATTTAGTTATTAAATTATAAAATTAAATATTATTAAATAAAAATGTGAAGAGTATGATTTCATAAACAAGTAATAACTATAACGTTTAATAAAGAATATTTGTATGACTCTTTTAAATAGACTTGATAAGATTTATTACATAGCGTATTTATTGCATAACAAGGTAAATTCATTCAAAATTTTAATTACTTCATTCAAAAATTAATAACTTTTTTTTCTAGTTCTACTCTTACTTTTCGAATCAAGTTTTTTGGCGCGAATATTAAAATGTTATTATGTTTTAAAAACTTTTATTTGTTTTATTATTTAAAGTATTTTTAATACAATTTTACTGTTATTTGAAATGAAAAAGTTTAAGGCTCATATAGTTTTATCTCTTTCAAAATTATGTTGTGAAAACGTATATGGAGAAACTCAAATTAATGTATTTTAAAAATTTGATTTAAAAATGCTAAGCATTTCATATTTTAATCCAATCAAAACGTGCGTTTTACATCTAATCCAATTACAACATATTTTATATTTCATCAACGTGAATTCAAATTAAGCATTCTGGTTGGCTTAAAATAAATTTATAATGTATTTTAAAAGTCGTTTTTCAAATGTTGGTTTTTCTAAGCGATATTAATATCATAACAAATGCCAATGTAAAATGGTTTTAAATTGAGTTTGGGCTGAAATTTTGGGGCCCATATCGGTATACCGGTATCAAAATCGGCCTGAATATGTCGCTGATATATATATATATATATATATATATATATATATATATATATATATATATATATATATATATATATATATATATATATATTTATATATATACAAAATATGTATATGTAATTTTGTTTTTGCTTTAGTTAAGTACTTTTTTCATTTTCTCTTTTGTTAAGATTTTTTCTCTTTTTTAAAGTTATTTTAGATAAGTTGAAGTAAGTTTTTGTAGCGTATTTTAAAATTTTGAAAATATGTCCGTGGTCAAATCGCCAAAATATATTATTTTTTGCGTGGTCATGTAATTGTTTGTGATTGCACGTCTTCCCGTGAATTACTGATATATATATATATACTCATAGGCCTAAAGTTCTCGCCCTCACCTAAAATGGTTTACAGGAGCAATTTACGGCTTTTGCAAAAGTATAGTCTTTTCTCTCAATAGTATAATTATCAATGTAACTAAAATAAAAAATACAAAGTCATTTAAAAAGAAAAAAAATTAATTGCATAATAAACTGCAATGCTTTTTAAAAGGCATGGTTGCTGCAAAAAAAATGTTTTTGATTAGATTGGATTTTTATAGCTCTTTGTCAAATATCTTTATCAAATAAGTAATGTTGTTAATAAATTAATGGGTAGCTAGTGTGAAAACCCAAAGACAACGCTCCTCTAAATAATTTTTTCACTGCGCAATTAATGAGGCTTGTTATGTATATATTCTTGTAACATTAACGTTACAAACATATACTTGTAACAAATATAAAACCAAATTCTGTATTTAATAAGCAAGTTTTTTAATGAATAATCAGCTCGTACAAAAACCAAAAGCTCTCATAAGAAGCTATTTAGAGGAGCAGTTCGCATGGCTCGCCATGTTTGTTTTAGAAAAGCTTTTCTCCACTTTTGCGTTCATTTACTCCTGCAGAGGCCTGTATACATATACATATATATTTTTTTTTATTAATAAATGAAAATTTTTATTATTTTTTGAAGTTATTTTTATAAATTTTATCAAACTTTAAATGCAAATAAATCAGAATTAAAAAAGAAAATTCATGCAGGTTTTTTGCATTATGGAGTTTATTACATATAGAATCAAGGTCTCAGACATTTTGTTTGAACCTTTCATTTTTAAGTTTATTACCCTAAAAAAGATTAATTTACGAATTTTATTATTATTGAACAAAAGTTAAATAAATTAAAACTATTTGTAAGAAACAATTAGTTTAAAAATTCTATGGTGCCAGAAAAAAAACAGTAAAAATAGAGACTAGGACTGAGTATCAGTATCTCTGAAACAGAAAGGAGTTGTACACTGAAATTTGGAATGAAGTATTTCTTTTTATTTAGTAAATTTTATTAAATTAAATTTTATTTTTTTAGTAAATTAAATTTTATTTTGTAAATTAAGGTTTTTATGATTATCTAAGATGTATGTAAAATCTGACGGCAGATTAAGTTCCCATTTGTATTTAAAGTCAAAATAAATCATCAAAAGACAAAGCCTGATTTACAAGAAATTTTACTGAAGATTGTGGTAAACTAATATTGCATTTCAAAAATCAACTTTAAAATTGTGAAAAACCTGTCTGGTTTGAATCCTCAGAGCTCTGCTCTGAAATTACTTGTTTCTTAAAGCAAATTTTACCTTTTTTTTTCCCCCTCCTCTTTGCCTTTTTTTTTCCCTTTCCCTCTTTACTTTTTTTTTTTTTCACTTCCAACAAGGCTGCAAGTAACCACTATTAGTGTTGGAAGTTACTGGAAGAGAAAAGATGATGTTTATAAAGCAACTTAATAGATTTCAAGCTATAGGAATCAGGAAAACAAGATATAGGTAGCAAATTTCAAAGAACTTATGTCAGAGGGAAAAAAAACTAGATGAATAAGAATTTTTGGATGAGTCTTAAGTAAATGAAGAGTAACACAAGATTGAATTTTAGTAAATGGCACAAGAGAGAAAGATTTGATATATGGTTTCCATGAAAGATTGGAAGTAAGCAGTGGTGTAGGAATGTTTTTAAATGTTTGAAATAACCAACTTTTAAACAAAAAGAATATTCCAAATTTTTTTACATTCATATGTATGATGAAAAGATTCTTCACAAAAAAAATTACTGTGATAGAAGAATGGGAACAAGGAAACCTAATCTCTTAGCCCCTCTGCCTTAATTGTGAGAGCAACAAGCTGATGAAATATTTTTTGTACTATTTTCAACTAGACTTATATTTGTCGAAAATTTAAAAATTTTAAAATTCATAGTATAATTTCTCAGCATTCAAAAATTATGACCATATAAAATTTGTAACTCCTTCGAATTGAGGGGAGTTTAAACTTTATATGGTCATAATTTTTGAACACTAAAATATTTTACTATGAAATTTAAAATTTATTGTTGAATATAAGTTTATTCATACATATGAACGTAAAAAAAATTTTAAACTTACCACATGACCCTTGTAAGGTTGTCCAAATGTTTTTTCATTATCTGTTGACATAAAAAAATATATAAAAACAATTTCAGAATTTTTTTTTTATTGAATTAAAAAGATTGCCAGCCTAACCAAAATCTTGAGTTGGTGTATCTTCACATATTTTACCCATTCAAGTCAATGTTTATACACAATATAACATTAAAAAAAAAGATTCAAGTCGATTAAGTTTGCGTTTTTGCAGTAGTTTAAAAATTGTTTAATTATAAATGATTCCTGATTATAATAATGGTTTTGGCTTTTAGACAGCACAGATAAAGTCAGAAGTAATTAAAGTGGCATATTAATTATTAGTGGCATATTATATAAATAAAGTGGCATATTATATAAATAATATAATACTATTAATAATTACTATAATAATAATTAATAAATTTTATATAACAAGCCTTCCCAGTAAGTGCATGTGGTCGCATGCCTTGTTTGTCCACATTTAAAGTAATTTTTTTAAACAACTTGACCACATTTTTATATAGTAAATGTTTTAAGAATTTGCAGCAAAAACTGCTATAAGAAACAGGAGAGAATAAAACAGCAATACTCGAAGAAAGGGAACAATTACTAAAGAAAATAGAAAATCTAAATTAAAAAAAAAACACAAAAAAAAATTAATTTTTGTCAAAAAGATAATATATCTAAATGTTTTACTGTTTTTTTTTTTTTCTTTTCTTTTTTTTAGGGCGTTTGTTATTTTTCACTTTCAAAATTGTTACAAGTCGAGGAAAAAAAGCAGATAAGAATATAACAAAAATAAAAACATTTTTTGATATACAATTTATTCGTGACGTGTCAGTTAGTATATTAAGGAAATACTTTGTTATTTGCACAAGAAATATAGACAATTTTGAAATTCGTTTTTCAAATGTTTTTGCTAAATTTTACTTTATCAATGTACAGGAAAGCAAAAAAACTAATCGCTATTTGTTTGTAAAAAAAATTTTAACAAGTTTTTCATGTAAAAAAATAAAAAGTCTTTAATACTATAATATTCTACTGTATATAATATAATACTATAATATTAAATACTATAATAATATATTATTCAAGTATGAAATATTTAGTTGTTTCCACTACCCCCATTGATATAGTCTGCACTTTTGTTGAATACTCCAAATTGCGCATTTAAATCCGCTAGTTTATTTCCTGATGAACTATTGTTATTGACGATGCTCTAAAACCTTGTGAGATAAGGCATTGTTAATTGGGCATTGTTATATAAGTATTGAGAAAAAATGTCAAATATAGCAAAAACTTTTTAAAAAGCAAAAAGATGTGAATAAATTGTATATTTAAACTTTCAATTGTTGTTAAATTGTTATAAAGTATAATATGATTTTATTCTCAACTTTAATCAAGTTTAGTAAAAATAAAAACCACCCTAAAAAAAAAAATACAAAAGTTATAATAAGAATTTTAAAAAAATTTTTTATTTAAGTTTGTTTTTTTCAAATTATTAAATTTTTCTAATTTATTTATTTAAAATTTTATGTTTCGTCATAATTTTGTTTCCTTTTTTAGAATTAGTATTTTTCTCAAAGGATAAGTTTTTTGTCGCCAATTATTAAAACACTTTAAAAGTTAAAAGATGCAAACTGCTGTGGTCAGTGTGTCTAAAAAATTTACTTTAAACATGGACAAACAAGATGTGCGGCTGCACATGCTTCCTGGAAAAGCTTGTATAATCAATTTTGTTGACCTAAATATTATAAAATCTCTATATATTTTTGTTATTTAGGAAAAGCAGAAGATGGACAAGTAAGTTGATAGTAACTTTGTAATAATTCTTTAAATAAACTTTTTTTAAGGAGTTGTGAAAAAAAAAAAAAAATTTAAGTCATTACAATACAACATTAGTGTAATGAATTTTTCTATTATAGAAATATTGATAATATTTTTACAACAATCAGGCTTGGTCAAAAGTGGGTGCAATTGCATTCTATTCCTGACCACGCCAACTATATTTAATTGCAACAATTTGGCCATAGCTTGTTAGATGTTTTGAGAACATTTAAATTTATGTATGTAAACTAATGTATATAAAAATATTAGCAAAGTGCTTTTAAACTAAGCAACAATTTATTTTATTGATTGTTTATAAATGCAAGATTTTTTTTTTTTTTTTAAATTTTATAACGTTTAGTAAATTTTCTTAAGAATTGTATAAAGTTTAGTAAATAATATAAATTTAGGTTGTTTTTTTTATTATTTAAAAAGCATGTATTTTTTATTTTAAAGTAAATCTTTTAAAACAATTTGTACGATTGATTTATAAAAATAAAACTTTCAACAACATATGCGTTTTTAATAAAATTTAATAATAATCATGTATGCTTGTATATAATATAAAATAAAGGCAATTTACAACTGTATGACATTACCTAAATGTACATTAATATAAAATATTTATATGTCCAAGTCCGATTCAGATGCAGAATTCGAATCGTTACTGATGCAGCTTTCATTGCTATTATTTTTCTGTTGCAATGCTAGCATTAGCTTATTCAAGGTGAAAAACTCTTTGCATACTTAAGTAGATATCCAGAGTGCGATTTAAAATATCTTCTTGTTTGGGGCGAGTAAAATTTGGGTTGTTACCAGCTATCATAATACAGTCTTGTGTTTGTTCCATTTTCGAGTGTTTCATCTTTAAAGTTCGTCAGTTAATATTAAGGTTAAAATACAGGCTATCAAGTCGTCAATTTTTTCATTTTTTTCTGAGTGTTTTATTAATTAATTTATTTTCTTTCTTTTTCTCTGAGTTTTAGTCATTTTTCATTTTTTTTGAATTTTTTGAATTGAAATTTTTTTAAGTATTTGGATTGAGTTAAGATATATTTGAGTTGAGATATATTTGAGTTGAGATATATTTAAGGTATAATTTTATTTTTTATAATTTAAGTTATTTTTGATAATTTAAATAAATTTTACAATAAATATTCTCTTACAATTTTTTTTTTTAAGTTTTTTTTAATATTTTAATTTTTAAATTGTTTTTATTGTTTTTATTGGTTGAGATGCTAAATCAAGAACTAAATTTTGAATAAAATTTTCATTATTTGTAAAGTTACTAGTATCTATTTTTAGTTTTTAGTATATTAATCAATAGATAGGTCTATATTAATCAATATATAGGTCAAAGCCATAATGGTTAAATGGAATGAGGTTTGGCTGGAAAAGCTTGATAAAAATCCAGTTAAAATTAAACTATGGGCTGAGAAAGAAAACTCTGATTATGCAGTCTGTAAACTATATTTTAGTGATTTGAAATACAGTTTAGTTGGTTTTCAAGCACTTTATCAGCACTTGAACTTCGAATGCACTTTCAGTATTTTAAAAACTGAAAATGAGTTTGACACCTGAAGTAGAGCCAGAAATACACATCACAAGTTCAACTAGAAGACTCAAGTTTGGGAAATCAGCATACTGTGTATTTATTAATAATTTTGCTTTCCATTCAGAACAAGCCATTACAAAATTCATTGCAGCTTCTAGAGGGTAAAGAAGTTTGTTTAATAAGAAAGAGATGCTAGCATTGCCATATTTGTGGATCTAACTGTAATAGTGAATCTAACCAATCCATCAATTTGAATATAGGATTTAACTGCAAAATAAATATATGGATTATCAACGTCAGAATGATTTCAATTGCGGTTTTCCTTACTTTAATGGCAGAACTAATGTATTCATAGTTATGATTAGTCATATTGCAAAGCTCAATCTCAACAAATTCTGGATTCAATTTTTTTAACTCGTAGCCCTCTTTGAAGTAAGAAGAAACAAGATTGATTGAGTCATTTTTTTCCTTGATTATAAACTTAAGTAAATATGATTTAATAACATTATCGATATCTTCAATTAACATTTCTTTTTTGAAAAAAAAAGGTTTTCGAAATTTTTCTAAGATATCCAAATAACTACAAACTATACATATTAGTCTGTAGTTATGCAAGCATTTGGATATTCCAGAAAGGTTAGCACATGTATCTACTTTAGTTTTGTGATCAGCAAGAGAGTTATCGAAACCCACAATAAGGGAAGGCCAGTTATGTAAAGGTTTTGTAAAGCCGCATCTTCTGTGAGTAGTAAAGCACATTCCAATCATTTTAGGCAAGGTGTAGTATGTTATGTTTAGTGCCTCAGCAATTTTTTTAACTGCTTCTTTTAATTTTCCTAAATTGCGAAACAAATTAAATATAGATATTTAAGAGCATTAACACTCTTTAAATTGGGATATATTTTTTACAGCACCTTCTAAGCAATGGTTTACACAATAAATTTTTTAACAGCCATATTCTATCACTTTTTAATTGTGTTAACACACCATTATAAATTTCGAAATTGATGCTTGCTCCGTTGGCTGTTGCGCTGACAAGTTTGTATTTGTAAGCTGCTGCAATTAAAGTAACATTACCTGTTTCAACAAAAATAGTGTTAATATCCTTTTTAATGGCATTAGTGTTCATACCACCCAATTGGTTCATCATCGCATTCAATGTGCACAAGGACCAACTTTTTCTCATCATTTGTTTTTCTAGCTTGTGAACCATCGGCAAGAATGGAGAAAAGGCTTTTATCATTGACGATTTTAGCTACTTTCTTTATTGGTAATGACAATGCAGGAAAAATATTCACATGCTAAAAATTAAATTAACAAATAGTTTAGAAAAAAAAAAAGGTATTTAAATTATTTTCTAAATTAAAAAATCAAATTGATCAATCAATATGATAAAACCGTTTGGTTATTGCATAGCTTAAATCTTAAAAGAAGAAAATATTGAAACTTCTGTTATTATAGTAATGTAAATTTAATTTGATTTTTTAATTTTAATTGTATTAGTAAATATTAAACTAAACCCTAAAAATCAGTAACCTGCTTTATTGTTGCTTTTTTCTTCTAAAAGAAGTACGCCATTAAGTCTTTGACATTTGATGTGGCATGCTCGGTTTTAGAGCCATTTAGGCTGTTCTTATCACCTTTGATAATACATCGTAGCTGTCTCGTGAAGTAGGTATAGAGTTTTCTAAATTGACACAACTACTTTTAGGATCTTCAGAGTGTCTGTTATCAATTTGTACCACTAATCTATGACTTAACCCTTTAAGATGGGGATCAACCTTTATTATTATTAAATAAATCATGATTAAAATATAATAACTTATAAAATAACTTTATGGGCACATTTTGCAATTTATATTTATAAAGTTTTAAATAATATAATCTTGGAAATATTTCTATATATACTAATAATGAAACATAAGTAAAAAATATGTTTATATTATTTCCGGATTGACAAATTAAAATTAAGCTAATGGTTTTGATTTTACCTGATGTTTTTGTCACAAGTTCTGTAAATGAATTATTTAATGCTCTTTTAACTAAAATATCCTTTAAAATTGCTGTTTTGTTTCTAGCTCAAATTTTACACCATATTTTAACCACTAATCCATTTTTTTCCATGTATTTAATTACTGTTTCTTTCTCCCAAGAAAGAAAAGTTTCTAAGTTCTTAGATATTGGTTTACTAACTTTATTACAAACTTGTTTTACTTAATCTTAAATTTACTTTTTTTGTTTAAATTAAAACTAAAAAGCCCATTCACTAAACATTATCAGGGGTAGCATGGAGCAGTTCCGCTTACACCTTATAGTTTTACTTTTTAAATTTGTTACTTTTTTAGTTTAGCCATAACAGTTTGCTTTCAAAGACTTTGATGTACTTTTAGTTTGCAGAATACAAAATGAAAATATAATTTATTTAGAATATATGGCTCTTCCATATTAATTTTCAATATTTATTTGAGTATAATAATAAATCTATAGACTTAAAGTTATTAAATGTATACTTAGTCTGCAGTTTAGATACTGATCTTTATAGACTGCTAATTCAGGGGTCTGGAACATTTCAGAATTTTCATAAACATTTTAAAGACACTAAAATTGTTATGATTTAATTATTTCTTTTGTTCATCTTGCTAACAAAAATGTTTCTAATATGTTTGTCTTGCTAACAAAAATGTTTCTAATATGTTTATCTTGCTAACAAAAATGTTTCTAATATGTTTTTCTTGCTAACAAAAATGTTTCTAATATTTTAAAGTTTGCAAATTAGGCAAAGTATGAAATGGTTATAAAGATTATTTTTTTGTATATTAAAAAGTTTAACTAGTTTTATTAGAATCTTGTTGAAATTATATTTATACTCTTTAATAAATTGAAGAAAATTTGTTTCAAAATTAAAAGTTGTTACTTTATTTAAAAGAATGTCACCTATTTTTTTATAAAATTTTTTGTAACAAATTTTTTTAGTTAAGTTTTTATTGTAATTGTCTCCCATTTTTGCACATTATTGGAATGTTCTCAAAACATCTAAAAAGCCGTAGTCAAGTTGTTGCAACTAAATATTAAATGCATGGTCAAAAATAGTGTGATCACACTTGCTTCCCAACCCAACCTTGTACAATCATTTTGATTTAAAATCAACAAACAGAAAATGTACAACAGTTTAAAGAAAGACATGCAAAAAATGGTTTTTTACTTTTTGTTTGTTAGTTTGGTATTGAAAGGTTTTATTTTTGAATTGTTTAAGCATTTATGGATGTGTGTAAAATGCATGCAATAAACTGGCAAATATTTTGTGAATCATAATTTTATTGATTATTAATGAAGTGTTTTGAGAGTTTTAATAACTGAATATTTTTATAACTTCAATTAAAAAGCAGGTTTTTGCAGTAATTTTTAAGGTCTGCAATGAGTTATTTCAAACAGAGTGAAAAAAGAAAGATGTTAAAAACTAAATTAATTAATATTTGAAATGAAATATGAAATAAAAAATTAAAAAAAGTAATGTTAAAAAAAATGAAAAAAGTTTCAATATCAAAAATTGTTGGGCATTTAACTTATGTTACTCGCACAGCAACTTTACCAAATATTATCCTATTTAAATTGTTTACTTAATTTTTAGCAGTTATATATTAAAGCTGTTGATTTGAAGAATAGAACAAGTTAAAAAGACTGACAAAAGGAGTGATTTTAGGACCAAAAATACTGTTTAATGTTCCGCAGAAAAGCAAGTAAAAATTTCAACTTTTATTAAGTATTTTTGCAAATTAGTATTGTGAATCGTATCAAAACTTTTAACAGGATGTTATGAGTTCAATACTCATTATAAAAAGATTAAAAAAATTTTATTATAAGTGACCTACAAAAATAAACATGTCATTTTTAAGCTATATATTTAACTTATGTTACATCACTTACATTATGTAACATTACTTCAATTACGTAACATCACTTACATTACTGTGTGATTATTAAAGAAGATTTCTACCAAAATCAGCTCTATCTTTGCATCGAAAAATTTTCATGAGTTAATAGTTTACAAAATCAATTTATTGCTTATGGCGGATAATCAGAACCCATATTAGGTTATAAATAAGTTCAGTAAAACCATGTGTGGCTATTGCGCATTATAAATTGGCTGTTAAGGTTTGAACTTGTTCACATGTCTTTATATTTAATGGCATGTTTTTTTCATTTTTATAACGTACAAGGTAATTTTAGTCAATTGCGAAGACCAGATTAAAAGCGATTAGTTTTATTTAGATATGCAACTCTAGGAACCCAGAAAAACTATATTATTTATTTCTATAGAATGCCCCTTAAAATACGGTTATTAACCAATAGTGTCAATTAAATTGCCTACTTAAATAACTTTTTAACATTTTAAAATTAATACAATAATTTTAACATTTTAGAATTAATACAATAATTTTAACATTTTATGTTAAAAAGTATATTATTAAACATTTTATATTTAAATAAATGTTAATTAACAATCATTAGAAGTCATTGTTTAAAAGCAAAATAAACATTGACAATAGTATTGATGGTGGATTATCTTATTTTTTTTAAGTTAAATATTTTTATATTAAAATAGGGCTATGGTTATTTAAACAGCCAGTAGTTTCAATAAGGTCATTTATTTCAATTACCTTAAAATATAAACATTTGTTTTATATTTTAAAAAATGTTTATTTAAAATTATTAGAAGTTTTTATTTAAAAGCATCAATAGTAGTGGAGTATCTTATTTTTCAAGTTACAAAATGAACGAATTTAATTTTATGAAAAGTTACAAAATGAATGAAAAAACGCAAAACAAGAGGTGATAGCAAGCTATCATCTCTTATTTCATCTACCAAGCACTTACTAAGCTATAAGTTATATATATATATATATATATATATATATATATATATATATATAATATATATATATATATTACTTACTAAGCTATCATCTCTTGTTTCACCTACCAAGCACTTTCGGTTAAAGAGTGAATGAAAAGGTTGAATGGCTTTTTTTTATTGTAAGTTTTCCTCATACTCAACTTTTATTAATCTATTTTTTTCCTTAAACATCAGTGGTGTGGAATACTCAACTATCTTCATATTTTCCTGAATAAAAAAATTCACATTGTTTTTAATTTACTGTCAACTGTTTTCACACTTTTTAACTCGTTAAATGGTATAAATTAATCAACTTAAATATGATATTATAATAATAATAATTAAACTTTAATTAATTCAGCAGTTTACCAGTTTGCATTTTACCCACTGCCTAATGAGATGTTAAAATATGTTAAATTGATAATTTGCAGTATCTATGATTTTTATATGGTTAATTAATTTTTTAATTATAGTTTTTTTGATCACAATTTATCATTTTTTTGTTATCATTTTTTATTAAAATTGTATTTTTAGAAGGACTTATACAAAAATGGTACGACTTTTTCTTTTATAGATATTTGAAATATTTTATTTTAATATTTTTATTTATTTTAATATATGGCACCAATATGTTATTATTGTTATTTAAGCTATCATAAAATCATTGTGAAATTGCAAAACTTTTTATATTGTTACAAGATGGATTGTTTAGATTTAATACTATAATATAATTGTATTAGAGATTTTATTTATACTCTTAGTTATTAAAGTAGTTTTAACTAAATTATTTAATCTAAATATAGTTAATCCAATCATGGCACATATATATCGACTTCGTGACCGCTTACATGAATACAAAGAGGTACCTTAACTTTTGTTAATTATTCAAAAACTATTTTAAATTGTGGTTCTATAGGATGGTTTGTTTCTATTTTACTTTTTTATTTTTACGGAGGTTTTTAGCAGTGGTGATATTTAATCAAAAAGTCTTAAGTATAAAAAATTTATAATTAGACATTAGAAAATTAAGTACTCTCTAGTGTTTAATACAAAGGCTGGAGGAAATAAAAAGAAGGGGGGTGAATTTTAGTCTAGATCTAATAAAGGAGGGGGGGGGCTGTCTTAATAAGCTTGGGGTTTGTGGGAAAGTTTCCAAAAATTAATAAATGTCCTCTCCCATGTATCAAGCACCTAAGAGTGCAGGTTTTTGTAAATATTGCAGAATTTTTTTGACTCTTTATTTTTTTACATATTTTTTATTTTTTAGCAGGATTTGTGCAGTATCTTTATTATAGGGATCACCAAGACAAGGGTCAAGACAAGTTGTGTTAATATCTCAAATAAACCTTAAAAAATAAGCTTAGACCAAATTAAACTTCCAAAATAAATTATTTATTGAGATATTAACGAAAAATGTTTTCGTGTTTTATGCCATATTATTTTTCGCAAAGGAAGGTTTCAGCTTGTTGATTTTTTTTTTAAAGAAATCTGATCTGATTAAAGGGTTTATATTTAACATCTATAAAATGTTATTATTATTGTTTAAGTTAAATTATATTTTAATGTTTCAGTTTTACCTTTTTTTAATATAAAAAAAAAAACAGTTGTTAGTTAAACAGAGTGAAATGAACATAGCAGCTGTTTGTTAAAAACAAATCCCTCTAATAGAATCTAAAATCCGAAAATAAAAATTTTGCAATTAAGTGAAAAAAGACATGTTAATAAGATATTTTCAAATTTAAAATTAATCTTGTTACTGCCATTTTATTGGTTATTGGAAATTCTTTTTAATTGATGAAAATATTTGTCTTTACAGTCTCCTATAAGTTTGATACATTGTTTTATAACATTGTTGAATAGGAAAGATTGCATGCTAGTTTTTTTATGCAATGATTTTGAATTTATTTGATTGCTCTGATAGAATATTTATTCACTCTGTTTAATCAAATAGATGAAACTCGATTTGTTACTAAAGAGTTATGATGTTGTGTCAAGGGGTAGGGGTGGATCCAAAACGGTCAAAAATTGCATAATTTAATTTATAGGCAACCCCTAAGTTCAAATAAAATTAAAGATTTGTTGGCTGGGGCAGCAGCAATAATAACAGCTTGCAGAAACTTAAGATAAACTGCTGACTTGAAAATGTCGGCAAAAAAGTATATACTGTACTATTATATACTGTGTTCTACTGTACCATTATATACTGTGTTCAAAAAAGTATATACTGTACTATTATATATTAGTACAGTATATACTGTAAAAGTATATACTGTACTAGTATACTACTATTATATAATGTAAATTCATAATTTAATTTTTAAAATTATTAGTTTTTTTTAAGTCAGACAAGTTATCCCAATCTAAGATTCATTCATCCAACATGGGTAAATTACTAACAGTACTAGGATATTAGAATAAAATGCATACTGCTTCATATCAAGACCTAAGCTTTATACTAGGTAAGTTGCAAAGCCTCAACTTCTTTAATTTTAGCTATAATTATAATAATAATAATTATAATTATTTTCTCTTTTGTACTCAAGTTACCACCCCCGATACTGACTGATAAATTAAGTTTAACCTCTATAGTTCTGAAGCTGGTTCTAAAACTAGGGATGTTATAAAGGTGGCAATAAAACCACCTTTATAACATCCCTAGTTTGTACCATGAGTTTCAGTTGCTACAATTATGTTTGGTTGTCTCATGCTGTTGAATAAATCTTAAGTTTGACCAAAAAAAATTTGCAGAGTAAAACAAAACTTTGTTTTGCTGACTGTGTACTTGGGCATCTTTTCTACCTTTTTTGCTTCTTTGTCATTGAGCTTAAAAGTATGACAGTAGAAATGTTTTTAAATGATAAATGGCCTTTGACATCCATCTTGCATGATGCATATTAAATGTTGAAACCTCCTTTAATATTTTCATTGAATAACAGTGTTCCATCCTATCCCCCCCCCCCCCTCCCCTACCTCCAAAAAAGGTGATTTTCAAGTTATAGTCGCTTTTTTTATGAATTTGGTTGGCTAGTCAGGTATTTGACATAATTCAGTCTGGTAAACTTTAGTTTTAAGGACTTTTTTTTTTTTTTTAAAGTCAGTCGTTACTTTTTAAGGGTTAAACCCCCTCCTCCTCATTTTATTTGTAGAATCGCCTTAGTTCTTTTTTTCATTCGCTCATTTAAATGATTTTCAAAAAAACTTTTTTGATGCTCTTTCACAACAAATATTTATCTCCTTATTATTAAAATCAATAATATAATTTGAACAGCAGTGTAGAGTATAGAAATATTTTCAAGTATTATTTTTCTACTTCATCTCTTTTATCTTTTTCAGAAATATCTGAAGAAAATTCTACATAATTATTGGCTTCATTAACATCATTAATGATTAAGTAAAATTCAGGGTTTCTGAGCTTCTTACTAATGTAAATTATTAATGTAATTATTGTTGTGTTGTTTCTTTTTTTTTAAGCCCACAAGAAAAACTGTTGTTGGTCTTGTAGGAATTTCTTGTCTTGAAAGTTGGTAAAGCTAGCAAAAATTTTAATAGTTTCGCTAGCTTTACTAACCTTTATTGTTATGGGAGCTCTCTGCAATCAAATAGCACTAGAAACATTAACATTATTGTTAATGTTAGCAAGCATTGTGTAGTGAGAATTAAAGAAAAGACTTGATGGCTTTATTAAACACACTTTCACATCAAATGCACTGAAACAAAAGTAATTTTTAATCTTCAAAGATTAAAGATGACCTTATGATCTCTGATGCCGGTAGTGATTTTTTTACTCATGAAATAACGTGTATATAAAAAATAATACTTGAAAATATCTCTATACTCTACACTGCTGTTCAAATTATATTGAATTTAATGTAAAAACAAACTAATAGTTATTACAAATTTCATATGTGATATATATTATAAATAATTTAAAATAAATATATTAGTAAAAAAATACTAGTTGTTTTATCTACAAATTTATTATTATACTAATTCTTATCTTATTATTGTATTATTGTACATATATATTGTATTAATTTTTTTCAAATTACTTAGCACCCATAATTGCCAACAAACTTCATAATTGCCAACAAACTTGATGGTTGAGCAGTGCTGTTAACTGTTAATTAATATAAAAATGTGAGAATCTATTTTTATGATAATCAACCTATCTGAAAGTATAAAAAATTTTGTAATCATTTAAAACAAAAATAAATTCATAATAAAATTCTGAAGACAATAATTAAAATAAGCAAAATAAGACTATATCATCTTTTGTGAGTTCATTCTTTTATGTGAATTTATATCTTCCTTTTATGTGAATTCATATCATTCTTATATGAATGTGAATTTACATCAGGAAATAATAAACACTTGATTATTTTGGTAAAAACAAAACTTTTAATTTTAAACAAAGTGTAAATACAGAAGAGCATTTATTTACTGCTAACCGCGTTAAAGATTATTTTGTGTGAATAGTATACTTAACACTTGATTGATATGAAAAAATTAAATAGATAAAATAAAATAGATAGAAAAGATAAAATGCAGCCTAAAAAAATTTTTTTGGATTTTTTTAATAAAATACTATATATATATATATATATATATATATATATATATATATATATATATATATATATATATATATATATATATATATATATATATATATATATATATATATATATATATATAGTATATAAAATACAGTCAGAAAATATAACAGTAAATACTATGGGTATAACATCTATAAAAATAATTGTGAAAAACTAAATAAACCTTTTTTTATACATAGTCATCTTCCCAAGGTCTAGAGGACCACTATAGTTTGAGAGGCTACTCATTCATTTCAGTTGTTTTTTTAATGTTTAAAAAAAGACTTCATTTAAAAATATATATTTTTGAATATTTTTATTAAGAAATATATTTTTTTTTTGTATAAATATAGGAATATTTTTATATAATTATTTGACAAATCAAGGTTCAAATTAGTCATTTTGGAATTTTACTTTTATACGCAATTTTATTACAAGGACAATAAAAAATTTGTGTTTTACAAATTAGGGTTTATAAAAGTCAGTTTTATTAATATACTTTTTTTGCAGTTTGTTGCAAAAAAAAATGCCAAATGACGTGAAGTCCTTGATCAAAAAGTGTAAAATAAGAAAATTATTAGTTTTTTAATTATATGCACACATTTAATAACAATTTGTCACAATATTTCTTAAGAAGTAAAACTTATAAAATACAACATATAAAAGACAAACTTTTTATAAAATATTTGTGGGAAGAATTTGAACTTAAGTTATTAATCTAATTTTTCACAGTGTGGTTAATTAAGGTGTCTATTTTTATTTATGACATTAGTACATGGTTATTTAGTTACTTGACAAAGTTTGATGGAATTATTCTGAAATTTGCTAATAAAAGACTATACATTATTTATAATTATATTTAATATAATAAAAAATTTTCAATTAGTTACTGTAATTTATTTTTCGCAAAGTTACTTTTTAAATTAGTTAATTTAAATTTTCAATTCTTCATATTAATTACTGTTGTGAACTTATAGGTTGGCAACCATTATATTTCTAATTTTCATCCTAACATTATCCAATTAAACCAAACAAAGTTTTCACTTCAACACATATGTAATCTTGTTTTTTTTAAATATTAACTTTTTTTTTGTTGTTGTTAACATTAATGACTTGCTGGTTTGTCGGTTTTTTATATTTTTTAAAAAAAGTAACAGAAAATAACCTCAAATTTTGATTAATTTTTTTTTTTAAAGTTTTTCAGTTTTATTTGTGGAAGCAATAGGGCTTGCTTTGTAAGCAAGAGCTATTGAATTTCATCTTTGCCATATCTCTGATAGTACTCAATAAAATTAATACAGCTCAAAAAAGTATTGTAAATATGTTTACTTTATTAAACAAATAAAATGATAATTGCTTTTGCTTTTTTGGTTAAAAGTACAAATGCTGTTATTTTCGTGAACATATTTGTTGTTTTGAATGTAAATAGACTACTGTACATACTGTAACACAAAATATATTTTAAATTTCATTTGTTTAGTCCTTTGCAGCACCTTCTTCAGAAGTTCTATTACCTGATCCTTTGCCTGAACCATATATTCAACCAAAGTATACATTGGTGTTGGAGCTTACAGACATTCTTGTTCACCCAGAATATGATGTATTATTTGATTACAGTTTTTAATAGGTGGTTATTTCTCTTGGCTGAAATACATATTTGTAAATTATTTTTAGAGAAAAAGTGGATGGAGGTTTAGAAAAAGGCCTGGAGTAAAACAGTTTTTGAGCTCACTTACAATGCCTCTTTTTGAAATTGTTATTTATACTCATGAAAATGGTTTTGTAAGTTTTTTAAAATCCCATTTTCTTTATATTTCATATTTTTTTATATTTTATATTTTAATATTTCATGTATATTTTCTTTATATATAATTGGCCCATTAGATAGGGTGACCATTATCCGGGTTTTTACATACGATAGGGCAGCACTAAAGTAATTTTAATTAGATTAATGCTGCGCTCTCCTGCAAAAAAAACCAGGACAATGGTCAACCTACCATTAGATATATTTAGAATATTGTACATTTTTAAAATCTTAAAAAAATTTAAAAAGTTTTGCTTTTAGTTTATCTGTATATCAGAAAGTTATCTTTATTTGAAAAAATTAAAATTAAGTAAAAAAAATTTTTTTCGGTAATGTCTGTTATATTGTTTAATTTGTTTAAAATTTGTATAATTATGCATTTATTTTTAACAATACTAACATTTACATATTTATATTTTATGTATTTATTATCTATTTTATATAAATCTTCAAAAATAATAAATCAAAAGTTCAAAATTAATCTTTAAAAATAAAATAAAAATATTCAACAAAAAAAAGTAAGAATAAAAAGTATTCAACAAAAAAAGAATAAAGTAATTAGAAAAGGATAAAATATTAAATAATTTAATTTCAATAAACTAAAATTAAAATTTAAAGTGATAAAATAAATTACTTTAATAAAGAATGTATATTCACCCCAGTGCCACACACACACACACACATGCACACACACACACACACACACACACACACACACACACACACACATCAAAAATTCCTTTGTCTGTCACTGTATATATGTTGAGTCAATTAAGAATACTTTTTTTTTTCAGTTGTTGTTAGTAAATTTTATTTTTAAAAGTTTGGTAAATTTGTTCAAATTAATTAGAAGTTCAAGTTTTTACAGTTAAAGAAAAACTTTTGGCTTAATAGCATGTCTTGATTCAAAAAACCTTGATTATTTTAATTATTTAATTTAGTTAAATATTAATTATATTTAATAATATTAATGAGTTTAAGTAAAAATAATAGTAATTTACATATTATGATATATTAAATAAATATTAGAATATTCACTCAGTAATATTTTATTAGACCAAAACTTAGTAATAATAGTTGATGTTTTAAAATTTAAATAATTTATTGAGCTAAAAAATAATGATCTAGCATTTTGCAAACAGCACAATGTTAGACTATTGTAAAACAAAATAATGTTAGACGTAACATAAAATTTAAAACTAGCTGTCTGAACCCTTTAAATACGGGTCATAACAAGTCTGTTCAACACAGATCTATTTTATACTTATTCTTTATATGGTCACTTTACACTCACTTTACACTTTATACTGATAGTCACTTTGTTTTCAATACATCAATGTTTTTATTTTTCTTCATCATGTTTTTTAATAAACAGTAAAAAAACTATTCACTTAAAAATCTTAAAAACTTAAAAAAGTTCATTTAAACTTAAAAATTTGATTTTAGATTAACAACTAAAGTTTCTTACTTTAAAACACCATTTATAATAAAAACGGGGAGAAGGAACACATAATTTTTTTTTTCTTTTTTTTGGTATTTGCTATTAGAGCTTAATAGAACCCTGAACCTGTTTTCTTTTTTTTTTCTAAAGAAAAAGTTTGAATATAATATCTACTTTAGGAAAATTGTCTCTTTAATATCTTAGATGTGCAATTTACCTAATTGATTACATTAAAAATATTAATAAAGCAATAAACATTAATATCTCAAGAATAATGTTTATGCTTCATGAATTTAAGAAGTGAATAATGTCTTATTAATTAACCATTTATACATTCTTTAATAAAGTAATTTATTTTATCACTTTAACTCATTATTTATTTTGAGGACAATTGCGTGAAATCCCTCAGTGATTTTAAAAAGTTATAGTTATAAATTTTAGACTCTCCCAATGAAACCTCTCCCCCTTATGTTAATTCGGCGGGTGAAAAAAAATATTTTAATTAAAAGTAATCAAGATTGTAAATAAAGAGGACCTTTTACTAAAATAATAAAATGCAAAATAAAATGTTTTATATATTTACTTATGTAATTATATATATATATATATATATATATATATATATATATATATATATATATATATATATATATATATATAGACACACACACACACACACACACACACACACACACACACACACACACACACACACACACACACACACACACACAATTAGCAAAATGTCAATTACTATGAAAAGGAACAAAATATATAACTTTTTGGCTAATAAAAAAAACATAAGTTGTTTAGAAAAAGAAACAAAATATTTCTTTTTAACAAAATTCGTTTATGAAAAAAACAATACAAAATTCATATTTATAAAAAAGAACAAAAAATATCTTTTTAAAATAAAACATTAGACAAAACAAATTTTTATTATTTACAATTACTTTATATATACAAAATAACAAAACAAAATAAAAAAAGAATTTTATCTAGTAGATAGAAAAAATACAAAAATACTAGTTATAAATGTTTCATCCCCTTATATTTTGCTTTTTAAGAGGGTCATTCTTCCAATAAAGAAAGGTGAATTTGCCACAAAATTGGACCCACACTCTGTGCTTTATAGGACATAACATGTAAACACTACAATTCAATTTACCTTGGCTATTGTTAATGCTGTTACTGCCATTGTTACTGCCACCAATGTGACAGCTGTTTTATAATACAAATAAACAAATACAAATAAAAAAAAGTTTGTTATTATATCCTTAATGTTTCAAAATGATTGTTTGTTTAAATATAAACAAACAACAAAAAAAATCTGCAATGAATCCTTCATTATTGTTATCTAGGTAATAATACTGAAATAAATAATTTAGTGAAATACATAATATGAAATATATAAGCATATTAACCTATTAACAGTCCCGTGTTTTTTTTTAATACAATTGCTATTAGTCCAGCTTTTTTTTTTTAAGTAGCCTCTAAATGTCCTGTGTTTTTAAAATCATGTTTTTTTAAATATATTAATGCACAAAAAACCCAGCAATTCACTTACAGAAGTACAACATTTATATCATTTTATCAATGGGCAAGATTTAGCAAATTCTCATAAAAACAGAATAACACAATCATTATTAGAGAATATTACATTAGTTTCTAAAGCAGTGTTACAAATAGTCAAAATCTGAAAGATACTCAATGCAAAGACAACAAAGCTATTACACAAATTAGCGAAAGCACAATTAACATTACAAATTATCGTTGTTATGTGACCAGAAAATAAAGTTATTTTCACCTTAGTTGTGACTAATTAATTTTTTTTTTTTAATATTAGCTAATTGGCAACAGTAATTTTCAAAAAATTAAAGTTTACTAAATTAGTATGGTGGAATGTATGGTGGAATTGGAGTTACACCTGGAAAAAAATCATATAAAGTTAGGCTTCTATGCATAGGTTACTTAGGATGTCAGCAATGACCAAAAAAAAAGCCCGGTTTTTTGAGAACAGTAAATGCCATTTTGGGCCTATTTTTCAAATACAAATTTGGGCAAAATGACTAATTTTTTTGTATTGCCAAAATTATTAGTTATATATACAGGGTTCGCACTGTACTAGGAAATCCTGGAAAATTAGTTAATTTTGACTAAAGTCATGGAAAACCTTGAAAAGTCAGGGAATTTTTTTTTCTATAATTTATTTATAAACAATGGCAACTTTAAATATGCTACCTGCTACCTAGCGAGCAAGCTTGAATCAGACAGATGTTCCAATGTTACCTCACATCAATGGTGATCTTGTGCAGTTGATTAAGAATAAAATCAAAATAAAGAGAACCATTTGAAACCCAGTGAAATTGGTATTGGATATTTAAGAATCTAAAATTCAATGCATGCATAATTTGATTTTAGCTGCTGAAACGTTATTTAAAAGATATCCGCTTGATTCTGTGGTTGTTAATACGAGTGCTTATTTGCTACCAAATTTTTATGCTCAGATCATACCTGAATAAAAATGTCAAACAAAAACATTGCTACATTATCTTATCTCACTTAAGATATTAATTGCTTTTTATTTTGACAAAGTTATCAATCAGTTTTCAAAGTTTATGTCATCAAAATTTGCAATGAATCGGGATGTTTTTATTGGCTATGGTTAAAAGAATAAACACCTTGATGATTTTTACTTCAAAGGCATTGACATTAAAAAGTAACCAGAGTTGTCATCTTTCATTAAATTGGTTCTGACTCTGAGTCATGGATAGACATTGATTGAATGGGGATTTTGTGTCAATAAGGATTTTGTTACTGACAATATATCAACTAATGGTATTGTTGGGCGGTTTGTGGGTGATTTCATGCTTACCAACAAACTCAACCCCCACATTTTTCAGACTACATCAGAAAAGAAAGTTGCCCTTAAATCTGCATATCAAAAATACCAACTCATTCTTAAGGATAAGAAGTCAAAGAATAAACATTACTCCTTAAAAAATTTCATTGAAGCTAGAAAAAGAGTTTGTCTTAAGTGTGGAACAAGCCAAAAAAGAAAACAATATATAATTGGTTAGCAAAGCAAATGACTTAAAAAGGAAAAGTGAGAAGAAAATGAAAGATGTTGCTAGGTTATGTTGTAGTGGTAAAGCACTTGTCTCATAAGCGAGAAGTTCCGAGTTTGATCCCTACCAAGTCCCTGGTATTACCGCGCTTAACTTGTTTCTCCATGCAGTTTTGTTCATCAAGGTTTGTGTTTCGGAGTTATAGAATTGAGAGAGGGTTGTAAACACAACTAAAATAATACTTTCTCGACTGTAGTGGTCTTCATGGCCTTGGAGAGGTGAATTGAAATGTATTATATATGTATTATATATAGGTTGCAGCTAACAATAAAAGAGAAAGTAACTGAATTAACAATAGTTGCTTTTTGACCATTTATTTGTTGATATAAAATATTATTTTTGTTGATATTTATGCAAATATGATTTGTTGAAAACTTTAATTGTTTTTTGCTCAATAAAAGACTTCGCTTTAATGTTCTTTGTGTTTAATGGATCACATATGATAAAGAAGACCTTTTTTAATTGTTTTCTTTAGGAGGATTATGACAAAAGTAATTTGAAAACTTGTCAAGGTTTATTATATCCATTTTGATTTTTGTATAGCTATTTTAAACAAGTTAAACCAGAAAGTTGCTTTGCCCAATGGCCTTTCTAAACAGACAATGCGTTTTAGTTATATATAATTATATTTGTTTGTTTTTGTTTACTCGAATTTAGCTCATTGATTCCTTGTCAGTTTCTGTTTTTAGGCCCTGTTTCAGCTTGTTTAAACAACATCTGTTTAAACCTTTGTATTTTCAGTTGATGATGTTTTTAATTAAAAGATCTAGATCATGTGCAATTTAATAAATTAGTCTGGCTATTGATGCTCAATATATTTTTTAATATTTCTAAGCTATGTTTTGTTATACTTTGCTGTTTTTATCTGAAGATATTATTGGATTAGCAAGAGTACAGTAAAACAGTTAAAAATAGTGCTAACAAATGGCAAACCCAAAGTAGTCAACTATTGCACCAACTGTACAATAGTTGAGACAACTATTGCAAAGGATGTTGAAATATATTTGTGTTTTGATACAACTTTATAATTACATAAATATTTCATTTAATTTTTGTGTCAGTGAAGAATGATTTATAAAATATTTTATGTGCATAATTTTTAGATTTTCTTGAAGATCATCTGAAACTTATGTTTTTCTGAAAACTAGGATTTTCTTAGTGTTCATGACTATAGAGTCATCCATACTAATATGTATAATAAGATCCATATTAATATCCAACTTAACTAATAGCTAAGCATATACAATTTTAGCATTTTTATTACGGTAGATAGTAATTTTAAACATTTTATAAAAACCATTGCAAGTGTTGAAAATGATCAGAGAAATTCGTCTGATTTTTCAAAAAAGTCAGCAGGAAGTCCGGGAAAAGTTAATATAAATAATTGGCTACGAACCCGGTATATATCATTTGAAAGATAATTTAATGCCAAGTAAAATATTTTCTTATGCAATGTTTAAAATTGTATAGTTTGTGAGCTGCTCAAAGTAGGAATTATGTAGTCATAGTTTTTGAATAAAAATTTTATTTGAAATTGTAAGCTTGACATATTTAATTTAATTCATAACTTAAAATATTAGTGCTAGATCAAGGTGGGTGGGAGGGGGAACTATAGCTCTGGGCCCTTTACATTTTGTGGCTTTTTTTTAGACTTTTTTCACACTTTTGTGCAACTTCGCCATAATTGTGATAATATTTTGATATTTAAAACATGTCATCAAAAATATTTTTAAAGTTTTCTTCTTCCTCCTCGCTGTCGTCATTGTTTTCATGTTTTACCTTAATGTCTCATTTTATCTAAATTAAAATGAGATATTAGAATTTTTACTTGATGATTATTGTTTTTTTTATATTCAAGGTCATCCAATGACTTATATACAATAATTTATTTAAACTCTTTCTTTATAAATTAATCAACAGGTAATTTTAATTCATTAAAATTGTCTTACTGCGTTATTGTTGCATTCCATCCAATGGCAATTCACACATGCTGGCATACTCTACATGCAGTTTATCATTCTATTAATATGAACACAACATGTCTTGGAGGTTTGGTATACCTTTAAATATAAAGGCAATCTATCAAAACAAATATCTTATGATGCTTGTAGCAGTTATGTTTTTACGTCTACTAATTTTTTATGTTTAAAAAAAGAATAATAATGAATAGAAATGAATAGAATAATATGAAGTTATATTTCTTTCAAAAAATATAACTCTTTGAAAGCATTGACTAAGGATTTTGTAATTTCTTTGTCTGTTGCTTTTCCTTTGCCAAATATTGCTGAAGTGGAGTCAAACCCATTCCATGCATGAACAAAAAGCAAATGAACCTTGACATCCGCAACTTCTAATCGGCTTTTTTTAATGCTAACATTTCTTACCCTGTTACTGAAGAAAACATCATACAACTCTTTATTTCAGTGATAAAGATGCCTTACAAACAATTTTTTGAAAAGTAACCTGAGACAACATTTTACTGAGCATTAAATTGTATTTCTAATGGTATTTTTTAATAAAATATTATTTCAAAAAAAAAAAAATTTTTAATGATGCCAAAATTCCCACATTGAGCAGCTATAACTCATGAACATTTTTTAGACTTTGCGTAAGCAAACATTTCACTCTGAGTTTTTTTATCTTTCAAATGATATAAGGTATGCTATCGGAAAAATCTGCCCACCTTTCTTGATCAAAAAAGGATGTAAGAAAGCTTAAATGTATTTAAATCAATATATTTCTGAAAAATTAAGACTGTAAAGATTACATATTAATACGGAAAAAACAAAAACAAATTAAGTTTTACAGAAAATTCTGAGTTTCTGGACAGAGTGATTTTTGTAAGTTTTAGCAGCGTAATCCCATTTTTTCTTTAAATCTATAGCTGATTTTACTGTTTTTCTACTTAATTTCAATTTCTTTTTTATGATGGCCCAATATTTTTCAATAGGACATAATTCGGGGCAGTTTGGAGGATTCATCTTTTTCGGAACCAACATCACTCCATTATCATCATAAAACTTTTGAGCATCTTTTGAGTAATGTATTGTGGCTAAATCATGGCAAAACAATACTGAAGTACTTCTATGAGCTTTAATTAGTCCTTTTATACGAGAAAGACAACATTTCACGTATTCCGAAGATTTCATTGTGCCCAAACAAACATGAATTGGCGATTTTTTTGCTGCAAGAGCAAAGTGCCTGCCAAATCATTAATTTTTTTGAAAATTTATCAGTCATTACATACTTGTATTTATCACTCACATTTCTTCTTATTTTAGAAGCATAGTAGCACTGCCCAGGAGTTTGTTTAAAATCCATTTTAGCATAAGTTTTGTCATCCATCAAAATGCATCCATTATGTTTTGTTAACAAGTTGTCATACAACTTTCGAGCTCAACTCTTTGCGGTTGAATTTTGTTTATTGTTGCGATTTGGCATTTTAACTACTTTAAAAAACTTTGATATCCAAATCTCTGTCGCCATTTGTGTACAAAAAAATTGGAAACTTTCAGTTTTTTCGCTCGAAATCTATCAGATCAATCAGGATGTTCTTCCAATGAAGTCTCCAACCGTTCGAGAGCTCTAGGATTTGCTGTGCGTTTTTTTCGACCACTTCCTTGTTTTCTCTGAATAGTTTTCTGTTCTGTAAACCGTTTAAGAACATTATCTACAGTTCTTCTTGATATTTTTTTAATGATTTCGCCAACTTTCTATTCGATAAAATTGTATTTTTTAAGTGTTTGTCCACAATCAAAAATCTTTGTTTAGTTTGCTCAGTTGACATTTTGAAACTAAATTTTTTTTTAATTATTTTTTTTCTGCCAAAATGTTCTATTATACAAACACTACCACACACAAAAAAATAATTTCAAGAAACGACCGTTAACTAGCTTTACCACACCGCAAAAGGTAGGCAGATTTTTTCGATAGCATGCCTTATAGCTAATAATTTTTGGTGATTTAAAAAAATTAGTCATTTTGCTCAAATTTGTATTTAAAAAATAGGCCAAAAATGCCATTTAACTTTTTTTTTCAAATAACGAGGGGCTTTAATTTTGGTCATTGCTGACATCTTAACTAACCTATGCTCAGAAGCCCAACTTTATATGGTTTTCATCCAAGTCTGGGGGTATATTCAAATAAATCAACCATACTATAAATTAAAACCATATTTTAACAATAAACAAAGTAAACTAAATAAAGAAATAAAATAACAACAATAATAAGTGGACATGTTTGTAATACATAATCGTTCTAGTTAAACATAAAAGGCAAATAGAAAAAAATAAAGTTAAACATAAAAGTAAATTGAAAAAAATAAACTGCTACTTTCTAGTTAAACATAAAAGTAAGTAGAAAAAAATAAACTGCTACTTAGCAACAACTTAGTAACTAATCAAACCAAATTTTATTTTAAACACCCCATAAGTAACTATAACTTCATAACATTAATATACAAGCTATTAAACTAAAAATAAAGATAAATTATAAATTAAAATATCCGACTTGTAATAAGCTGTGGCACTAATAAAAATATTGATATTTGATTTTAACCATTTTGAACAAAAAAATGTTGAAATAGAAACAAAAGAAAAAGCATATGTTAAGTTTATAAAATGTTTGCAAAAGTAATATAAACTTTACAAAATAACCCTTTAAACATCACCAGACAATAACGCTGTACTAAATAAACTATTTAATAATTAGCCTCATATAAAACATAATCCAACATCTAACATATAGTTGTATAAAACCAACAAAAAAATAAAAAAACATTTATATATAAAATAAATTAATCACTAGCTTCTTTTACCTAAAACAGCCTGTTAAGATACAATTTCAATATATAATCTATAAAATAGGACATGTTTCATTAGCTAACATCTTAAAAACATAAACTTTTGTAATTCTAAAAACAAATTTAAAAGGAACAAAAGATGCATACTATTTATAAACCAATGTATTATATAGTAACAATAATTATATTCTATAATTAAATTATTTATGATAATGACAAGAGATTTATAAAGGTTTAAGAAGAGAAATTCAAGATAACCTAACCTTGTGTACATCGATACTGCCTCGTGGAATTTTAGATTAAGCCGTCTCAATAATCTATTTTGGTGGTTTTTTTAATTCTGTCATTGTTGCCCAATTGGTTCAGAAAACCTCAAAATTTTCTTATTACCTCGATATTAAATAATTAAAACTTCCTTTCATTTACAAAAAAAAAATTTAATAAAATGTTATATTTTAAATATAAAATTAGGATTTTATGTTTTAATTAAAAACATACTTTTTAAGATTTTATGCTTATAAAGTAGTTAAGGTCAGTGCATGAGAGGTTCAAATCCTCTGCTTGCTTTTTTTTTTAACTTTATTTAAATAATGCAAAACAAAACAATTCTATAGTTCTACAGATATTAAATGTACATAGTATATACTATTTTCCCTTATGCAAACTCAAGTTGTAAAAGCTTGAAAAGTAAAACTGGAAACTTTAAAAAAACTTAAAAATTTACATAATTTTGAATATAAATTAGTTAGACATTTTCTTATAAGGGGTTGTCCATAAATTAAATCATGCAAGTTTTGACCTTTCCATTTAAAAATTAGTTGTTCATTCAGAAATAAATTCACAATACACAATAAACACACATAAAACAAATTATCCACCACATCACACATATATTTTACTCTGCTGCAGTAAGTTTCTCTTAGAATAGTGATATGACTGTATTATTGTCTTTTTTGGATAATGAATAATCGCCATAACTATTGATTAGAAAAAGAGCACCTATTAAACAGATAATTTTTTCAGTTTGGTAGTTTATTTCCTTGGAAGTAACTGGTCAGCGAAAAGTATTCTTCTTTTGTCCGTTATTTATACAATTAACTCTGATCCCAGTTATAGATACCTAAAAGTATTAGCGCGACATTTTAAAATAATATATTATAGAATTTATGTTTTGATTAATTTTTTTTACATTTTGTAAAATAAAGTCTAATATAATGTTTTTCTCAAATTATTTTTACATTTTATTTATATTGCTTTTACTTTAGAGCACTGTTTTGTAAAACAACAAAAACTTGAAAACTAATATAGGCTTTGAATAATATTACCTCCACAGTATATCCAATATTCCATTGTTTTTCATATACAATAGAAACCCAATCATTCACTTTCCATACAAGACAAATTTCTTTTGCAATGTCGACGATGTCTTCCTCATATTTATTATCATCTTCATTGTCCCCTGTCTAATTACAGACGTTGTTTTCACCATAATTTCTTTGTTGATTTTGGCATTAATCTGACTATTTTCATCATTTTCTATTGTCGGCTCTACCAGGATGCCTTTTCTTTTCAGGTTACTAAATCTACAATATGCAGCAATATCAATTGTATATCTTTTTAAACATATGTAAACAAATACACAAAATTACAGTTTTTACCGAAATTTTAATTTCATATTTACAAAAGAACTATTTAACATTCAGAAACATAATCTAATCTGTAAAAGTTTTAACAGCAACAATGCCTACCTTGAAAATAAAGATCTTATCTATTGGCTATTTACATATTGATCAGGTGGAAGTTCCCTTCTCAGCTGCATGTGAACCTGCTCAGGGCTCATTTTATTACCTGATTCTTCTCCACAAATAAAGTATTTATACAACAGTGCTTTCTGTTGATTTAAAAATCTAAATGAACTTCGAACTAGTAATGCCCAATTAAAATAAAAATGCCCAAAACCTTGCCATACAAAAATGTTCATGCAATGTGGTTTGTCTTTTACAGAAATATTGTTAGAGAATGAAGAAATCAGCATATTTAGTGAAGTAATTTTCATCTTATGAACAAATGAGTTACGAACTTTATTCAGTGATGTTAATAATAATGAATATATTAAAAATTCAAGCAATTTGGAAGGGGTAACTTCCACTGACTGCTTGATACTTACAAAAAATGACTCTTAAAATATTATAGGATTAATAGTTGTAATTACGTTTGTCTAAATATTATACTTATTTATACATTAGCTTTTCAAGAATTTAAATTGCATAAAAGTTTTTTTTGTTTATAAAATTGTTGTATTATTTTAAATTTTTTTTTTTTTTTGATAAGATTTTTTTTCTAAAGAGTTTTCCTCAAACAGTTTTTAAAGTTTATAAAGAATCATTTTATAATAAATTTATTACTAATGATATGATAGGAAACGTTTGTGTAAGAAAAAAACTTTTTTTTTTTTTTTAGAGCTCTGCACCAGTTTGTGAGGGTTTAGATCCAGATGGATACATTATGTACAAGTTGTTTCGCGATGCAACAAGTTATATTAATGGTACTCATGTAAAAGTATGTTTTCTTAATATTATTTTACTTCATTTAAAGCATTTTATTTATTTCTAATGGTATATTTTATCTTTTATTATTAAATACAGTGTTGACCAAATTAATAAAAATCAGTCACAAATAAGCAAATTTTTGACAAATCATTCTTATTCACTCCCAAAATTACTTAAAATTGCAATCAAAAAGGTTGTTCATATAAAGTTCAGTACAGAGATTATCTAGTATTTGGTGAAGGAACCTTTAATCTTCAGAAGTGTTTGTATTATTTCTGGCATAAAGTGAACCAGAGATGTGTAGATGCCAGTCAATTCAACTTTTCTTGTCCATGAGTTAGTAATCTCTTCTATCAACTGTTGTTTTTTTGTGATCTTTTTCTTTCTCATGTCAGCTTTAAAAATCGATTTTTGAGAGGATTTATGTTTGGGCTATTGCCCGGCCTCGGTAAAACGTCAATACCCTTAGAAGTCAGATACTGGGCAACTTTACACCCCTTATGCAAGGTGCTCCATCATGCATAAAAATTAAATCCAACACTCTGCAATTTCTTCTTTGCAGCCCACTCCTTTAACTGTGGAGCAAGACGCTTCTCCAAAACAGTCTGTACTAGTCTTGTACTAGTCTTTAATCATGACGTCATAGTAACGAACTGGATCAAAGATTATTTGGTGGCCAATAACTCTAATATTGAAATTTCGTAAATTGTATGATGTTTTTGATTTTCAACCGACAATTTTTGGTTTTTATATTTACACCTAATAAAAACATGTGCTACTAATTTTCCAACCTACTTTGACCTACTGAATATTCAACCTACTGTATTTTCAGTTTTATAACTACGCATACGGTAAAATAGTATTTTATATATTTTGTTGTTGATTTTTGGTATTGATTTTGATACGAGTCAAATTTGTTCCTTGGCGCAGTGGTTGAAGCGCTGTCTTTAGAATCGGGAGGTATAAGGTTCAATAAATGCTTGGAAAACTTAATTTAAAAAAAAAATCGTAGTTTAAAAAAAACAACGTTGAAAACATTGACCAGATAATCGGTTGAAATATAATTTATTTTAAATCGATTGAAAATATAAATTAAGTCGAAAAATAAATCGGTTGAAAATAAAAAAGACTATAATCGGTTGAAAACAATTTAGGCCTCAGTAGGTTATCTAAAAATTAGTTCCACTTTTTAGTAAATGTTCTTTTTGTAGAACAACTTAGTATGTGGAGTTTTTTGTAGGTCTACCTGGCGCGGATTATTTAGCACGCTTTTTGCGGATTATTTTTAATTTATTAACAAATGTGCAAAAACAAAGTGACTGTATGCGACTTCAATTAATTTGGCCAACAATGTATGTATTTGCGAATATTTTTTTTTTATATGTTTGAATTTAGGATCTTTCCAAACTTAATCGTGACATTACAAAAGTAATTTTAATCGATTGTGACCCAAATGCAAGTAGTTTACAGCCAAGAAACTCTTTAATACTGAAGAAATGGGAAGGAGATCCTAAAGATACAACATTATTGGAATTGATTCCTTTGCTTCATAGTAAGATTTTTTATCAAACCATTACGCTCTACTTGTTTTATCAAATTTAAAAAATCAATTCATTCTTAGCTATTGCTATGTCAAATGTGGACGATGTCAGACCTGTACTTGATTTTTATCGCAATGAAGATGATGTAGTTGCAGCTTTTCGACGAAACCAAGAAATTCTTCTAAAACAACAAGAGGAGTTTAACAACGCTCATAAACAGCAGAAAAAAATTAGTGGAAGTGGATTAATTGGAAGTTTTTTTGGACGGGTAGTTAATTATATTTATACAATTTCTTTTTTGATTTGTTTTCACATTTTCGTCTAAATGAAATAAATGGTTCTTTACAAAATTATATTTATATATATATATATATATATATATATATATATATATATATATATATATATATATATATATATATATATATATATATATATATATATATATATATATATATATATATATATATATATATATATAATTTTGTAAAGAACCATTTATTTCATTTGTTTCATTACAAAATTATATATATATATATATATATATATATATATATATATATATATATATATATATATATATATATATATATATATATATATATATATATATATATATATATATATATATATGTTGGTTTTTCTTTAGCGTTAAATGGTGATCTTTTGATGGCATTAAATATCCAACTTAAATATTCCAATGTTTGCGATATATTATCATATTTCAAAGTTGTCTAAGCGATATTTATTGATGCTCGTAGACTAAAATAAATTGAATCGATCATTATACAAATGCGATGAAGAAATTATGAGGATTATTACCAACAAAGATGACTGGCAAAAATTCACTAAATTTTTTTTATGAAATTATTACAATGGTTATACATTTGTAAGTAGATTTTTGGCTAAAAACGTTTTATTTGTTCTTGCAAGCAAATGCGTGATGTGTTTTTATTCCGAGATTAGATATTATTAGAAGGCAATTTAATTTGAGTTGTTTTTTATTCGGTCAAACTGATGGCTTCAACATGGCCTGAAATTTTTGATTATTGGCTTAAAAAACTTCATCGATATTTTATCGTAATACTTTTAAATGGAATTTTTTTTTTTTATTCTATAAGAAGTTTTTAAAAAAATGGATCTGTATGACTTGGTTATACATTTTCTCTCAAAAAGATTATAAAAAATCAACTTTTATCTGTTTTAATCCAATGATATTGATAAGAGTTTTAAACTATTCAAAAAAATATTTCAATTTTTGCGCAATTTAATATTCTTCGATTGTTATTTTATTACCTTTTAACTTCGTCTTTATTTGATTGGTTTCTTAGAATTCAGATTTTTTGTTTATATTGTTTTAAATGTTCATTTCAACCTACTTTTTTATAATTGTTTCATTTAAAAGAAAAAAATTTCACACGTGTAAACCTTGTCTTAGTTTTAACTTTACTCTGTGTTAACGCATTTGAAGAATTATTTTTTAATAGCTAATTTAACAGCAGTCATTTACAATTTTAAAATTTCATTGCGAAGTCGTGTGATAACAAAACCAAATTAAATTAAGCAACAAATAATGCTCATAAATCATTTGCGCAACCTGATATTTTGCTTGTTTATAATTACATATTTTTAACGTTTTATGAAGAAAAAAGTTTTAGGCAAAGCACTTAGGATAGCACTTAGGCCGCTATCGTAAAAAATAATATAGGCTGAAACAGTAGGTAAAAATAGGCGTTTTTGCGATAGTTTATTTTTAATCGCCCAAGTTCAATTGAACCTATAAAAAAAATCAGTAAAACTTAGGATCTCAAAATTCCAGTGCAATGAGAACTCTATCTAGTACATCTAAAAAAACACTAAATGTTTAGCTCAAGTTATTTTTAGAATCTTTTTATGTCACGGCTTGACAATTTTTTAACAAAATTTAAAACTGCTAAACTGAACCCACAATTGAGTTTTAATCAACTTTAATGACCCAGATTATACGGCGACTTACTTTCTGTGACGTTTTTTACAAAGACTGCAAAATATAGGTATTGGCATAATATGGCAATTAGCCGGAGGAGGATAAACCACAATACCAAAATATAGGTATGTTTTCTTGATTAAAAAAAGTAATTACAAGTTATAGGTATGCTTCCTTAATTAAACCTAATTAAAAAATCCTTAATTAAACTTAATTAAAAAAAGGTTTGAATTAAGACCCACAATAATTGGCTTAAGCCAGTTATGTGTATAGTAACGTATTGCACCTTCTAAAGGTGGACAGGATTGCACACGATGTTAAGGTAAGTTTCCACTCATCCGTTTTTTCACGGGAACGGGATAGGAAAGGAAAAAATAATCACGTGAGCATGCGTAGTTTTCCATCAGACATATTAAAACTTATACTACGCATGCCTACGTGATTATTTTTCCCGTCCCTTTCCCGTTCCCGTGAAAAAACCGGATGAGTGGAAACTCACCTTAACATCGTGTGCAATCCTGTCCGCTTTCTCTATGTTATCTTTCTAACTCGACTACTTCTATCTTTCACTCTTACAATCTTAGTAATGTGGCCTCTGTATGGCAACTAGCCGGAGGAGGATAAACCACAATACCAAAATATAGATATGTTTTGCATAGACAACATTTGGAGGATGAATGCTCAGATATCCTGGAGGCTCTCTTTTGGGATACATAGAGCCACTCTAAGGGATAGTTGTAACTCCATTGAACCTTAAATGTAATACGTGCATCTCTATAACTACTGTGTCCATAGCGTTCTCTACTACAGGCCTATTCATCATGGAACCGGATTTTTTTGTGCAGGCCTACTTTTTTACGGCAAAAAAGATCCACGTTTAGAGCAGATAAATTTTTTTTTTTTCATTTTGTGCTTTTTTTTATTCTTTTCTTAAACATTTTAGTAAATCGTTGTACAATAAAATCGTTACCATTTAAATAACAAAATCATACAATAAGTACTAAGTAAAAGATAATATAGTTATACAGGTATTTATAAATGCCATGTCGTTCATGATATATAAGTAAATAATGGAATATAATATCATGCTAATAAACTTATATAATTTAAACATGGAATTTCAGATTTAATTTAAAGCGAATAATATATTTATAAAATCTAGATTAAATCATCATGCCAAATAAATGTGTATGCTTGTCACACCAACTATCAAAGTGAAAAAAAAAAAAAAAAATATATATATATATATATATATATATATATATATATATATATATATATATATATATATATATATATATATATATATATATATATATATATATATATATATATATATGTGTGTGTGTGTGTGTGTGTGCGTGTGTGTGTGTGTGTGTGTGTGTGTGTGTGTGTGTGTGTGTGTGTGTGTGTGTGTGTGTGTGTGTGTGTGTGTGTGTGTGTGTGTGTGTATATATATATATATATGAAGACTCCACGGGAAGAAACGGCAGGGTCATATTTTTTTATTTTGCGATAACTTATTTTTAAACTTTTAAACCTATATAACTTTTTTATTCTTAGAGAAAGGATTAAAATTTTTAAGATATATTACAAAAAAAACTAATTTTTTATGCAATTAAAGTTGTATTTCTAATTTAAATATAATAGTTATAGACTTTCTTTTTAAAGTGAGGTTTTTTATGGACTTTTATATGCCTTTTTTTCCCCGGTAAAATGTCTTTTATTATTTTATTAGTTTTTAGATCAAGTATAAACCTAAAATATTAATTATTTTTTATTAGCTTATAAATAAAATTAGGCAGAAGCTAATTTTACAAAACAACCTCACCACCAAGACCTAATATTGACCCTTAAAAAGTCTAGGGGATTGAACTAAAATTAAAAATACTGTTTAGAGTTGATATTTTCGTTTAAAAAATAATTATAGTTCTCGTTAACAAAAGGCTTCAATTTTTGTCGTTGCACGAAAATATCACTTACAGTCAACTCTCGATACCTTGAATACTTGATATCTCGAACTTTTTTGAATCCAGTCGAACCCTTATTTATGTATTATACTCTCGATAACTCGAACATTCTCGAACTAATTTATCTCGAACTAATTAACATCTCGAGCTAATTAATCGTTCCCTTTGACATCATCGTGATGATGTCAATCAGGCTTTTTTTTAAATGTGCACATTCATTCCGGGAATGAATTAATAGTAGATGGAAAGTATTTACTTTATGATTTTCTACACCTCATTAAAAATATTTATAATCTTTGGTTAACTGAAAAAACTCAGAAATTATTATTCGGCGATAACGGAGTAACCAAGATTGCAAAATAGACTCATTTAAAGCAGCTTTACAATGCAGAATTTAGAAGCTTTCTAAAGTTATCTGACCTGAATGAAACTTCTATTTCTCCTAAACCTGTTGAATAACCGTGTATATTGACGGTTTTAGGAGCATTTTCTGAAAAAACTTATGCTACTTTTTCGCAACATACTGACATGATTCATAGTGATGTTAACAACATAGCTATATTTATCATTAAAGTTATTATCTATTGGAAAATTTTAAATGTCAAAGCCGTTGGTGCTGATACAAAGCATTATGATCCTTTGCAGGCTGTTACCAATAATCCTGATGACAACCGTTCAAATTTAATACTACAATTTGGTAATATGGCACTTAAAATGGCAGGTCCTAAAGATAAACGTTTTAAATAGCTTTCTAAAGATGCTGCAACTTGTATACATCAAACTTGTTATGGACTAGTAGATTTATGTAGATATTTACTTAACACTACGCAAAATTATGTACTTCACGGTCAATTTACATCAGATCATCTGGAAAAAGAATATAGTATACTATATTTTCTCAGTGTTTAACAAGTTATTGAAAAATTGCATATCAAATATGCAACTTTAGTTTTGAAATTGTAGATACTGACAATTTTAATGTAAAGTCTGATCATCAATAAGCATTATGCCAATACAAATTGTCTGAAGACTGCTGCGAAATTCTTGATAACTTGCAAGATCTGGAATCTTCTAGTGCTAATGATGTCAAAATATCACTTATTCACATTGCTGGTTATGTAACACAAGATGGTAAGAACGAACTGATTATGAACTTTTAGATCAAACAACGTTCTATTATCAGAAGTATGGTCAGTTTTTTAAACTTTGTGGATTGTGAAGAATCAAAAATTCCAACTGATAATTCGTGCCGATGGAAATTTTTTTGTTTTGTAATTTTTAAATAATTAAAGAAAATTTTGCAGAAAATTTTTAAGTAGTATTTTTATTTTTATGACCAGTATTAAAAGTATTAAAAATCTCTTAGAAGTCTACTTAATTGTCTACTATTTATAATATATACATAGTACACTATTTTATAAAAGATTTATAAACGTTTCATATAGTAGTTTTTTTTTCACAATTTTAAACAAAATTTATTTAATATTCTTTGTTTGGTTTAAAACATTTTCTACTCAATATAAGAAAATATCAATTTTGTATTTTAGATGGTAAAGCCAAAACTAAAGGTGAAATTATATAAATATGTAAACGAGTGAAATTTTGAATTAGAAAAAATTGCTTTGCGTTTTAGTTGCGTCATGACTGAATGCGACATTTATACAAAGACGAACCTGTGTAAACCAAGGTCCAGTTAATCGAGTTGATAGAATTGTATCAGTTTTGGAAAAATATCCATGTTTCTCTGATGTGGCAGTGGTAAGGTTTATTTTTATTTCTTTTGCAATTCATATCTTACCATTTTTGCAAAAAATATATGTAATAGTTTTTATATGTAATATATTTATCCTGTTTGATATATGTAATATATTTATCCTGATAAAATATCCCTTACACTTCCTTTTTTTTCTATTCAATTCAGATTTTTAGTGAGGTAGCATGTAAATGTAAATTTCCTGTAACAGTTGATTCTGCAAGAGATAGCTTCCCTGAAGAAGATTTATTTCTTATTATAAGAAATAAAGTTCGTAAAATAAGAAGAAAAATTATTGTAAGAAAAAAACTCAACAGCGATTCTTTAAAAAAGAAAAACTTTTTTTAAAAATATTAGGATTGAAACGCGAAAAAAATCGTATTTTTGGATAAAAAGTTCTGAAAACAATGAAAAAAAAAAACTTTCTTTAAAAAGAAAATAAATAAAAAATTAAGAAAAAATATTCTAGAAACAAGAACAAAAATTCTTATTTTATAGAAAAAAATTCTTAAAAACAAGAAAAAAAAATCTAACTTTAAGAAATAAATTCTTGTTTTAAGAAAAAAAATCTTATTTAAGAAAAAAAATTCTCAAAATAAAAAAAAAAATCTAGTTTTAAAAAAAATTCTCAAAACAAAAAAAAAAATCTAGTTTTAAGAAAAAAATGTTAAACACAAGAAAAAATTATCTTACGAGGCGGACAAGTTATTTTATTCTTGTTTTAAGACTTTTTTTGTTTAAAACAAGAAATTACAATTTTTCTGTGCAGAGAATTAAAAATACTTAAGTTTTAAAATTACGTTTTAACGAATTTATTATCTTTTTTGCAGGCCTCCACAAAAAAACCCGGTTGCGCGATGAATAGGCCTGCAATAGAGAACGCTACGACAGCGTTACTTTTTTTAATCTTTCATGGGTTTAACATGCTTCTTACTCATGCCATGGAAGTATAAAACAGATGGAAGTTCAACCGCATTGAAATTCTTCGGGACTATGCTTGTAACCTTTTGTTTCGTAAACAATAAGAAAACGACATCAAGACTGTACTTAAACGCTTAATCTTTATACGTTGACGCAAATAGATACGTTTATAATAGTTTAAAAATATAGTGTTTTGAAGGTTCGCCAATAATATTCAAGAAAAACATTAAAAATGGCGCAACGTAACGGCAAACAACAGTTTTTATATAAACTTTATATTAAATGAATGCAGTACTACAAGAATGAATGGAGTCATGATATACATGTAATAAAACTTTAAACTTAAGTTATTTAAAAAACAATTTTTTTGATTTTTTAAAAATTGTTTTAGTTGTCTTTTTTATCAAATGTCGTGTTATGACTTGAAGCAAGAAAAGAAGCTTAAACTAACATATGCTTTTAAAATCAAGTGGTTCTATTTAATTACCGAGTTTTAATAAACCTTTTGTTGAATAATTGCAATTACTAATGGTTAAAAATTTGCAGCATATCCCTAGAATGATTCATTTTTTAATGTTTTAATAAAGATCATTTCAGTGAATTTTGTTGTTTTTTTATCCAGTGAAACTTGTTTTTTTTTATTGTCGGTTACAAGCATACTCCCGAGACGACTTGAAATTGCTTTGATATTTGCGGCTCGATGAACCTCCATCTGTTTTATACTTCCATGCTCATGCTGAACGTCAAAAGAAATATTGTGAATGGTAGTTAGAAAAAAATTTTGGTGAAAATGTAGTTAAAGAAAAAGAATCAACAAGAAGAAAAGAAAGAAGACTTGCTAAATTTGAGACTCAACGAGAAAAAGAAAGGCAACGAAAGAGAAAGAGCATACAATAGCAGAATCAAAATCTGTAACTATTACATCACCCCCTTACAAATCTGCGAGCGATCTTAGAAAAGCTGTTAAGAGTCGGCTCTCTTAGCACTACCAAAATCACCCAAAAAGAGGGCTAAAGTTGTACAAAACCTTTTAACAAAAATGAATGAAATCTTTAGCTCAGAAAAAATACTTAGTGAAAATGTATTAGATACATTAACTATAAAATTGGTTATTGATTTTTACTAGCGTAATAACAGGTGCGTTAAGCACCCGGTAAAAGAGACACCATTGTAGTGAGATTAAAGAACAAGAAAAAAACTGTGCAAAAACGTTATTTATGTATGTTAATGAAGCTTATGCTGTTTTTAAAGGTGATTATCCTGAAGAATCAGTTGAAAAACCACATGTACTTTTGTTTAGTTCAATGTCAAGAAACGTTTGTTGATGTCCTTGAAGCCCTGCACAAGTCTGATTCAAATTTTCCATTGTATTCACATAAATTTCCTCTTAGCATTATATGTGATAGTGAAAACATGTACGGTCATGGCGCAGTGTTTAGAGCGCTTGCTTTATAAGCAAGAGATCCAGGTTCGAAACGAGCTTTGGACATATTTCGCGTCACAGTAAGGAAGGAGGCGTGAACTTTCTGGTTAAATGCACTTCCGCGGTGATTTGTAACAAAATAAAATAAAAAAATAAAAAAAAAGACATTTGTTAAAATAATATGTGTACAACATGCAAAGATACTGCAAAGTTTCATAATTTATATGTTTTGAATGAAACTGACAAGAATAAATGCATTATGTGGTACCAATGGGAAAAAGTTGCAGAAGGTAATGAAAAAGAATGTATATATATATTCTTTTTAATTACCTTTTGCAACTTTATATAACTAAATATATTTAAAAAATTGAAAAAAAAAGGTAGAGTTGATGATCTTTACAACACCTTTTCAAAATCTTTACCTTCATTTCTTTGGCATTATTTTATTAAACAGAAGCAATCAAAGACATATTGTGATCATAAAATCCAACTTCAAAGTAATCCAGACACAGCAGTTCTTCAAGTGGATTTTGCTGAAAATTTTTCAACTTTGTGGCAAGATGAAGTGCAGTCAGCACATTGGCACAAGAAGCAAGTTACTGTATTTACTGCTGTATTTTGGTACCAAAGTTCATGCTCATCAGCTGTCATAGTTTTATATGATTTAAGCCATTCAAAAGAATCTATTCTTGTATTTGTTTATAACTTATTACCTAACCATATTAAATCAAATGTTAAAATACTACAGGTTTGGATAGACGAGCCGAGTAATCAATTAAAAAATTGTTTTAATGCATCAGTAGTACTCTGGTCGGAAGAACAGCATGATTTAAAATTAATCTGGAACTTTTTTGTTGCTTCACATGGGAATGGACCGGTAGATGCTATTGGTGGGACCGGTAGATGCTGTTGGTGGGACCGTTAAAAGAATAGCAACGCAAAAAATAAGAAACAGAGAAAATTTATAATAACTGATGCCATAACTTTTCATGAAGATGTTAAAAATGAGACTAATTTTAATGTCAATTTTGTTTCTATGGAAGATATTGTAAATACAATAAAAAAATTTAAAATTGATGAGTTATTTACAAAAGCACCAGCAAAACCAGGAATATTTGCAGCGCACTTGGTTCATAACAATAATGGGAAAATAGAAATGCGACCCTATTCAAGTGGGGGGGGGGTACGGCGCGGGGCCCCTTGCAATAGCTGCAGCAGGAGGTCTGGGGGGAGGGGTTATTGAACCTCTTTTAGAGGAGAAGAAAACCGTAGAGTTTTTTCTATTTCCCTATTTTTAATGAGTTGAATGGTTTATAAAAGGTAATTCATTAAAAGTATGATGATTAGGTGGACAATTCAATGATCATTCTAAAGTATTTGTTTTTTCTACATCTAAACTATTTCAAGAAATAAATCTTTCTTCTGAATAAAAAGCATCAAAAATTACATAGATAAATCATACTACTCCTATTATAGAGATTATTGAACCTAGTGAGCTAATAGCATTTCAGGTAAACAAGCTATCTGTAAAATCTGTATATCTTCTGGGCATTCCTGCTAATCCTAAGAAATATTGAGGAAAGAAGGTTAAATTTACTCTTATAAAAGTAATTCAAAAGTGAATCTTACCGAAGGTTTCATTAATAGCAAATCCAGAAATTTTTCCAAATCAAAAATAAAATCCTCCAAACAGAGCAAATACTGCACCTAATGATAAAACATAGTGGAAATTAGCTACTACATAGTATGTATCATGTAATAAAATATCTAATGAACCATTGGCTAAAATTACACCAGTTAAACTACCTAAAGCAAATAAAAATATAAAACCAGTGGCTAATAACATAGGTGTAGATAAATTAATTTTTCCTCCATACATTGTTGCTAATCAACTAAAAATTTTAATCCCTGTTGGAACGGCAATCAGCTGATGTAAAGTAAGTTCTAGTATCAACATCCATTCCAACAGTGATGAGCTCAAACAATATAACCTAAAAAGGCTATAGCTAGTTGAGCATATATCATACCTAAATACCCAAAAACTTGATTTTTTGAACTAAAAATAGGAATAATTTGCGAGATAATTTCAAATCCTGGAACTACTAAAACATATACTTCAGTGTGGCCAAAAAATCAAAACAAATGTTGATATAAAACAAGATCTCCTCCTCCTCTCCTCCTCCTCCACCTGGATCAAAAAAAGTAGTGTTAAAATTTCTATCAGTTAATAACACAGTTATTGCTCCTGCTAAGATAGGTAAAGAAAGAAGTAATAAAAATGCTGTTATTAATACAGATCATACAAATAAGGGAAGTTTATCAAATGTTAAACCTGGTCTTCTCATGTTGAAAATAGTTTTAATAAAATTAATTGCTCCTGCAATTGAAGAAAACCCAGCACAGTGAAAATTAAAAATAGCTAAATCTACAGATCCTCTTGAATAAAGGTCCAGATAATGGGGGATAAACAGTTCAACCTGTTCCTGGACCTTGTTTTACTAAAGATGAAGTTAAAAGTAAAATTAATGCTGGAGGAAGTAATTAAAAACTTAAATTATTTAATCTAGGAAAAGCCATATCTGGTGCTCGTATTTATATAGGTACAAATCAATTTCCATAACCTCCTATTAAAACTGACATAACTAAAAAAAATATCATTACAAAAGCATGAGCCGTAACTATGACATTATATAAGTGATCATCTCCTATTACTCTTCCTGGTGCTGAAAGTTCTATTTTAATTAACATACTTAAAGCAGCTCCTATCATTCCAGAGAATGCTCCAAAAATTATTTATAAAGTACCTATATCTTTTTGATTAGTTGAAAATATTCAACGTGCGATTCAACTATACACTTATTTTTTGAAAAAATAAATAATTTTTTAATTTTCCTATTACTGGAATGATAAATAAAAAATAAAAAAAATAGAATTATAAGTAATTGTTAAAACAATTACTCCTTTCATTCCTATTGATAAAATAAAACTAGTTAATATAAAATTTGTAGAATATTTGGAACAAAAAAACAAAGCTAAATTATGAAAATTATGATAATCTATTAAATTAAAATTTAGAAAATCATTGTTTAAATGATAAGGTAGAAATACATGTTTGTTGATAATTTTTATTATTAATAAACTTAAAATAATTAAAATTATAGGAATTATATTATTTATATTAGAATTTTTTTGAATTATATCTAACATCATTATTACAAATAAAAATAATATTACTATAGCTCCTACATATATTATTATTAATAATAATGACAAAAATTCTAAGTTTAAATTAATCAATAAAGCAAAAGAAAAAAAAATACAGTTACTAATCAAAAAAAAGAATTAATGGGGTTTAAAGAATTAATAAACATTAAACACCCTAAAATTATTAAAATAGAAAAAAAAAAAAGAAAAATTTATTCATGATTGGATTATAAATCACAGGAAAAAGTTCCCTTTCCCCCACTATGTTACGACTTCTTTATCTTTTATGATCAAGGCGACGGGCTATTTGTATTAATATTTGCACTTATTCATTAAAACCTTATATTTTTAATTACTATTAAATTCTCTTTAAAATCAATTTAAATTGATTATCTAAATATAAATTTATATCATAATACTTATTGTAGTACATAATATCTCTTTTCATAAAGGCCATAATATTTGACTTGATTCTTTTAAGAATTATGCTTTAACTATAAGTTAAAGCTGAAGACAACCATGCAACACTTGTATTTTCAAGAAAAGCTAAGGTATTTCGCGGATTATCAAATTAAATTACAATTAATTAGAAAAATAAACAACCAAAATATTTGATTTTCACCTGTTTAGGTATACTGTTCAGATTAATTATTAACAAAAAGTTAATAATTAATCTGAACAGATTACAATTATTAACAATTTTCTTTTAGCTTAGGTCTTATCTGATATTTTATTAATTGAAATTTGAATGCTGCGCTGATTAACTTTATGAGAAATAATGTTAAACAGACATCTCTCTGTATTCAAAGTTTTTCAAATACTTTGGCCATTCCAAATTGACTTTTATTGAATTGAAGGATAGCACTGTTAACACATAACTGTAGAACTGACTTTTCTACAAATATTTGTTTGGAACATTTCATCCAGATTATATTATTGAGAGACTCATTGGCATTTAGTGTTTCCCCGTGGACTTATTCAGAAGCTCTTCATTTGAAAGTTCTCGAAAAACCTTTATTATTATAGGAAACATCTACACTGTTAAACTAATCCTTTCTTTGTGTTTATTATTTTTACTTTCTTATAATTACACCACAAATTATCTTCTGGTAGGCAGAACAAGTGTCGCTTATCTAAATTTGAAAAGTTTGTGCAATGGTGAAGGATAGCTAGTGATGTAAATTTTCCGGTAAAATTTTATTCAAAATTTACCGGTAAAGTTTACCGGTAAATTTTAATCGGAGAGGGTAAACTTTCCTGAGGAAAATTTTTTTTTTTTAAACTGAAATAAAAATAAGTGAGAGAAAAATTTCAAAATTTACTAGGCGGTAAATTTTCAAAATTTTCGGGTAAATTTACCGGAAAAATTTCCTGTAAATTTTCAGATAAACTTTACCTTCGCAACACTAAGGATAGCACCTGTTGACATTTGCATTGCATAAAACTTTTCATCAATTGCACAATTTACTTTTTAAATTCTGACACTTTCTTCACCGCATTCTTCTAATTTTACTTCCTCTTACAGTGATATTTGCAGTACTTACATTCTTTTTATTTACATTGTCGCAACATTCATTATCCACAAATTTACAAATCTACAACCACGACCATTAACACCCTTTCTTAATGACTTTTTTTGTTATTATGAAGATTTCCGATGTTTAAAGTTAAATAAAATGTTAAATAATTTTGACTTAGAATACATTAGAACAAGTAAATAGTTAAAAATAGTTAAAAATAATAACTAAGAAAGCCTGAATTCTGTGTGCTTTTTCAACAGCATAACTTTTAAGGTGAGCGAAAGATACTATGACTCAAAATGAGGTTTTGATTTTTAAAAAAACGAAGACCAGACATATTACTGATTTGGGGATAAATGTAGGAGAGTGCTGCTATATTGACTAATTTATCGATAGCATGCAAGGGAATGCTGCTACATCGACTGAGGGTTTGGGTTGGGGCAGGTGTAGATCAATCGATTGATGTAGATATTCTTTTAATAATTAAATATATAACAATTTGGACGTATAAAGCAACATTAAAAAAGCAAAAGAGATAAATTGCATAGAGTTAAAAAAGAAAAGAAATTAGTTGCTAAGGCCGTTGCTAGGCAAAAAAAATAAACCTACCTGTACAAAATCGTCAATACTGTAAAAAGTATAGAGTAAGATTGGTTAATTTCGCCACTAATTCTTTCAATTTAAATAACATAAAAACTAAAAATGAAAATCTTTTTATTGTAAATAATAATATTTTTATAAACTTTACATACTTTAATTTTTTATTTTTTTAAAATAAATTAGAACAGAAAAAATGGGGTAGCGAAATTACCCCAATAAAATCAAATTTAGAGGAATTTCGCCACCTATGTTATTTACAACATAAATTTTTATTTTAAATTATAAATCTTAAAAACACATTTACAATCAGTTAGATAAAAGAAATCTAACAATATTCAATAAATAAGGGCATGGCCATCGATACTAAGAGGTATCAGGGCATGTCCCCCCTCCACCTTTTTTACCTTTTTTTTTTCTTTTTTTTTTTGAAATGTAGCATATTTTAGGAGATTTGTTAATGTACCAGCCCCAGCTATTTTTTCTGGGTATTGAATTCTTCCTCCTAATGTCTTTTGAGGCATACAGTATAATTCTGCAGCTCGCGAGCTCGCTTGCAACTCAGTTCGCCAGCTTTAACTTTTGCAATGGCTTTTTCCATTAGCTCTTTGCTGTAATTGGTGACGGATTTTCTCTTGTAGTTTCGCGGTATTGTAGTTGATAATTGATCAATTTGGGCGAGCTTGGGCGAGTACGCATATAACCAAATTGAAAACTTTATATCGACGTCAGAAACATGCTGTTAGACTAATCTACCATAAAAACAAATTTACACACACTGAACCCTTATTTAAAGAAATGAATGTGCTTAATATTTATCAAATTAATATTTACCAAAATATATTGTTTATGCTAAAATTTAAATTAGGTCAAGTACCAAACCATTTTTTAAATAACTTTTTTATAAATAACGTTAATAAATATAACACAAGAGAAAAAGAAAACTTTATTACACCTTTCAAAAAAACAAAACTTTCCCAGTTCTCAATTTCATATCGGGGTCCTTATTTATACAACAAAGTAGTAACTAAAAATAAATCAATCTGCAATCTAGATTCAATTTGCAATCAAAATTTCTTGAAAAAAAAGTTAAAAAATCTGATACTGAATCTAAACAGATACTCAGAATTCTTCTAAGACTATAAATTAAAATACATATATATCAACTACAAAGTGAACTGACTCGTTTATGTGTATTATCTAAATGAATCTTTTTTTTTCTTCTCAAATTTCTCAAACAATATATCAAAATGTGTTTATTACACACAAAAAAAACACTTGATTTTTTCTTATCAAGTTTAGTTATTATGCTGCTAGTTATGTCTAATATTTTATACTGAGCTTATTTTGAGTTTATTTTTTATTATGAGCTAAATTTAAAGAATATATAAACATAGTTGTACTTAATATATAATTATATTTAACATAATCATAATAATATATCAAACACATTGTAAGGGCTTCGTGATAAGATCATTACGATCTTCTTGAAGTCCGGCCAGTACTATTTAATTATAAATTTCACTATATATATTTTGACTCACGAGACTTGTAAATATTAATTTACGAAACTTGTAAATGTTATATGTACGGCAAATATATGAATAAAAAAAAAAAAATTTTATTTAACTTGAATTGATTATAAGACCAACATGACCTGAAAAATTAATCACCAAAACAAGAGGAAGGGAAATAATATTAATTATCTAATCAAAGCGCATTTTTATTAAATATAAATAGGTGGCGAAATTCCCCCATTTAGTATTTCCGTAATAACTTTGGAACCGATCAAAATTAGAAAGAAAAAAACCATACAAAGATCCTTTGAAAGATTTCCAATATTTTAGTCTTTTGGAAATAAATAATTTGATTTTGATGAGAATTTTAAATTTCCCGTTTTTTTTAATAGATTTTTTTTGTCAATTAAATTTTCTTATTAAGTTTTTACGGGAAGAAGATTTTTATTTACATAATTTGATAAGAAATTTGTTTTTCTTCTAATAGAAATTTGAATTATAAAAAAAACTTTTTCCTGAGTAAAGTTATAGTTATAAAAGTAGATATTCACCAATTGGTAGCGAAATTACCCCATTTTATTCTACATAAACTGTAAAAAAAATTATATTACGTGAAAGAGAATTAAATTTTACATAAGAATATCTCTTTTTCAAGAAATTCATTTTTTGAAAAAAAAAACTTTTCATTTTATAGGAACCACCTTAAGCGCATCGCAAAATACATCAAACATTAACATGCGAGAAATACATGAAACATTAATATGCGAGAAATACATCAAACATTAACATGCGAGAAATACATCAAACATAAACATGCGAGAAATAAATTTTTAAATAATATTATAAAAAAACTTTTTAATTATATAATCCATCAACGTAAATATGTTAATTACAACAGATAAGAAGGTTTACAAAAAATTTATATTAATGCACAATAGCAGCTGGTGATCAAAATGCTCATCTGTTATTCTCGTGCGGTTCGGCATAAACACTTGCCCTGACAGGCTAAATAAAAGTTTGCAGGCTGCAGTAGCTAGCAAAGCAGTGCTCAGTTCAAGAAAGATATTCTTCTACAGTGGAGAGCCATTAGTTTTATCAAGTGATAAATTGGTGATACTAATGTATGTTGAAATAATGTTACCAGCACCAGTGCTAGTATCATCTGACAATCTAAATTAATCTTCAGTTTTAGACATTCAGCATTTGCGCTGTCACTGTTTTTAGCCAGCTGCTGCAGACAAATCTTGTTCTCTAGGAATTCTTTTTTGTTTGCTTTTTTTTTTTATATCTAAAAGGTTTAAATTTTGGGTGGACAATTGCTGCTGCCATTAATTCTGCATTCATGAAGTATTATTGAATTTGCCATTTATGGCAGCATCTATGGCAGCATCTATGCTTACCACGATTGACTTGCAGCACTGGATTGAGCTTTTGTTTTTATTTTAAAAAAAAATTTTGTGTTTTTATAAATTTAACATAGCATATTGTTTTAAAAAAAGAAATTAATATAAATAGGATGTTAAAAATGATATGAAATTTTAATAAAATTGAAAAATGCGAATTTTCATCCCTTAAAATTGCCTTCCTTCTCCACCAAAACAAAAAAAAAACCTAAAAATCGCCCCACCCCCTACTGCACCGCCGATGGGAACAGGTGATATTCAAGTTCTGATTTTGAATTAAGTTTAGTAATAACGTCATATTATTAATAAATCCCTGACACCAGTTGAGAAAATCTTCATCACCTCTTCAAATTTAACTAGATGCTATAAAACAATTTATCAAAGCAATAAACCCAGCTAGCGCAGAAATTCAATATACTTAGTAGAAGATTCCAAAAATGTCAGTAGGTAAGGGAGTATGGGAGGAGTGAGCTAAGGGTAGGAGTGAATCGTTGATCCTACAGCTAAAACGGGAAATGAAAAAGACTCAAAATTTTCACCAAGTAGTTAACAAAATTGTTAACACAATCCAATATTTTTACCGCTTCTTGGTGCGGGTGTCTGCGTTTACGTTGTCATTCACTCTTTTCTGTGCTAAAGTAAATTTTTTGTATTTTTTGAAACTTCTTTGACGAGCATACCAGTTGTTTAGAAACATTAGATAGTGGTTCAAAATTTACTAATAAACAATGTAGTTTTTAGAACAAAGTACTTTACATGCATAAACCAGTTGTACCATGGCCTACTATAATTACACGGCCGGATATCTTGCTTTTCTGAGTGAAAAATTAGAAGGGTAACTTTTAGACTTTCTTAAGCGTCTTTTAAAATTGTTTATTTAAATATTCATAATATGATTAATACATGTGCTGTAGTTTATTGTAAAACTGGATATAAAAAGAGAGAGAATCAAATTGATGTCATTCCTGAAAAGCATCCACTTTTTGAATTTCAGGAAAATAATCCTGACTTATTTAAACAATGGGTAGCATTTGTCAATCGAAAGTTATGGAAGCCCAGTTAAGAATTCGGCTATTTGTGCTAAACATTTTGAAGAAAAATATTTAAAAATTGGCAAAAGACTAACATTAGTTTAGGATTTAAATCCCGTTCCAACTATTTATTGCTTAACTGAGAAACCTTTATTTTTAAAGAAACTAGCCAAATGGATTGAGAATTGGCAATTATCTCAAGTTTCAAACTCTCAAAAGTTTATATTAAGTAAATAAACATAAGAAGCGTGAAGGACCACTTTAAGATGCACAGCTTCACTTATTGATGATTTAATTCAAGAAGGGTATTATTATTTTTTAGTATCACGCTTGCAAACTGATCCATTAGAACTAAGATTTTCAAAGTATTGTCAAATGAGTGGTGGCAGATTTTTAATTGGTTTGTGTGAGCTTGAGACATCTGAGTGCATATTAGCTTTGAAAACTTTACTTAAAGAATCAGTCAATATCTGGGAGGAAGATGTTAGAAAAGAGAGTTGTAATATATCTTTACTTAAAATATTTAATGATAAATTGCAAGAAATTTTACCAGATAAGAACGCAGTTTAGATTCAGAGAGCTTTGAAGTTGCTACAGTTATTTCTGGTTATGTTGTTAAAAAGTTTAATAAAAAGATCAAATGTGGTGTTTGCAAAACTTTTCTATTAGCTGAATCTGGTGAGCTGCAATGTCAATATTTAGAAAAACTTTTTTGTGGTGGATTGATTTTACCAGCTATTGATCTTACACATTATTGACAATATTAGATACCCAGTATCTAATATTGTCAAAGTATTTGCAATATTAGATACTGGGTACTTAAATAGGTAATTAAATGATTGTGCTTCTTCATTCTTATGCGATGAACATCAAATTATTGGTGTAAAATTTGTAAATCGTGTTGTTGCAAATATTTATTTTAACAATGAACAGAAACACGTTTTTGATGAAATTCAAAAGAACAGTGTATAGGATTTTAAATGCAGACAAAGAAAAAGATTAAAGCTGAATTAAGTTAAGTATTAACTTAACTAATTGATTATTAAATCAATTAAGCTGAACTGAATTGAAGTAGCTAATGCTAAATTATACAGCTAAACTATTATACTTTTAATGTATACTCTTCCTTTATTGTTAGGTTTTTGTTTATTATTTTATATATCTTGTTAACATTATTGAGATTTTATTATGTGAAATATGTGTGTGTGTGTATATGTATATATATATATATATATATATATATATATATATATATATATATATATATATATATATATATATATATATATATATATATATATATATATATATATATATATATATATATATATATATACACAATATGAGGTTTATCTTTAAATTAATAGTCATTACAAATTTAAATATTTTATTATTAATAAAATTATTACAATTTTATATTGATGAACAAAGTACAATATAATATTTCCTTATTATTAAGTTTTTAGAAACTATTATCATGCAAAGGAAAATGTTTAATTTTTGAGACTTGAATTATATATGTCCAACAAATTTTATATTATATTCACACTTCTGTAAACAAAATTCCGTATAAAGATTTTAATTTTAATTGCGGTAAGTGTGGCCAATCATGCTATGCGATATATTTATGTTTTGAAAAGTTACCCTTCTAATTTTTCGCTGCGAAAAGCAAGATATTCGGCCGTGTAATTATAGTAGGCCATGGTTGTACAGCTTGGGGAGGAATGAGCCATTCCTTCACGGGTAGAAGTGAACCGCGACTCACTAATACTTTACGTTAAAAAAGTTTTAACTTCAGCGTAAAAACATAATTACGCTTGACTTTTATATCTTAGTATATCATTAGAAAACTCGTGTGCAACAAAACATTTATTTTTACCATATGTTATAATGCCTCTAGTCTATTAAAGAACAACTTCGAAAGCAAAAACCTCCAGTAAAGATATGAAAGGTGCATTACATTTAATCGAAAAAGGAAAAAGTAGTAGAGAAACTGCAATAACTTCCAAAATATTGCTACCTCGACCAACTTTTTCTGGAACAAGTAAAAAGCAGCATTGCCATTACAAATTTGAGATTGTGTTTTACTATATATATAGTATTTGCTAAATATTATTTTTAGTTTCAGTATACTATATGCTAATATGCTACTTTCATTACATATATATACTTTTATTATATTTTAATATTTGGAAATTATCATTTGCCATAACAGTTTTTTGTTTTGCTGTCAAAATCAGTTGTTCCTGAAAACAAATTATTTTTCTGGTAGTTTATTTCGTTTATTTTTTATTTATTTCATTAAATGAGTTTAAAATTGTGTTAAATTTATTGTTATTTATGTTACATTATTACTTAATTATGTTATGCTTAATTATAAAGTATTTTTTACTTAATTTTCAATAAATTAGTTAAAGAAAATATCTAATTTTAGTTTTCTGCTAATCAAAGATTATGCCTCACTCCTACCATTTGCTTGGTCCTCTAAGCATAGAAGAGTATTTGACTTAATAATGAAAATCCCGGAAATTTTTTTCTAATAAATCCCACAAAATTATTTTATTAAAAATTGATCGTATTAACAGACAACAAAAACTTTCGTAAACTTTTAAAACGGAATTCAGATTATTTAACTTTTTACAAAAAGGAATTTTTAATATTCGAAAAAGATAATTTGAATGGATTAAAAAGCAAAAAAAAAAAAAAAAAAAAATTGTTACGAAAATTGATCTCGTGAAAATTTTAATTAAGGAAAACGTATTTGTTTAAATTCAAAAGATGTCGCTTTTAAAATTTTATGTAAAAATATAAATTTTTTATCAAATTAATAACAAAAAACATCCGGAAAATTCTGGAAAATTAAAGAAGTTTTAAGTGAACTTCCGGAATTCCCGGAAAAAACTCATCTATGGTCCTAGCTACTGGTTCACTCCTACTCATGCATGGGTAGGAGTGAACCAGTAGCAACACCTGCGTTATTGTTCAAGTTGTTAAAAATCTGAAGATAGTTTGATATTTTATGTATTACTATTAGAAACCTAATACTTTAGGCTACCTTAGGCTCCTTATCTTATACTTTTTCCACTTTTGGTTTCCTTGATATAATCGATTTAAAAAAAAGTGGCTCACTCCTACCCATCCTCCCTTATATGTGTTAGTTTGCAGATAAAGTTATGTTGGCATGCAAGGAGTTGGAAAACAATGCGTCTGCTGTTGAAAAAGAAACATGGGTTGTGTTTAGACATAATCATAGTTTCATAATTTTTTTAAGGCAACAATAAGAGTGATAACTACAAAGAGCTAGCGGATAACTGTACAGTAGGCAATTGATAAAGTACAGTATATGAAATTCACAATGTATATAAGGCTTGTGTTTAGATTTGAAATTTTTTTAAATTTAGATGATGTGGGTGAAGAACACGGGGAATGTTTTCATCGGGATATTCTTACAACGGATAAAAAAGATACTAGGGTAGATGGGATAAAGCTATGGTGGGTGACTATATTTGGTGATTGAGACGCTGATGACAAACTTTATAAAAGTAAACGTTTTACTGGTTTTATTATCAAACAACTAATGCAATAAGAAATAATTTCATATTAAGCTTACTTAAATTGAGAAATAAATAAAAAAGAGAAAAAAAAATTTTTTTTGTTACATTGTGTATTTGAACACTTAAAAACGGTTTCTCGGTAAATGCGTTTCTTATCATTTACTTCAGACTTTTTAAATCATCAACTTTACTTTTTTACGATTTTATCACGTTTGATAACGTTATGCAAATTGTGAACCTTTCAAATCTGCTCCTCCTTATTTTCTATATAGAATGTTGCTATGTAACAAACTTTAAATGAGTAAACACTGTAAAGAAATTATTGTAAAAATTTTATTGCAATACAAGATTATTTTTTATATTATAAATGGTATTCTATATTTTAAACAAAAACTGAACTCATTGCTTTGCTTTGCCGAAAATCTGTTAACTATCAAGAAAAGGAATGGAACCGAAAGCCCTAACAAAGAATAAAAACAATCCAAACGACTTCTTCACAGAGCATAAATATCTAGTGTTTATTTCCTTTTTTTTTTCTTTTTGAGCAATGATTGCGGAGTAATCTTAATGCAATGAAGTAAACCATCAGTGACGATTTTTAAAAACTCCATGTAGCCAATCGCATCATTTACCAATTTATCTTCGTTTTCTAATTTAAGAAAAAATATATAAAGATATACGGATTAAAATTATTTGGTTATTTCAAAAAAAAACAACACCTTTTTAAATTTAATTTTAAAGAAGAATTATAGAAAAATATTTATTTTAGAGTTGCAAAATATAATACTTTAATTAAAATAACTTTTAAACTCTTTAATTAATTCGTATTTTTTTAAAAAAGATCACAATCTTGGTAATGAAATTCTATAGTCCTGGTAATGAAATTTGATTATCACATTAAAACTTTGATAAACTGAGTAAAACGATAAAGTGAAAGTCATAGAGTATAGTAAGTAAACAAAGGTAACCCTTGTAAGCTTACTAAACCCCATTATTTGGAACCTTGTTGTCTTCTATTGTAAGTATATGCAGACTAAATATACTCGATAATCTTAAACTTTATATATAAAATATCTAGAATCAAATTTTAATCTCTAAAACTAATTAGGATGTAAATATGTCAGCTCTCAATATAGAGATATTAAGCGATATTAGGATGTAAATATGTCAGCTCTCAATATAGAGATATTAAGCGATATTAGGATGTAAATATGTTAGCTCTCAATATAGAGATATTAAGCGATATTAGGATGTAAATATGCCAGCTCTCAATATAGAGATATTAAGCGATATTAGGATGTAAATATGTCAGCTCTCAATATAGAGATATTAAGCGATATTAGGATGTAAATATGTCAGCTCTCAATATAGAGATATTAAGCGGTATTAGGATGTAAATATGTCAGCTCTCAATATAGAGATATTAAGCGATATTAGGATGTAAATATGTCAGCTCTCAATATAGAGATATTAAGCGATATTAGGATGTAAATATGTCAGCTCTCAATATAGAGATATTAAGCGATATTAGGATGTAAATATGTCAGCTCTCAATATAGAGATATTAAGCGATATTAGGATGTAAATATGTCAGCTCTCAATATAGAGATATTAAGCGATATTAGGATGTAAATATGTCAGCTCTCAATATAGAGATATTAAGCGATATTAGGATGTAAATATGTCAGCTCTCAATATAGAGATATTAAGCGATATTAGGATGTAAATATGTCAGCTCTCAATATAGAGATATTAAGCGATATTAGGATGTAAATATGTCAGCTCTCAATATAGAGATATTAAGCGATATTAGGATGTAAATATGTCAGCTCTCAATATAGAGATATTAAGCGATATTAGGATGTAAATATGTCAGCTCTCAATATAGAGATATTAAGCGATATTAGGATGTAAATATGTCAGCTCTCAATATAGAGATATTAAGCGATATTAGGATGTAAATATGTCAGCTCTCAATATAGAGATATTAAGCGATATTAGGATGTAAATATGTCAGCTCTCAATATAGAGATATTAAGCGATATTAGGATGTAAATATGTCAGCTCTCAATATAGAGATATTAAGCGATATTAGGATGTAAATATGTCAGCTCTCAATATAGAGATATTAAGCGATATTAGGATGTAAATATGTCAGCTCTCAATATAGAGATATTAAGCGATATTAGGATGTAAATATGTCAGCTCTCAATATAGAGATATTAAGCGATATTAGGATGTAAATATGTCAGCTCTCAATATAGAGATATTAAGCGATATTAGGATGTAAATATGTCAGCTCTCAATATAGAGATATTAAGCGATATTAGGATGTAAATGTCAGCTCTCAATATAGAGATATTAAGCGATATTAGGATGTAAATATGTCAGCTCTCAATATAGAGATATTAAGCGATATTAGGATGTAAATATGTCAGCTCTCAATATAGAGATATTAAGCGATATTAGGATGTAAATGTCAGCTCTCAATATAGAGATATTAAGCGATATTAGGATGTAAATATGTCAGCTCTCAATATAGAGATATTAAGCGATATTAGGATGTAAATATGTCAGCTCTCAATATAGAGATATTAAGCGATATTAGGATGTAAATGTCAGCTCTCAATATAGAGATATTAAGCGATATTAGGATGTAAATATGTCAGCTCTCAATATAGAGATATTAGGCGATATTAGGATGTAAATATGTCAGCTCTCAATATAGAGATATTAAGCGATATTAGGATGTAAATATGTCAGCTCTCAATATAGAGATATTAAGCGATATTAGGATGTAAATATGTCAGCTCTCAATATAGAGATATTAAGCGATATTAGGATGTAAATATGTCAGCTCTCAATATAGAGATATTAAGCGATATTAGGATGTAAATATGTCAGCTCTCAATATAGAGATATTAAGCGATATTAGGATGTAAATGTCAGCTCTCAATATAGAGATATTAAGCGATATTAGGATGTAAATATGTCAGCTCTCAATATAGAGATATTAAGCGATATTAGGATGTAAATATGTCAGCTCTCAATATAGAATTATTAAGCGATATTAGGATGTAAATATGTCAGCTCAGTTCTTATGTCAGGTCAGGAGTATGGTCTTCATGATCATCCTGCTACTGGTAACATGTAACCCAGTGCAACCTGTTCCATGTTCTGCTGCCTTGCAGGATTTGCTATCTAAGTAAAGGCTGGAAGGAGTGTTCTTCCTGTCATCAGTACTATCTTATACCAGTCATGTCTATAGTAATTTTTTTTTTTTTTTTTTTTTTTTTCCCATATAGTTGAAGGTGCCTTAGTTACTGTATTAGCTCACCTGTAATGCTCACCTGTAATCTACGTTATATGTATGTTTGTGTTCTGTCTGAACCTCTGGCGCGGTGTTCGCTCACCCGTAAGTTACTTTATGTTCTTTATGTATGTCTGTGTTCTGTCTGAACCTCTGGCGCGGTGTTCGCTCACCCGTAAGTTACTTTATGTTTATGTTTTTTATGTTTTTTTATGTATGTTTGTGTTCTGTCTGAACCTCTGGCGCGGTGTTCGCTCACCCGTAAGTTACTTTATGTTTATGTTTATGTTTTTTATGTTTTTTTTATGTATGTTTGTGTTCTGTCTGAACCTCTGGCGCGGTGTTCGCTCACCCGTAAGTTACTTTATGTTCTTTATGTATGTCTGTGTTCTGTCTGAACCTCTGGCGCGGTGTTCGCTCACCCGTAAGTTACTTTATGTTTATGTTTTTTATGTTTTTTATGTATGTTTGTGTTCTGTCTGAACCTCTGGCGCGGTGTTGACTCACCCGTAAGTTGATTTATGTTTGTTTGTGTTCTGTTTATACTCTAATGCAGCGTGAGCTCAGTAACTAACTACTTACTCCAACTACAAAACGTACACTCACCTTAGACTCCTGTATTTTGTTAGATGCAGTGTTTTTCCTAATGCATTTCCAAAATGTCATGCCTGGTTTTCTCAAAGTACTGTTGCGGGAAGTAGCTCCTTTTAACTACTCCAGGTCAGGTCAGGATAATCGAGATCAATCTTGCTACTGGTATCACGTAACCCAGTACCACCTGCCACAAGCCCTGCTGCCTTGCAGAGTGTGCTCTTCTTATGCAAAGGCTAGGAGAAATAAACTCCGACTAAAAATTCCCCTGCCTTGGGGCTCTTGGTTGAGTAAAGGCTAGAGATGGTGTCTCGATAAAAATACTCATCTTGGGCAGATGTTAACTGCATCCTGCTACTGTCTTGTAGAAGGCCTCCTAGGCAAAGACTTTAGGGGTAAGCAGAAAAATTCTGCTAACCAGCCTCGAACCCCTTCTTCATCTATTAGGCTGGCGTAGATGTAACCTGTGTTACATTGTTTCCTGCCTAGGATGATGAATGCTGGATCTCCTTGACTCTACTCATAGAATTTTGCTTATGCCTCCTTGATAATGGCTATGCAACTCTTCCTGTTATCTCCATATGAGGGTACAGCTCTAAAACTCAGTTTAATGGTTCTGAGGCCGGCTGGTAGTAAGGTTTCCCGAACTCTGTGGTAGCTCTCAGAGAGGCTGATTCCATCAACAGCTGCAAAATATCAGAGTATTAACAGTGCCATGTTGCGCATGGATGGTGTCCCTGTTAATGCTTTTGGTGTGCATTGCCAAGGCCACATAAGGAGCCCTATGTCACGGCTTAGGGTTAATTAACAGGACTGAAACAACTGCATAGCTCATTGATTAGGAGGCTGTGCTCTATCTATGAATGAGTCAGGTTCTCATTAAACCCAAATCATGACCAAAGTAACCAAAAATTTAAAACCTAAAAAACCATCCCCACCACCTAAATATTTTAATATATCTTTTACAAATATTCGCGGTCTACGAAGCAACTTTCCATCAGTTGAGTCTTACCTCCTGCAAAATTCACCAGACTTGCTTGCACTCAGTGAAACAAATTTAAGTTCTGCAATTCCTTCTTCGGATGTCGGTGTTGATGGGTACTATCCTTTGATTCGTAAAGACTCCAATAGTCACATGCTAGGTTTAGGGGTATACATACGCATTAATTCCCCTATTTGTCGTGAAATCAGGTTCGAATCCTTTGACCATTCTTTTATGTGCTTTCGCCTAGCACCTCTTCACTCTATCACCTTTCTCTTTGTTCTTTATCGTTCTCCTTCTTCCCATGATTGCACTCTTTTAGATGTTATCTCTGATCAAATTGACCATGCCCTCTCTCTTTACCCCTCTGCCAATATTGTTGTTGTTGGTGATTTTAATGCCCATCACACTGAATGGCTTGGCTCTAACACCACTGATCCTGCTGGCACTAAAGCCTTTAACTTCTGCGTTTCTCAATCTCTTACTCAGATAGTTAACTTTGTGACTCGTTTTCCTGACAACCCTAATCATTTACCTTCACTCCTTGACTTATGTCTTGTCTCTGACCCTAGCTTATGTTCAGTTTCTCCCTTTTCTCCCTTAGGTGGTTCTGACCATGCAATGATCTCTATAAACCTTTCTTCTCGTACTTCTTTTTTGGGCTCACCTTATCATCGCACCACCTACTACTACCCTAAAGCTGATTGGGATTCCTTTCGTGATTTTCTTCGTGATGGTCCTTGGGCTGATGTTTTTTCTCTCTCAGCTGACAAATGCGCCTCCTACGTAACCTCCTGGATTCAGGCTGGAATGGAAGCTTTTATTCCTTCTCGTAGGTTTCAAGTCAAGCCTCACTCTACTCCATGGTTTTCTCCTTCTTGTGCGGCTGCTATATCCAATCGTAACCATTTTTTTCATCTTTTTCAAAAGAACAACTCTTTTGAGAACAAACGGCTATTTATTATTGTAAGAAATCGATGTAAAAAGGTGCTTTCTGATGCTAAACTCCATTATTCTCAGTTCACTAAATCTCGCATCTTATCGCAGAAGTTAGGCTCTAAAGACTTTTGGAAAATCTTCAACAGCATTGTTAACAAGGGTAGATCTAACATTCCATCTCTCATTCATGTGACTGATCTTGTTACCTCTCCCAGGGATAAGGCAGAACTGTTTGCAAAGAACTTTTCTTCTAATTCCACTCTTGAATCTTATGGACATTCTCTTCCTTCCATTCCAGTCAAACAGGTTAACCCATTGTTAGACATTCAAATCACTCCGGCTTCTGTTGCTAAAGTCATATCTCAATTAAACTCGTCTACAGCTTGTGGTCCAGACAACATTCCTGTCACAGTCTTGCAGAATTGTTCTCCAGAACTTTCTTCAATTCTCTCTAAACTATTTAACAAGTGTTTGACTGAGTCTTGTTTTCCTGCTTGTTGGAAAATGGCATCTGTGGTTCCAATATTCAAAAACTCTGGAGAAAATTCTGACCTCTCCAATTATCGTCCGATCAGTCTTCTTTCTGTTATTAGCAAGGTCTTTGAGTCTTTGATCAACAAATTCCTCACATCTCATCTTGAGTCAAATAAACTGTCAGACAATCAATACGGTTTTCGATCCTCTCGCTCTACGGCCGACTTGCTAACTGCTGTAACTGAAAGATTTTATCGTGCATTAGATGGAGGCGGTGAGGCTAGGGCTATTGCTCTCGACATATCTAAAGCTTTCGACAAAGTTTGGCATGCTGGTCTTCTCCATAAGCTTGCTTCATATGGTGTTTCTGGGAAAGTTTTTGAGATTATCAAATCATTTCTTTCTAACCGGTTTATTAAAGTCATCCTTGAAGGCCAACACTCTTCTTTATCTCCAGTAACATCTGGGGTTCCCCAAGGTTCCATCCTGGGCCCTGTTTTGTTTCTTATCTACATAAACGATCTTCCTGACAACCTTTCATCTAAAGTAGCTCTTTTTGCTGATGACTCAACTTTATACTCCTGTCTTGACAAAAAGTCTTCCCTTTTCGATCGCCTAGAACAAGCAGCTGATCTTGAATCTGATCTCACTTCGGTGGTAGATTGGGGTTCACAGTGGCTTGTGAGTTTCAACTCTAAAAAAACCCAATTGCTTACTGCAAACAACTACCGTAATATGGTCAACATTCCTATATTAATGAATGGCAATCCTCTTACTGAGTCCTCCTCTTTACGTTTTCTTGGATTATCGCTTACTACTGACCTTTCATGGAAACCATATATACAATCGATTGCTAAATTAGCTTCTGCTAAGGTTGCTTCTCTTTATCGTGCTCGCCATTTCCTTACTTCTGATTCCATTCTCTACCTCTACAAATCTCTTATTCGTCCCTGTATGGAAAACTGTTGTCATATTTGGGCTGGTTCTTCTAACGATTCACTTTCTCTTCTTGACAAGGTCCAAAAACGCATTGTAAATGTTGTTGGACCTGGACTATCTGCTAAGCTTGAACCTCTTTCCCATCGTCGTAAAGTTGCATCTCTTTCTCTTTTCTACAGATACTATCACGGTCACTGCTCAAAGGAGTTATCATCTCTAGTTCCATCAACTAAAATTCATTCTCGTTTTACTCGTCATTCAGCTAAGTCTCATTCGTTTACTGTATCTGTCCCTGCATGCTCTAAAAACTTTTATTCATCTAGTTTTTTTCCCCGCACTTCAATCCTTTGAAACTCTCTCCCATCTTCATGTTTTCCTGACTCATACAACCTTCAACTTTTCAAGTCTTCTGTCAACCGTTTCTTGCTCTATAACTCTGTTCTTTTTTTTTTCCTAGTAACTCCCAACTTAATAGTGGTTGCTTGCAGCCTTGTTGGGAGTGAATGCAAATAAAAAAAAATAAAAAAATATAGAGATATTAAGCGATATTAGGATGTAAATGTCAGTTCTCAATATAGAGATATTAAGCGATATTAGGATGTAAATGTCAGCTCTCAATATAGAGATATTAAGCGATATTAGGATGTAAATATGTCAGCTCTCAATATAGAGATATTAAGCGATATTAGGATGTAAATATGTCAGCTCTCAATATAGAGATATTAAGCGATATTAGGATGTAAATATGTCAGCTCTCAATATAGAGATATTAAGCGATATTAGGATGTAAATGTCAGCTCTCAATATAGAGATATTAAGCAATATTAGGATGTAAATATGTCAGCTCTCAATATAGAGATATTAAGCGATATTAGGATGTAAATATGTCAGCTCTCAATATAGAGATATTAAGCGATATTAGGATGTAAATATGTCAGCTCTCAATATAGAGATATTAAGCGATATTAGGATGTAAATATGTCAGCTCTCAATATAGAGATATTAAGCGATATTAGGATGTAAATATGTCAGCTCTCAATATAAAGATATTAAGCGATATTAGGATGTAAATGTCAGCTCTCAATATAGAGATATTAAGCAATATTAGGATGTAAATATGTCAGCTCTCAATATAGAGATATTAAGCGATATTAGGATGTAAATGTCAGCTCTCAATATAGAGATATTAAGCAATATTAGGATGTAAATATGTCAGCTCTCAATATAGAGATATTAAGCGATATTAGGATGTAAATATGTCAGCTCTCAATATAGAGATATTAAGCGATATTAGGATGTAAATATGTCAGCTCTCAATATAGAGATATTAAGCGATATTAGGATGTAAATATGTCAGCTCTCAATATAGAGATATTAAGCGATATTAGGATGTAAATGTCAGCTCTCAATATAGAGATATTAAGCAATATTAGGATGTAAATATGTCAGCTCTCAATATAGAGATATTAAGCGATATTAGGATGTAAATATGTCAGCTCTCAATATAGAGATATTAAGCGATATTAGGATGTAAATATGTCAGCTCTCAATATAGAGATATTAAGCGATATTAGGATGTAAATGTCAGCTCTCAATATAGAGATATTAAGCAATATTAGGATGTAAATATGTCAGCTCTCAATATAGAGATATTAAGCGATATTAGGATGTAAATATGTCAGCTCTCAATATAGAGATATTAAGCGATATTAGGATGTAAATATGTCAGCTCTCAATATAGAGATATTAAGCGATATTAGGATGTAAATATGTCAGCTCTCAATATAGAGATATTAAGCGATATTAGGATGTAAATATGTCAGCTCTCAATATAAAGATATTAAGCGATATTAGGATGTAAATGTCAGCTCTCAATATAGAGATATTAAGCAATATTAGGATGTAAATATGTCAGCTCTCAATATAGAGATATTAAGCGATATTAGGATGTAAATGTCAGCTCTCAATATAGAGATATTAAGCAATATTAGGATGTAAATATGTCAGCTCTCAATATAGAGATATTAAGCGATATTAGGATGTAAATATGTCAGCTCTCAATATAGAGATATTAAGCGATATTAGGATGTAAATATGTCAGCTCTCAATATAGAGATATTAAGCGATATTAGGATGTAAATATGTCAGCTCTCAATATAGAGATATTAAGCGATATTAGGATGTAAATATGTCAGCTCTCAATATAGAGATATTAAGCGATATTAGGATGTAAATGTCAGCTCTCAATATAGAGATATTAAGCAATATTAGGATGTAAATATGTCAGCTCTCAATATAGAGATATTAAGCGATATTAGAATGTAAATATGTCAGCTCTCAATATAGAGATATTAAGCGATATTAGGATGTAAATGTCAGCTCTCAATATAGAGATATTAAGCAATATTAGGATGTAAACATGTTAGCTCTCAATATAGAGATATTAAGCGATATTAGGATGTAAATATGTCAGCTCTCAATATAGAGATATTAAGCGATATTAGGATGTAAATATGTCAGCTCTCAATATAGAGATATTAAGCGATATTAGGATGTAAATATGTCAGCTCTCAATATAGAGATATTAAGCGATATATGTCAGTTCTCAATATAGAGATATTAAGCAATATTAAGATGTAAATATGTCAGCTCTCAATATAGAGATATTAAGCGATATTAGGATGTAAATATGTCAGCTCTCAATATAGAGATATTAAGCGATATTAGGATGTAAATATGTCAGCTCTCAATTTAGAGATATTAAGCGATATTAGGATGTAAATATGTCAGCTCTCAATATAGAGATATTAAGCGATATTGGCAATTAACGGTCTAAATCTTTCCTAAATTTTATAAGTTTGATATTATTATATATATAATTTACCAAATATTATTTTATATATAATTTACCAAATAAAATGAACGTCACATATAAGCCAAAAAAATTTAGTAAAACATTGAAAACAATTTTATTCAACCTATCATTGGATATAAAGTAAAAAAACTTTAAGATAGATAGATAAGGCATGTGTTTAACATTTGTAAAAATAACTAACCTACCGTAAGATATAAGAAATTTATATGCAGAGTGAGCTCGTTTCCCACAAAAGATCAGACTCAACTTTGGTGAAGTAAGTGGAAACGACAGCAAACAATTAATTATCATCAAATAAAAAACAACAGATTGCCATTCACAAAATCTATGACCAACAGCAACATCAAAATCTTTAAAATTTAAATTAAACCAAGTGTGACTATTCTCAACTTTTAGACTAAGATAGGTTATAACAAGAGCCTTGATATGCTCAATACTAACTGGACAGTTATACTCGTTAGCCTTGATTATCCAAAATCTTAATGAAATGATCATAATTGTGTTTTCCGCTTCACTTTCGTTAAAATAAAATTTTCCAAGTTGACACATATATGATTTCTGATCAGACGTGTTAGTCTTTTCATTAACTGTTTGATCAACGACTTTTAGTTTTTCTTTATAATTTAAGCCAGCTCTTTGAAACTCTTTTACATTGTCTGTGATTGAGCATAGATGATATATTATGTCAACTAAATCACGTGAAATACAAGTGGCAGCTTTTGCCGAAACATTCTCACTTTGAATGTGATAAAACTGTACATGGTCAAAGTAAATGTTTAAAACACAAGAGTGAACTTTTCCATGACTGCACATAACTTTTAAATAATCTCCCATTGAATTGTAACTTTTTAATTGACATTCAGGGTTACTATTTTGCTTTAACAAAATTGGTAACAAAGAGCTTGCCTGTAGTTTGTAGTAACTTAAATCATAATTATCCAATATCATTATAAGGTGTTCCTTTATATCTGCAGTCATTTCACCTACATCTTGAACTAAACTTCTAATAATATCATCCCTACTAGATATCGAGTTGAGATACTCTGCTACTTTTTGTAACCGAGGAGTTACTTTAATCAAATTACCTTGTTGATCACTAATGCCACTTTTAATTTGAAATAATGTCAAGTAACTATTAATGCTGTAATCGTTTCCCAATATAACTGCTAAAAAAGGCATTTTTTCCTTTGCAAGATGTAAAAGTTGACAAAGATTTTGTAAATTATAACTAACAACATTATTCAAGTTGGATACATTCATGAAATTTGACATTGAAATAACTCCTTGTGCAACATCAACTATGTAAAGATCAGAGTCAGATGATACAACAGGGCAATTTAAATAATTTGCAAAAACTGCTATCAACATGTCTGCTTCACTAATATATAAAAAAAAATGTATAAATGAAACTTATCAATGGTTGATAGTATAACACAGTCAAACATTACAAAATAAAACTACAGTCCAACACAACACTGTGAAACATAACACAGTCAAACATTACAAAGTAAAACAACATTCTAATACAAAACCATGAAGCATAACACCATGAAATATAACAAATTAAAATATAAAACTGTCAAACATGATAAACTCAAACATAAAACAGTCAAAAAGGCATTGAAATTACGCACAAACAAAGTCCATACAAACTTAAGTAACAGCGAAAATCACATAACTATTTTAAAACTTACTTGGGTGCTACTACAAAATGAATGCACATCTCTTGCATAACCTCAATAAAAACTTGTTTTGAAAATAAAGGTATAGGAAGATTTTTATGACTTTTATTTGATTGGTTAATATTCCCCAAAGCTTTGATTCGTTGTTTGTTTCTTTCACATGTAGTACAGGTTTTTAATGAAACATTAATGCAGCCATCTAACACCACTAACGGCATTACATTAATCAAATGCAATTCTTTAAAAAAATGTTCAAAAACTCTGCTCATTTCATTGTATTCTCCGCCGTAACGACTAGATACTGAGTTTAGAAGACAGTACAACAAGGCATCTCCATCAACAACAACTTTACTTCCTCTCAAATCCAATATTTCTGTGAATAAAGAAGCATGATGTAATTCAAAGTAAGATGTTAATTGTTTTATGCCCATTGATTCTTTTGTTTGCTTTATCTCTTCCTTTTTTTCTATTTTTTTATATCCCCATAATAAATATACTTTTTAAAACTCTAAATGACAATTAAATCTTTTGTTAATCTGTTTAATCACTATTGTTTCCAATTTGATTTTTAGAAATGAATAATTTTTTTTTGAAATATCAATGATTGTATACATACATGTGCTTTTTAAAAATACAATGTACATCTGCGGCCATTGGTCAATTTATGATAAGTGTAAATACAACATATCGGAGGAAAAGAGTTTGAAAATTTGATTTGTTGCAATAAATCGGGAAAAATAAGGTGTATAAGGAGGTAGTTTACTATAGCAATCATAGTTTGACCAAATGAAAGATCTATAATATAACAAAATTGCATACATATCTTAAAATGACCAATTTTGCACTTATCATAAATTGACCACAGATATATTCATGTAGTATATAGTGTACCATAGAGTATACTGTAAAAGTATACACACACAGGTTTTGACAAGAAATAATGTAAAACTTGATGTTTACAGGAAAAGAGAAATAGTGACCACTTCAGTATTTTGTCAACCTTGTAATAATTGCTTGGTGCTTTCCAGTGTTGAAAACAGCAGTATCAAAGCAAATATTAATAAAGGCCTAAATTAACTAAAATTAAACACTGCAACTAATGAAGAAACTAATTTATAATTAAATTATAAATTGAAATGTTTTTCTCCAGTGAGTTAATTAGAGAAATGCCTCACAAGATTGCAGCTTTTTGTATTTTATTAGAAAAGCTTCAACTTCCTTTCCAAAATTTATAATGATTCATTACATAAATAAATTAGGTTAGTTCTCAGGCTTAAGTTACAACCTTTTTTGCAATAAATTTTAAGCAGCATTAAGATTTTTTGCATAAACTTTTATTTGACATCAACAAGACAATATAATATTTTAGTATTTATTTCATTATTAAATGTTATTTAAATTTTTTTATCAAAACATAAAAATGAGAGTGTGTAGAGAGCAACTCCTGAATTTAAAGATTTTAATCTGAATTTAACACAATCTAATCCTGGGATTCTAAAAAGTAGAACTTTCAGATTCACAATCCTTTGAGAATTACTGACAAAATTTTTGCTACTGTTTATTAGAAAATCAAATTTTGCAGGCCTTAAACTTTTTTAATTTGTAAAATTTTGCAATCTGTGACTTATATAGGCCTAATAATGAAAGACAGTATGTGATGCTGTGCAGACAGATGTAATTAAATTTTGATAAATCACAATTTTTAGAGTTATTAAAGGGATCAATTTTTAAAATTAAAACTTGCAAGAGAGTGCTCTGCCAATTAATAATTATTATCCAAACACTTCAGAAGATCTGAAATCTTCCGAATTTAAAAATTTTAAATACTTTTGGAATATTTAAGAAATTTTAAAAACTAAAAAAAAATATATTTAAAAAACTTAACTTGATATAGCATAATTTAAATAAATATATAAATAATCTAAAAGTTTGAACAAAGGAAGCAAAAGTATATTTCAAGCAATGAATGTCAAAATTTTGAAAATAGTCAAGTCATTTGTAACAAAAACATTGTTGTTTGACCTTTAGAACGCTTTTAAAGAACAAAAAGATCAATTACTTAACATGAGAATTTTTATAATCATAATCAGAAAGATGTGAAGCTTAAACATCTCCATAGAATTCCTTACACTTAGCTTATATGACAGTTCTTGTCATAAAAGTTTAACTCCATGACAATAAATGAGACATGGACTAAATCTCTATGCATAGACATTCATTTTTATATACATTCCAAAAACTGTAATAAACCTAAAAATGGCTCCAAAAAGCAATTCTAAAACATATTAATAATTTTTTTTACATAAAATCACCTAAAAACATTTTAAAATTGACATTAAGTCAATATACTAAAGAATATAAGATAGTTAAGAAACATATACTAAAAAAAACAAACAATATGGTATAATAAATATGTTATTTTAAAAAACACAAGAAAAATTACTTTTTTACAAAAGAGAAGATTGACACAATTTTAACAAATTTTGATTAAATTTTAATTAAGTCATTCTTAAATTAAATTCTCAATTAAGAATGTTACATATAACACTTTAAACAAAAAAAAATTCTGATAAAAGAAACATACATAACATTAAACTTAATCTCAAGCTTGAATGATCTCTTGCTCAGTATGCGTTTCTTCTGAAACATCCATGTACTGTTCCATTTCCAATAAGTCTTCTAGAGCATGCACTATAAAAAAAATTTTTTGTACCAAACAATAACAACAACAACAACAACAACAATTATATTCAATATAGAATAATGACTTATTTTAATTTTGTATAATTATGTACATTAAAGTAAGTACAGGGTGACCAGAAAATTAACTTTAAATTAAGCTAAGAAGCTTATAAACTAAGCTTTTTTTTTTCAGATGTTAAGGTACTCCAAGAAAACCTATTGGTCGTTATCACAGAGTACAGAGTGGAAACTATTGGTCGTTATCACAGAGTACAAAGCGGAAACTATTGGTCGTTATCACAGAGCGGAAACTATTAGTCGTTATCACAGAGTACAGAGCGGAAACTATTGGTCGTTATAACAGAGTACAGAGCGGAAACTATTGGTTGTTATCACAGAGTACAGAGCGGAAGAGCATTTAACCAAGAAGTTCACATCTCCTTCACCTATGTTATTTATTGGACAAAAGCTGGGGTTGAACTATGAACCTCTTGGTCCTGAACCAGAACTCTAAAAACTGTGCCATGGCTGCTTAGAATTCTGTAGCGTGTACTTAGCAGCACTATTCTGTATAATCTCTATAGGTCTGAAAATTATCAATTTTCAGTTTCTGAGATGATTAGAAGTAATATATTTTATTTTTAAGTATATAGAAATATATTATTTAAGTATATAAATATTTCAAGTATATATTGCATAACAACTTCTCATAGAAAAATAACAGAGATAAATTCATTTGTTCTCCTTTACTTTGTAAAGAGCACATAGACACCCACCTTTAAAATCCAGTTAAGCATAAACACCCTGACTCTTTCATTCTGTTTTCTCACCCCTTTTAGTGTCTGTGTACACAGCCAAAAAATTAAAAATTAAAAAAAATCGTGGAATAGTAGATAGATTACTAACTTTAAAAGAACTAAACTAAACTAAGAACTAATTAAATAGTTGTATGCTTTAAGAAGTAACAGCTTCTGATTTTGAACAATTAAAATTCTCAGGAACATTATGCTCTAATAGTTGGTTCAATATCATTATTCCCTAAAGCAAGCATTACTAACTGAGGAGTTAAATACCAGGAATGCTTTTCAAAGCTTTAAAGTGAAGCCTGCTGCACTTTAAAGACTTTTAGAAAGCAAGATACAAAACAGATAAGTGCTCGCTTTCTTCAAACTTTTCTTGATTAGTCATTAGTTTTTATTATAAATGTTTTGAACCATTTTAAGGGTCACAATATATATATTGCATATGAAAGAAAATTTGCCTTGTGACATTAATCTGGTTGATGCATTTCATAAAAGTTTGAAAAATCTGCCTTCACAAATTATTTCATATATTAATTTCTCAGAAAGTTCTAAAGTTTGGAGGCTCTGGAGCAAAAATCAAAGATTTTTTTGGCATTATCATAGAAAATAGAACCAACCTCAAACCTTTGGGTCATCTAATGTAACTATATCAATGTGTAAAAATTGTATTCTTTATTATATGTTACAAGTTATTTAAACTTTTTATCAAAAACACCTTGGTGATATGTTCTCCCTTATGGAGGATGATTGGGGAGAGTGAAAGATTAGGGAGTAGTGAAAAATTAGGTAATAGTGAAAAATTAGGGAGTAGTGAAATGTTAGGGAGTAGTGAAAGATTAAATAATAGTGAAAAATTAGGGAGTAATGAAATGTTAGGAAGTAGTAAAATGTTAGGGAGTAGTGAAAGATTAGGTAATAGTTAAAAATTAGGGAGTAGTAAAATGTTAGGGAGTAGTGAAATGTTAGGAAGTAGTGAAAGATTAAACTATAGGTGTTATGCGGTAGTGGTGTAGTGGTAAGAGCGCTTGCTTTGTAAGCGAGAGGTTCAGAGTTCGACTCCCACCACGTCCCTGGAAGTACCGCGCTCAACTTAATTTCTCCGCGCCTTGCTTGTCAAGGTTCGTGTTTCGGAGTTAAAGAGTTGAGAGAGGGTTGTACCACGATTTAAAAAAAAAAAAAAAAAATGAGTAGCCTCCTCAACAGTAGTGACCCCCTCGGGCCTTGGGGAGGTGAATAGTTGAAAAAAAAAAAAAAAAAAAGTTCAAGTTTGTTGAACATATTGTCCAAAAAAGTACGCTTTTACTAATGTTAATGTTTTAAGTTGCAACTTTTACTAACAATGAACTGATAGTACTTGACACTGATAGTACCTGACACAGATATTATCTGTTACTGATAGTACCTGATACTGATAGTACCTGATACTGATAGTACCTGATACTGATAGTACCTGATACTGATAGTACCTGATACTGATAGTACCTGACACTGATGGTATCTAACACAGATAGTACCTGATATTGATAGTACCTGACACTGATAGTAACTGATACTAGTTGTACCTGAAATTCATTGTACCTGACACTGATAGTATCTGATTCTGATAGTACCTGATACTGATAGTAGTAAAATAATACTAAAATCACTTGATAATAATAATGAACTGATAGTAACTGATACTAATGATCAACTGAGATCACCTGGTACTATATTCTATTAGTAAAATAATATTATCATCACAGTTTTACAATTCAACATGAATTCAAAATTGAATACTGAAGTTTATTCTAAAAAATATTTGATTCTGAATATAACAGTGTATACTGCAGAGTTTCTTAATACTCAAAAATTTTAAATCAATAACTTTTAACCATCCAAGAAAAATAAAATAATCTGATCTATAATTCACATAGGATAAGTATTTGAGCCTAATTTTTTTTAAATTGATATTTTGGGTACCCGAGTGTATATTCACCAACTGAATTATTTAGGGATAACCACAGTGTGTGCATACATCATCTAAAGATTTTGGTTTTGGCAGGCAGACTTTATTTAAAAGGAAAATTAAAGCATGCAAAATAGATTAGCTTTGTATAGATCTAAATATCTTGTAGCTGGCATAAAACAAGATTAGAGCAAGTTTCAAACATAAAAAGCCATACATACCTTCATTTTCGCTAACAGTAGGCATTCTTCTAAACAAACTAATAGCACTACCAAGCAAGTAAATATAAGTCCACTCAACACTGGATTGCTTATCAATAATTTTTTTGTCATTTGTACACAAGACGCAAAGTAAAGACAGACCTTGCCGAAAAGCTATTAACTGATTTCTTAAAAAAAAACAAAAAGCAAGTTTAGTTTTTTATTACACTGATATTTTTATTAGAGAAAAGTGAAAACAAACTCACTTGACTGTGTCTGTAAGTTCTGCATCGTTTGTTGAGAAAGCTTCTCTTTGAAGAGTCTTCAGATTGTTAGCAAGAAATATTACAATATTTTCAACAACCAATAAAACAAGAAATAAATTACAAATTAGAAAAATGAAGAATACTTTTCATAAAACATACAGAACCTTAAATATTAAAGTCCAAACAAATGTGTAACAAAAACATTAATCTTAAATAAATAAGCTAAAAGTATGACCTGCTTGTTTTTATTTTGTACATCAAAATATTATACACATTTAAGAGATTAACAAAGAATACAATAAACCTTTCACACTACTTCCTAATCTTTCACTACTTCCTAATCTTTCAATACTCCCTAATCTTTCACTACTCCCTAACATTTCACTACTTCCTAACATTTCACTACTCCCTAACATTTCACTACTCCCTAATTTTTCACTATTACCTAATCTTTCACTACTCCCTAACATTTCACTACTCCCTAACATTTCACTACTCCCTAATTTTTCACTATTACCTAATCTTTCACTACTCCCTAACATTTCACTACTCCCTAACATTTCACTACTCCCTAATCTTTCACTACTCCCCAATCTTTCACTGCCGCTAACATTTCACTAACTATAAATTCAGATAGCTATGCAGGTAATAGCTCATATTATAGGGTTTTAAGAACTCTATAAAAAAAAGATATTTTGCTATTAATATAACTTTTACAAGGTTAAAAACTAGAGTTTTATGCATATTAAAAAAATTCTAGATTAGTATTAGTTTAAAAGTTTAACAACTGATAGATATTCTACTCATTAATTTTTAATATTGAATTTTAGTCCAAGGAGTAAAAATACATCAACTAATAAGTTAAGGGAATTTATGGGTATCTATGTATAAAAAAAATAAAACATGGCAAAATAATCTTTTTTATGTGATTCATTTATTACCACAACACTCAAAAGTGAAAATGTGAGCACAAATGAACACCTAAATCGACAGTAATAATGTTGTAAATAAATTTATAATCAATTTAATCTTAATTCAATAGGTCTTGGGATGACGTTTTTAAAATGCAAATTAAACTAATATTCTCTTTTTTTTTTAATAAAAAATTTTTTATACTGGAATCTGGTTTCTACAGTCTTATCTTATATACTTACCATTATTTTTAAAAATTAACAGAAATTAAATTCTAAAACAACTTGAAAGAACAAATAACTCACCGCATTTTTTTTTTTTTTTGCAAAAACAAAAATATAAAACTTACTTCAATGGCACATTGGCAATCAATCTCAAGCAATGTATCAAGCGCTTTTGTTTGATTTGTTGATATCAAGGAAGACAGACATTGTACTAACTAAATAAATTTTTGTCAAATTTAATTTGGACCTCTCCTTTAATATTAAGGTTTTATTAAAAGGATATATTCTCCTCATTAATAAAATCCTGATTAATAAGTTGCTATTAGATTATTAAAAGAAGTCTGATTACCATAATGAAATAATAAACACATAAACGCATATAAAAATTGATGCAAAAAAAAAAAAAAAGGAATTAAAACATTAAACCCACAAATGATTGTTAAAAATTAAAAAAACTCTACCTCATTAAATACATCATATGATAAAGAACAATTCATATCTTTTACAATAGATTGACTGATGAATAACAAAGGACAGTTGTCTAAATAGAGGACAGTTATTTTAAAATTTAATATTTTAAAATAACTGATCTTAATTTTCAAAATTATTTAAATTTCTGGGTATTTAGACAAGTTACTTAAAACACAGTAGTTTTTTTAATAAAAATTTAGTTTTAACTTAAGTACAATCTACCTGTGAAGGACATGTGAAAGACATGTGAAAAGACACGTGAAAGACATGTGAATGGATATAATACATACCGCCTATACAACTATATATTTTAAACCAATATATGTATATATATATGTATATATGTATATATATATATATACATATTTATATATACATATATATATATATATATATATATATATATATATATATATATATATATATATATATATATATATATATATATATATATATATATATATATATATATATATATATATATATATGTATATATATATATGTATATATATATATGTATATATATATATATGTATATATATGTATATATGTATATATATGTATATATATATATATATAAATATAAATATATATATATATGTATATATATATACATATATATATATATATATATATATATATATATATATATATATATATATATATATATACATATACATAAGTAGTTTTAACTATATTCTGCAAAAAAAAGTAATTAATGTTTTAAATAACAGAGCAATAATAAATTTATATATAAAAATAATTTTAAATGTATTAAATGTATGTAATATTTATATATGGATGTATGTATATAAACTTTTTATTTACTTTTATGTGTATGGCGTTTAAAAAATTACCTGATTTAGTGCAAATGAGATTGTATATATCATTGCAAGTAAGACAATTTTGAAACAGATATAAAACTGAAGAACATTTAGCAAGAGTTGGTTTTTGTAAAAACTTTGCTAGAAGTTGTTCTTTTATTAAATACTCGACCAATCTAAATAAAAAAAGTATAAGAAATATAAAACTAAACTTTTCTTTTCTTTACATTTTTTAATTTTTAACTGAGTATTTTTTTCTTTTATGGGAAGATAATTCTATTTTTCAATAAATTTTTTCAAAGTAAAAAAAATATATATATAAAAAATAATTAAAAAAAAATATATAAAATAAATAATATTTCTATGAAAAAACAAATTAAAATAATAAAAAATAACAATTTTTATAAATATAATATATATATTTTTAACAATTCATTTTCAATATGTCTGCGTTGGTAACTCATATACAAACAAAGTTCTTGTAAAGAGCAAAATACCTCAAGGAATTGTTTTGGGACCCATCTTATTTTTAGTTTTTACAATGATGGAAACAACATACATCTCATCAAAATCTTAAAATTTTTTTCAGAATGTCAAAAGTTAGGCAACTTAATATAACAACTTTAAAATGTTTTTATTTTAGCTATGGAAACAGTTCTTTGCCAATAAATTGAACATTAGTACACCTATTGAATCTATTAATTTAATTCAAGATATTGGTATAATCGTATCTTCATTGTTTTTTCATTGCAACATTGCTTACTTTTAAAATACTTACTTTTAAAATACTTACTTTTAAAATACTAATAAACTCCTACTTACTTTTAAAATACTTCATCAGTAAACCAGTAATTTTAAAATCCTTCAAAGCTTCAAAACATAGATCATATTTTAAAAATCCGAAAAATTGTTTGGGTAAAATATCCGGAATATATTTTCCTCTTAAATTTGCTTTTAGCTGATTTGTTTTAAATTTTTTATACAAACCTATCTTAATTTTTTCATAAGTGATGAGTGAAAATGATTAAAAAACAAATATATTACAAAAATATATATCTAAACTTGTATGTATGGAAAATGTTTTGGATATCCCGAAAAATTAAAAGTGTAGAAAATAATCTGGAAAAAAAGATGATAGGAAATATCCGGAAAAAGATATGATGTAAAGATAGGCTGAATATAAACTTTATAGGTTTTGATCCCTGGATCAAAACTTATAAAGTTTATATCCAGCCTATCATAGAATCATGTACTTCTGTGTGGAATCTCCCACCTTTTAAAAGATATGTCTGTTAAAAAAGGTTCAGAAATCCTTGTCGATGTCGCAATCCTTATAAAGATTATTCTTCAAGACTTCATTTGAATGGTGTAGAATAAAATTTGATCTTTTAATGACCTATAAAATTATACACATCCTTATCGATCTACCTTTTTCTGAGTTTTACATTTGCTCCTTCTTACTATCCTACAAAAATCTCATGCCAAAAAACTTTATTCCCATATTAAATGTAAAAATAGTACACAAAGATTTTTCTACTGTAAAATAATTATCAAGATATGGAATTCTCCAACTGATTATATTGTTTACTTGTCTTTGTTCAAATCAAATTTAAAAAAGTATCAAATTTAAAAAAGTACAACATTCATCACCATTGCACACTATTTTAACTTGTTGTTTTTTTTGGTGTTACATAAGAGTACACCAAACTAATCTGAGAAAATTAACACCAGAAAATAATCTGAGAAAAATAACACCAGAAAAATTCGTGAGGCTATTGAAATACAACGTGTACAATGTTCAAAACCTAAAGAAAACGTTTAAAATCGTGACAATGGCAATTTGGTGATGACTCACCATTGAAAACCATTTTTTGTAAAATGAAAAAATGTTGAAATCTGACGTTGCAATGACTTCATTTGTTTACATTTATTATAATTTTTTAAATGGTTTTTTTAACGGTTTTATTAGTTTGATAATGGCTCTTACTATATGAGCCAAAATATCACTTATAGAGAAAAGAAATAAATAGTATAATACCGTATATGATGTTTCAATGTTTATAATTACACATACTATTAAAGATGTCACTTAAAGTATGTATATATATATATATATATATATATATATATATATATATATATATATATATATATATATATATATATATATATATATATATATATATATATATATATATACATTATATATATTATATATATAAAATATATATATATATATATAAAATATGTATATATATACAGGGCCTATTCTAGGAAAAAAAATTTGGGCGGCAGTACCCCTCCTTCCCAGAGATGTATGTATGTATGCATGTATGTATGTATGTATGTATGTATGTATGTATGTATGTATGTATGTATGTATGTATATATGTATGTATGTATGTATATAAACTTTGCAACAGATTGAAATATAACCATAATTTAAAAAAGTGGTAATCTAGCTTTGAAAAAATTAATGTTAAAGATTGCATTGTAATTATTTTTAATAAAAAATTTTTTTTATTATAAACCATTTATAATTATAAAATATTAATCAACTTGAAAATATGAAAAAAAATTTAAAAACTTACATGTCACTATTATGATATCCCATGGTCAATTTTGTGTAAAACAATATAATCATTTCAAATAAATCAGCAAAATGGACCTAAGAATAAAATAAACTTCTATAAAAATAATTCCTTAATAAAACCAAGTTGTATTATAGTGTAAAAAAATGACTTTAATGGAAGTGTGAAGATTGTTAGTGATATTACATTATGGCAATTAATCAGATTGAAAAAAAAACAATTTTAAGAGCAAACAGTTCTTCTCAAATCTAGAAATAGACTTTTAACTAATTAGCTACTCTTATATTTTCATATGTTTAATATTTAATAAAGAATAATATTCAGGTTTCTATTACTAAAAGCTTAAGCGTTACAATCTCCTGGATTTTATTAAAAGTGGCCTTCAAACCCTGTTAGCCTTAAAACCCTGTAGAATACCTTAAACATACCTGATCTAGATTATTAACTTCTTGCAAAATTTTCCATATTCTAAGTGCTTTACTTTGATTGTTAGAGAAAAAACTGCTATGCTGCTGATCATTGATAGTTGATGCTTCCATAGACTGTAAAGAATCTTTATAAATGAAAATTGATTTAACAAAATATAAGACTGTATTGTATATGTAAAAACAATCAAATAAGCAAACCTCGACTAACACCATACATTGATCATCATTTTCATATTTGTGAAGATATACCTTATCTCCAAATGCAGATTTCTAAACAATTGTCAATTTAATTTAATTTTTGTATACATACATACATACATACATACATACATACATACATACATACATACATACATACATACATACGTGTATATATATATATATAAATATATGTGTGTATACACATTGATATGTATATATATTTATGTACATATATACATGCATATATATATGATCATATGTATATATATATATATATATATATATATATATATATATATATATATATATATATATATAAGAAATATAATATGGTTCAACCTCCTGTATATATATATATATATATATATATATATATATATATATATATATATATATATATATATATATATATATATATATATATATATATATATATATATATATATATATATATATATATATATATATAAGAAATACAATATGGTTCAACCCCCCGTATATATATATATATATAAGAAATATAATATGGTTCAACCCTCCGTATAGTAAAAGCGTTTCTACCAATGTCGGACATCTTGCTAAATTTAATCGACAAACATTTTCCAACATCCCACCCCCTAAGTAAACTATTCAATCGAAACACCATCAAAGTGAGTTACAGCTGCACCAAAAACATCGAAAGAATTATAAAAAGCCACAACAAGAAAATCAGTTCAAAAAGACCAAAAGAATACCCACCCTGCAATTGCATAAATAAAGAAAACTGACCTATAATAGGAAAATGTAGAGTTTCAAATGTTATTTATAAATGTATAGTATCCCCCCCTAACACTCCAGAAAAAGTATGTATTGGCCTAGCAGAAGGTGAATGGAAGAAAAGATCGGCTAACCACAAACACTCATTCACAAACAAAAAGATGAAAAATTCAACCAACCTTTCAAAGTATATATGGCAGATAAAAGAAAACTTAAAAATAACACCCAAATTAACCTGGTCAATAATTAAACAAGTCCCCGCCTACAGCAACTAACAAAAAAATGCTTGCTTTGCCTTCATGAAAAACTTTGCATAATATCATACTAAGGTACACAAGAATTATTAAATAAAAAAACAGAAATAATATCTAAGTGCCGTCATGAAAACAAGTTCATGCTTAACAACCACGAGCCCAAAGATTAAAAAACCAAACCAGGCTTGCAAATAGTAACATTTACCAAATGATTTACATTTACCTGATGATTGCTAAACGCATGAAACTTTTAGTAGTAAAAATTATGAAGTGTTTTTTTATTTAATCTCGTCAAAAAATCAATTAAAATTAAACATTTGTCAAGCCAATATTTATGTATATTATATACATATATATAAAATTTAATTTCAGACAAAAGCCAAGTTATCATTGGCTTGACAAATTTTTAAAGAGTCCTATTTTTTATTAATGTTTGTTGTGAATTTTTTTTTTTTTTTTTATTTGCATTCACTCCCAACAAGGCTGCAAGCAACCACTATCAAGTTGGGAGTTACTAGGAAAAAAAAGTACAGAGTTATAGAGCAAGGAAACGATCGACAGAAGACTTGAAAAGTTGAAGGTTGTATGAGTCAGGAAAACATGAAGATGGGAGAGAGTTCCAAAGGATTGAAGTGCGGGGAAAAAAACTAGATGAATAAAAGTTTTTAGAACATGCAGGGACAGATACAGCAAACGAATGAGACTTAGCTGAATGACGAGTAAAACGAGAATGAATTTTAGTTGATGGAACTAGAGATGATAACTCCTTTGAGCAGTGACCATGATAGTATTTGTAAAAAAGAGAAAGAGATGCAACTTTACGACAATGGGAAAGAGGTTCAAGCTTAGCAGATAGTCCAGGTCCAACAACATTTACAATGCGTTTTTGGATCTTGTCAAGAAGAGAAAGTGAATCGTTAGAAGAACCAGCCCAAATATGACAACAGTATTCCATACAGGGACGAATAAGAGATTTGTAGAGGTAGAGAATGGAATCAGAAGTAAGGAAATGGCAAGCACGATAAAGAGAAGCAACCTTAGCAGAAGCTAATTTAGCAATTGATTGTATATATGGTTTCCATGAAAGGTCAGTAGTAATCGATAATCCAAGAAGACGTAAAGAGGACGACTCAGTAAGAGGATTGCCATTCATTAATATAGGAATTTTGACCATATAAGGGTAGTTGTTTGCAGTAAGCAACTGGGTTTTTTTAGAGTTGAAATTCACAAGCCACTGTGAACCCCAATCTATTACTGAAGTGATATCGGATTTAAGATCAGCTGCTTGTTCTAGGCAATCGAAAAGAGAGGACTTTTTGTCAAGACAGGAGTATAAAGTTGAGTCATCAGCAAAAAGAGCTACTTTAGATGAAAGGTTGTCAGGAAGATCGTTTATGTAGATAAGAAGCAAAACAGGGCCCAGGAAGGAACCTTGGGGAACCCCAGAAGTTAATGTAAATAAAGAAGAGTGTTGGCCTTCAAGGATGACTTTAATAAACCGGTTAGAAAGAAATGATTTGATAATCTCAAAAACTTTCCCAGAAACACCATATGAAGCAAGCTTATGGAGAAGACCAACATGCCAAATTTTGTCGAAAGCTTTAGATATGTCGAGAGCAATAGCCCTAGCCTCACCGCCTCCATCTAATGCACAATAAAATCTTTCAATTACAGCAGTTAGCAAGTCGGTTGTAGAGCGAAAGGATCGAAAACCGTATTGATTGTCTGACAGTTGTTTATTTGACTCAAGATGAGATGTGAGGATTTTGTTGATCAAAGACTCAAAGACCTTGCTAATAACAGAAAGAAGACTGATCGGACGATAATTGGAGAGGTCAGAATTTTCTCCAGAGTTTTTGAATAATGGAACCACAGATGCCATTTTCCAACAAGCAGGAAAACAAGACTCAGTCAAACACTTGTTAAATAGTTTAGAGAGAATTGAAGAAAGTTCTGGAGAACAATTCTGCAAGACTGTGACAGGAATGTTGTCTGGACCACAAGCTGTAGACAAGTTTAATTGAGATATGATTTTAGCAACAGAAGCCGGAGTGATTTGGATGTCTAACAATGGGTCAACCTGTTTGACTGGAATGGAAGGAAGAGAATGTCCATAAGATTCAAGAGTGGAATTAGAAGAAAAGTTCTTTGCAAATAGTTCTGCCTTATCCTTGGGAGAGGTAATAAGATCAGTCCCATGAATGAGAGATAGAATGTTAGATCTACCCTTGTTAATAATGCTGTTAAAGATTTTCCAAAAGTCTTTAGAGCCTAACTTCTGCGATAAGATGCGAGATTTAGTGAACTAAGAATAATGGAGTTTAGCATCAGAAAGCACCTTTTTACATCAATATCTTGCAATAATAAATAGCCGTTTGTTCTCAAGAGAGTTGTTCTTTTGAAAAAGATGAAAAAAATGATTACGATTGGATATAGCAGCCGCACAAGAAGGAGAAAACCATGGAGTAGAATGAGGCTTAACTTGAAACCGACGCGAAGGAATAAAAGCTTCCATTCCAGCCTGAATCCAGGAGGTTACGTAGGAGGCGCATTTGTCAGCTGAGAGAGAAAAAACATCAGCCCAAGGACCATCACGAAGAAAATCACGAAAGGAATCCCAGTCAGCTTTAGGGTAGTAGTAGGTGGTGCGATGATAAGGTGAGCCCAAAAAAGAAGTACAAGAAGAAAGATTTATAGAGATCATTGCATGGTCAGAACCACCTAAGGGAGAAAAGGGAGAAACTGAACATAAGCTAGGGTCAGAGACAAGACATAAGTCAAGGATTGAAGGTAAATGATTAGGGTTGTCAGGAAAACGAGTCACAAAGTTAACTATCTGAGTAAGAGATTGAGAAATGCAGAAGTTAATTACAAATTAAAATCATATGTAAAACCTTCTAAACAAATGGTAGTTAAATTTTGATAAAAGCATATAGCTATAAGAGGAATTATTTTATTTGTATATTAATTACCATGAACTTATTATAACATACAGAAACTTTAAAAAATACCCTAAAATATGATTATTTTATTTAAAGATAAATTTAATCTACTTTATTTTCCCAGCAACACAATTCATAAGTAACAACCCTTTGTAAATAAATGCAGGCTTTTTTTAAAGTAATGTTGAACTTGTTCAATGAATACTTTTTTTTCCATCTTTATTATAATATTAATGCCTACTTTTTCAACTCATTGGTTTATTATAAAACAGCAAAAGTTTAGATTCTGAGAGAAATAGCAAAAAGAATGTGAATGGAATAACAGTAATACAAATGGATTACACTGAAAATCATAAATGTTTTTGATAAGATTAAGTTCAAAATGTTTACTTGATTCAACAGCAAGTAAAAGCAGTAACTGAAATACTGTCATGCAATTAACTACATTACTAATAATTAATTATTAGTAATTATACTAAACATGATAAAGAAACATCATAAATATCTCTTGATAAATTAATTCAAAGCTTATTCCTTTGAACAAATACTTCAAAAATTAAACAGCAAAAACAAAAAATAAAAGAACAAAATTGATACGAAATGATGTTATTAAGTTTTTTTTATAGTATGCATTTTTTCATTGTATAGAATAATTGATATAAAATATGATTTTAGACAAAAATTTTATAATTCATTATTAATTTTTTAGAACACTATAACTAATTCCAAAATTGGATATGCTGCAAAACAAATAACAGAACAAATATTAAGTTATTGTAAATATTGCATAAATACATATTTTTTTCAAAACAAATATTTAAATGCTTGTTTAGATTATTAACAAGTTATGTCTAGTAATTGACTGGGACCCTGGCCCCAGCTTAAAATGAGACTTTTTGCAAACCTGGCCCTGACCCTGGCAAAATTATAAGATATAGCAGGGGTTTATAGCCGAGGCTAGAAAAAAAATTTATAATACTTAATATATTATAATTTCAATTTTAAACTTACTATTTATTAAATACTGGCATACATTTATATATTTTTAAACTCTAATTTACTTCCAACAAGATTGCAAGCAACCACTATTAAGTTATGAATTACTTTAAAATAAATAATAAGTTAAAATACTAGGAAATGTATAACTGAAGACTTAAAAAGTTGTAAGTTGTATAGAAAAGCCAAACATGAAGATGGGTAAGAGTTGTAAGGTCTTTTTGATGTGCAAGGAAAAAAACTGGATTAATAAAAGTTTTTATAGCGTGAAGGAACTGATACAGAAAAAGGATGCAACTTGTTGAATAAAAAGCTAAGCAAGAATGAGTTTTGGTTTATCGTTATAGAGATGATAGCTTGTTTGAGCATTGACCATGGTTGTATTTGTAGAAAAAAGAAATGCAACCTTACAACAATGGCTCAGGTTAGCAGATAAAGCAGTCTAAATACATTTAGAATGTGCTTTTAGACTTAGTGTAAGTGTAAGAGGGTTATTATTCATCAATATAGGAATGCTGACAACATTGCAATATTTTTTGCAGTAAAAAAACAAATTTTGTTGTCTAACAAAAATTGTGGATTTTGAGTCTAGAATTTAATTTCATAGGCCACTGCAAGCCTTAGACTGTTATAGAAGAGAAATCAGATTTAAAATCAACTGCTTTTTCTATGCAATTAAAAAGTGAAAAAATTTTTTCAAGACAAGAGTGTAAAGTTGGGTCATCAGCAAATAGAGCCATTTTAGATTTTATGAAGATCGTTATTGTAGATAAGAAACAATACAGGAGCTAAGACTTTGTGGTACCCATAAAGTTACTTAAAATAAAGAAGAGTGTAGGCCTTCAAGAATAACTTACTACTGCAGTTAGAAATAAATAATTTAATAACCTCAAAACCTTTATATAAAGAAACTAATAACATAGTAAAGACTATTTGTAGGATAGTTGGAGAGGTCAAAGTGTTTTCTAGAGTTTTGAGAAATTAGAACCACTTATTTAGCACTTTTTAAAAGTTTAGCAAAAATTGAAGAGAGTTTTGGAGATTAAGTTTTAAGGCAGGATTACTGAATAAGCGTAATTTCATAAGTACGAACTGGCATAAGTGTGAACTGGCATAATTGTGAATGGCATAAGTGCAAACTGGGCATAAGTACAAACTGGCATAACTGCAAAGCAGTTACAAAAACTGGCACAAGTGCAACTGACGTAAGTGCAAATTGGCATAAGTGCGCCAAAAGAATTTGCAAACATTGGCATAAGTGCGAACTGGCATAAGTGCAAAGCAGTTGCAAAAGCTGGCACAAGTGCAAACTGGCATATGTGTGAATTGACATAATTGGGCAAAACAAATTTGCAAACTTATGACAGTTTGCACTTATTCCAATGTCTGCAAATTCTTTTGGTGCACTTATGCCAATTCACACATATGCCAGTTTTTGCAATGCTTCGCACTTATGCTAGTTTGCACTTATGAAATTCACGTTTATTCAGCCTCACGTTTAAGACTGTGATTGAAATCTTTTGTCTGGGTTAACAATGGGTTAATCTGTTTAAGTGTCAGGAAGAGTATGGTCATTATATTCAAGAGTAAGATTTCTTTGCAAATAACTCTGCTTTATTCTGGGCAGAAGTAAAACGATCAGACCCATGAATTAGAGATTTAGTTAATGACAATGTTGAAGACTAACCAAAAGTCTCTAGAACCTAACATCTGAGATAAGATACAAGATTTAGTAAACTGAGAATAACAGAGCTTAACATCAGACAGGAGTTTTTTACATTGACTTCTTGCAATAATAAAATAATTTTTGTTCTTAAAAGTGATGTTCTTGTAAAAAAGATGAAAAAAATAATTAATGTTTAATAAAGCAACTGCTCAAGATGGTGAAAAATGTGGAGTAGAATGAGGCTTGACTTAAAATTAAAGAAAAGGAATAAAAGCTTCAAAGCTTTTATTTCAGAAGGAATAAAAGCTTCCAAGATGCATTTTATGCATACATATTATGAATACAAACATATATGCTTTCATATTAGAGAAACAGCATAAAAGAGAAGGCTAAAGCCTGATGATGATGATGATGATGATGATGATCATCATCATCATCATCACTATCATCATCATCATGGTAATGATGATTATGAAGATCATGTTGATCATAATGATTTTTATATATGCATATATATACAAAATTTAACATGAATTTTGAATAAGAAAAATATACTTTAGGATGTGTAAATGTTTATGCAGCCCCAGTCACAAAACCGGCCCCATTTTATCGAACCTGGTCCCAGTCAAATATCAACCTCGCTCACATACTAGTTATGTCCCGTAAGTAACACTTACTTCTGTCCCATAAGATAACTAATTGATATATATGATATGAAAATAAGTAGCTAAAACAATATTTTGAATAATTTCATGCAAAACGATAAAACTACTTGATTTAATTTGAAAAACTAGATTATGCAGGTTAAATATTAAGATTGCAATATTCAAAAGAAAACAACAGGTTTTAATATAATGTTTTTTTGCATCCCATAAGTAACAAAGCGTATAATGAATTATAATTCCTGAACTATTTTTAATTAAAAGAATTTGCAATATACAGTGTAACAATTAAATTTTCACTCATACTTATATGAACATCCAAACTTTTAAAATAAAAAATGTATATCTAAAAATGCAACAATAAAAAAAAAAAATTTCATATAAATAGCTATTCTACCACCATGACCTGACCTATTACACCAGTAAGTATAATAGTTACTTAGTTTAACTTATTGATTTGTTAGAAAACCAAGTTTCTGATAAATATTCAATGTGGGGAATCATTTAACACATTTCTTTACAGCAGCTAAATTATTATTAGACCAAAATAAATTTAACAGACTTTTGATTGCCACTGACTTTTTCTTATGTTTTTTTTTTTTATTTTATGTAAAATGGTATAAAGATCTTTCTAAAACTGTATTAGGTAGGTGAAAAGTTTGTTGATGTATAGCAAAAAGTTTATTGACTTATTAAAGAGCAGAATTTTATAAAATAATGTTTGTTATAACTATACTGCAACTAGATATTGAGATGTACTATTTGTTATAACTATATTGCAACTAGATACTGAGATGTACTATTTGTTATAACTATATTGCAACTAGATACTGAGATGTACTATTTGTTATAACTATATTGCAACTAGATACTGAGAAAATTACTGAGTGGACATCTAAATGCTATTTTATATTTTAATTTAGACTATTACACAAATATTTTTACCACCCACAGGAGTCCAAATACAAAATATATAAATATAAACAGAAAATCCTAGGAAATCAAAAAAACTAAAATTTATATGATAATAAAAATATATTATAAAAGATCTAATTATTTAAAAAAAAATTAAGTAAATCATGCTCTAAAGCTGAGGGTGGGTGGGTTTCTGAAAATTAATAAACATACCTCCTTAATTATTTTTTAAGCACACAAGACAACTGAATTTTGCACAATAGGAAGCTATAACTATTACGTTGATAACAAGTTCACTTTAATTTAGTTCTATCAAAGAAATACATACCAGAGGCGGATCCAGGATTTTTTGGTGCATTTAAATTTCAGGGTTTTTTTTTTTTTTTAAACATCATTGCTTCCAACAAGGCTGCAAGCAACCACTAATTAGTGTTGGAAGTTACAGGAAGAGAAAAGATGAAGATTGTAGAGCAAGATAACGATTGACAGACGACTTTAAAGATTGCAAATTATATGAATCAGGTAAGTTCTAAACTCCAAACTTTTTTATGCTCATACTTATGTCATTTAAGAATGCTTTGCCAAAAATTGCATTGATTAGAGCAAGGGAACAAAAATACCCTAACTAGTGGGCATCTCCTAGGAAATGATTTTTCAAAAAAAAAAAAACTTCTTCCTTTAATAAAATTCAAATGTGAATCTATATTTAAAGTTTGATCAAAAAATCATCTAGCGTTTAAAAGTTATAGTCATTTAAAGTTTAAAGCCCCCTCAAAACAAGGGGGTTGTAAATTTAAACTGGGTGTAATTTCTAAACATAATATTTTTCAAAAAAAAATTTAGAACCTTAACGATATTATCACCTAATTTAGGATATTAGAATATATATTTAGAAAAACCCAATTAAGAGGTTCAAACTTGAACTTTGAACCTCTTAATTGGGAACTGAGATACCATTTATTTAAATATACTATATGTTTAGAATAATTAGCCTGTTGAAACTGCTACTGATCCATAATGCCATTCATGTTGTACAGTTTTCAAACTTTGTCTGCACTAAAACAGCTCAAATTATTGATTTTTAGTTTCAAGTTAAAAACTCAACCCTTACATGTCAATGGGTTATATTTTTTCTTAACTAATTTATAGTGAGATCAACCATTATTAATAACCATGAGATCATTATTAATAATAATGAGATCAACCATTATAAATCAAAACATAGGTAGAATCATCACTCCAAATAACTTTAGACTCCAAATGATTATACACCCAATTTTTGTTCTCAAAGCACCGCTGAACTTCATTTTTTAGCTAAGTATTTCACTAACAAATATTTTTTTTAATTTACTAAATTATATTTTCTTTCAATAAGATATCATTCATCAGCCACTCCTCTCAAAAATTCAAGATAACCTCTTTTAGCTGACCCAGAGAAACAAGATGTGGGGTTTGAAAGCACTTGACTCTGTGATCACAAAAATGTAAAAGTTGAAATCAAAACATTATATCCAAGAAAATAATTCAACATTTAAATGTATTACTATAAACAGCAATAGAGTAGATGACGGCTTTTGACATTTCTACAGCATATATAATTGTATTACTGACTGGTGTCCTTTTGTATGTGACAATCAAGGTACACTCACTATAAATTCCCATTTTTTAAGTAAACTTTTTGGGAAAATGCACGATTTATTTGTTTACAAAAAATTCATGATAAGCATAATTTTCAACTGCCGCAATAAAAATGCCCACTTTTGCAAAATCACAAAAGAAAACTGAAAAACTGTCTGTTTTCTTTGCATGCACAAGGCAAAACGAGAGGTAACACCTTTAATAATTGAAGTGAAGACAGTTCTCCAAAGAGATGTTGATTTTCATGACTCAAGAGTTCCAAAAGGAATTTGTGAAGGATGCCGTTCAGCAATGAGGAGAAAAGATGAAGACAAAAAAGTAAGCATACCACTGCCATTCAATTTTCAAGAAATCTATCCCAAGATTTCCACAAGAGAGCAAGCTTACCAATGCCTCATCTGTCAAATTGGTCAACTCAAGCTCAATCAAAGACATCCTTTTGGAAAATTGGCAGAAGTCTGAAAACGAGAAGGGTGACCATAGATGCTCCAAATGTCTTGCAGTTCTTGACAAAGGTATGTCCCATCCTTGCAATGAATATATATTTTGGGAAAACATGAGGTTGCTTGCAGCTAAAGATAGCAAAGTTTCTGACCAAATAGCTGCTACTGTTATCAGTCAAAAAGAGGCATCACCACATGGAACAATTCCCTAAATCAAGCTCAAGGTGGATGATCGTTGGCATTGACACCAGGTAGATTTTTGCTTTGCTCATAAATTTATTTTTAAAAAATAAACACGATGTACTTAATTATAAATTTATAATGACAGGTTCTTCAAGCTCTCGGCAGTTGTTTGAGGCCCCTACAAGAGTGACAGCACAAGATCTTGCCCAAATTCAGATCAATACAGGAATGTCCAACAATGGCATAAGAAAGCTAGCATCAACTCTTAATCAAGTATCACAGGTTAAAGTCACTGAACCATACATTGACTCTAAGTTTCTTGAAATAGGAACCAATCTTGCAAGTTTTTTCACATATTCAAAGCCAGGCTTGCTCGGGAAGCGGGTGCGATCGCACTCGATAATTGACCATGGAAATAATATTTAGTTGCGAAAAACCGGCCAGATTTTTTAGTTGTTTTGAGAACATTTCAAAAACAAACAAAAAAGCACAAAAAGATTAACTGGACCAATGAGAGACAGTTAAAAAAAGAAAAATAGCTTTTAACGCGAAAAAATTTTAGGCAAAATAAACACGATTAGAGCAAATAATTTTGAAACGTCGCTTTTTTATAATTTTTTTCATAAAACTAAGTCACATTTTTTATATAAAGTAACAACTTACTATTAATGATTGTTTAATAAGGTAACAAATGTTCTCCGATTTATCAAAGAGTATATATAATTTTTATTTATATACTTACGTCTTATTTACAGTGCTGGATTTAGGAGGTAGGGGAGGGGGAGTAGAAGGGCTATAGCCTCGTAACTTACAATGTTAGGGGCCCCGAAATAGTCAAGAGGAATAATAGGTATTTTTTTCAGTCATTTTTACGCTGTGGCACATAAAACAGGCCGCCAAAATAATGCAGTCCCTGGCCCTGAAAAGTCCAAACAAATTCAACCAATAAAACTAATGCTAGGTGATTCATTTATTAATAAAAAAGTTTTTTCAATAACTGTTTTATTCTTCGCGTAGTTTGAAAAGTTTAACACATTTAAAACTATTTTTCTTAGTAAGATTAACAAATGAAATAATTAAATCATTGAGTTACTGTAGAAATTCAATTAGCTAAATAGAAATTAACCAAAAACGTTAAATTACTATGTGAGGAGGAAGCGGAACTGCTTCATAATAACGCTGATGATGTTTAGTGAGTGGGCTTTATAATTTTAATTAATATTTAAAACAGAAAAAAGTAACTTTAAGTTTAAGAATAACAAGTTTGTAAGAATGGCTGAAGCAAAAATAATTGAAGTTAGTAAACCAATTTCTAAAAACTTAAAAACTTTTCTTTCTTGTGTAATCAGTTATCAGTTAAACTTTTCTTTCTTGTGTAATCAGTAATCAGTTATCGGGTACACTGAGGAAAATGGATTAGTGGTTAAAATTATTTGTATTGACATTGATGATTATTATTCATTTATTATTAGAAAATTCGGTTAGTATTTTTTGAATCAATAGAATTAGTTGTTCGTAGATTTGGCGGGTATTTTGTTTTTTTTTTTTACTTTTCTGCACAAAGATTGTTTGAGAACATTCGAGTTTATGTTTCCATGTATATCCGTAAACAAAATATTTCAAAATTTACGCTAAAATAATGAACTTAACTAAGGAAACATACATAAATTTAAATGTTCTCAAAACGACTAAAATATCTGGCCGGTTTTTCACAACTAAATATTATTTCTGTGCTCAGTTATCGAGTGCGATCGCACCCGCTTCCCGACCAAGCCTGATTCAAAGCTAGAAGTCATGCAAGAGAAAGAGTCAAAAGTCGAAATATCAACAATTATTCACTGTAAAGATTTTTTTGAACTGCTGGAGCACAGCCTTTTAGAAAGAAAAATATTTTCTGATCACATTGTCAAGCTTGGAATAGATGGGGAAGCTGGATTTCTAAAAGTTTCTCTTGAGGTTGTAGAAACATTACAACACTGCAAAGTTCGTTCTCCACCAAGCAAATGACTCCTGACAGTAAAGAGCTCCAAAGAGAGTAGTTGCAATCAGCAACTTATTGTTGCTGTCTCTGAAGGAATGTCTGAAAACTATTCTAACCTCAAGAATGTTTTCTCCTTGATCAAAGCTGACTCAAAGAATTTTGTGGTATCTTGTGACTTGAAAGTTGCCAATATTCTATGTGGTTTTCAATCTCACGCTTTCATGCATCCATGCACATGGTGCACAATTCCTTCAACTAACCTTGCTGAATATGGAGACCTACAAACTTTTGGTTCCCTCAAAGCCTCTTTTCAAGCATTTGCTTCTGCTGGCAGTGATGTAAAAAATGCCAAGAAATATGAGAATGTCATCCATAAACCTATTCTTCATGCAAATGACACTAGTCTGGTTTTGGAAATTATCCCTCCCATGGAGCTTCATCTTTTGCTTGGAGTTATTAACCACCTCTACAAAATTCACAAAACAGTCTGGCCTCCAACTGATGAGTGGGCAACTGCTCTTCATATTAATCTTCAGCCTTACCATGGAGGTAATTTCATTGACAATGTTTGCGGCCTTGCTTGTCAAGGTTCGTGTTTTGGAGTTAAAGAGTTGAGAAAGGGTTGTACCACGATTTACAACAACAACAACAAAAAAATGAGTAGCCTTCTCAACTGTAGTGACTTCCTCGAGCCTTGGGGAGGTGAATAATTAAAAAAAAAAAAAAAAATTAATAAAAACATTATTACAAAACTATAAGTAAAAAAGGTTCACATACTTTATGCTCTCTCTTTATTTCATATCCTGGTCGCTCTAAGAAGCAAGAATTTATTGATTTGCAAACTAAGCAACTTTCTCCAAGAATGAACAAGCTGTAGAGTCCTTCTTGATATACTTTTTTACAATGAGAACATAAAACTTGATTATTATGTTTTTCGTTATTGATACTTTTAATGGGTTCAATAGAACGAACTTCACACGTAAGTAACATTGTTTTTAACTTTGAAATATAATCAATTATTTTATTCAAAAAATCACCTATGTAAATGTCACTATACTCTAATATCAAAAGAGAAGATTGCAATATACTGTATGTTTCTATTTCACTATTGTTTTCAAGATTATCTGTATGATTACAAAAAAACAGTTGTTTATTATTGTTTTTAATTTTATTAAATTTATTCCAATAAGATGATGATGTAGGAAAGCACTTCATACTATTTTTTAAAGCATTATACAGCATCTTTGATTCAATTTTATAGCATTTTTCTGAAGATAACTTACTAGATTCTGAAGATACTTTAGGTAGCAAAAAACTAATTAAGTTTTGGTTAACTGATGACTCCTTAAACCCCTCAGCATTGAAACTAGTTTTTGGTGAACCTTTTAGATTAGGTGGAATTTTTTTTTTTTGAGTTGCAATAATTAACTTTTTATTTTGCTCTTGAACACTTTCAATTTCTTTTTGATTGAATGTCAACTGAGTTTGTAATCTTTCTACTTCCGATAAAAGATTTTTTTCTTTTTCACTCTGCTGTGTCTTTAACTCATTTTCTAATTTATTAACTGATTCTTTTAATCTGTACTCTTGCTCTGACATTTTTCTTATGCTTTCACGAAGAATTTTAATTTCTCCATCTTTCGATTGGTACCTTCGTTCAGAATCAGTTAACTTACATTTCAAGTCATTTAACTGACAAATTATATCCTGCGTTTTATTATTTTCAATTAACTGCTTAGCTGTGACTATGTTTTCAGGTAGTTTTGCTGATAACTTGTATGATTCATTAATATTAAAAAAATTTTCTTCAACTCTTATTTCTTTTTTTGTATTTAAGTTTACAGATCCATCAACAGGAAGTTCTTCTTTATGAGAACTGCTGAATGAACTAGAGTTCTTTTTAGGTAACTTTAATTTTAAAGTGTTTTTATTTATTAATGGGACACTGCATGGTTCTTTTACTATTTCACAACCAAAGTTATCATCCATTAGTTCATCTAAAATACAATCTGGATTGTTAATTTTTGTATCATTTTCACTGCTAGATTTACTCGATTTTGTGCAATTAACTTGTTGTGTAGCAGCTATTTCAATCCTGTTAATTTCATTTTCTGCCTCATTAAAATCAAAACCATCTTCAAATTCATCAAACATGTTTTCTTGTTTAACAACTAATTCAGCTCTTTTTTTAGTTCCATTATTCAATTTAAATTTTTTACTTGCTGGCTGTGACAGCAGCATGTTTAGGTCATCAGGAAAGTCGCATCTGTCATTTGATTTTTGAAACTTTTGCTCAGTATTTTTACTTGATTCAGGGAAAGATTTATAAACAAATCTTTTTATTTTATTTCCTTGCATAATTATTTTATATGAAGTCGAAATAAATCATAATATATCTCTTGACATGATTAAGAGATTATTTTACGACTAATTATAACAATTAAAGTTGTCAATATCAATTATTTTGCGGACAAAAGATTTTGTCAGTTTATGGGTAAGTACATGATTCCATAGCGTAAAGTTAGGTCCCGTAAAATGTTCCGCAATTGTCCCGCTTCACGTCCAGGACAGAGTTAACATAATTAATTTTTGCATTTATAATTTAATTTATGAAATAATTAATATTCTTTAAATGTGGAGCACGTTTTCACCTGGTTATCGTCGAAGATTAAATTTAAATTAGTAAAAAAAATATTATTACAGATAATAATAATTTAAATTTATTAGAAAAAACAACATTGAGTAGAGGTAATACAAGACATTTTAACTTTTTTAGACAAAATATTTTAAATTTTGAATATAAAAAGCTTAAGTTCATGTTTGTTTTACTACTCGTTTAAAAACATTTCTCAGGAATGACATCCCTGAGAAATTTAAAAATTTTAAAAATATTCCGAATGTTTTTAAGCGAGTAATATAATATAAGCTTTTTATATTCATAATTTAAAATATTTTGTCTAAAAAGGAATTTCCTCTACAAGCACGCTTTAAATGAAGTATCAATTTCCACGTTTGTATGGTTGTTACTGTTTAAATTTTTTTAGTTGTTATTTCTCAAGAAGGAAGTTGGGTTACTGTAGAAACATACGTTGAAGTACTTTTTTTGATACATAGCTACGAAACAGAGGCTGTATCAAAGTTTTCGTGCTTTAGTGGCACTATAGCATGATTCATGCTATAGTGTATCAAAGTTTTCATGCCATGAAAACTTTGATACAGCCTCTGTTTCGTAGCTATGTATCAAAAAAAGTACTTCAACGTATGTTTCTACAGTAAGCCAACTTCTTTCCTTTCCTTTAGCAGCACTATTAGTGCTGCTAAAAACTGGAAATATGGTATGACAATTTTAATTGAGTGTTTTTAAAATGCAATTGCTAAATTTTAATTTTCTTTTATATTTGTATAGTTATTATTTAAAATTTTTGTTGTTGTTGTTATCTTTAAAGATTCTTCTGCAAAACACCACAAAATAAGATGATTCAATATCATTTAATGGTACTCCCTTTATGGTTTTAGGATGTAAAGTGCTTGATTGTATGCACGGGAATGATAGAAAAGCCTCTTTTAAAGAATTTTATAAAATTCATTTATTATTATAATATGTTTTTCTTTATCAATTTGTTTCTAAAATAGCTTCTGTATTTAATGATTATATGTCTAAACCTTTTATTTTTGTTCTTTTGTCTAATTTTCTTAATAGGTATCAGAAATTCTGTTTTTTATTCTTTTTAAAATAAACTTTGTTTTAGATTGCTGAGGATACTAAATTTAGAAGAGTGCAATTCTCAAACCGTATTAAAAGATGCTTTGTCAAGAAATAAAGTAGTAAGGGAAAGAGTGTTTCCAGTTTGCTTTCCTTCAAAAAGTTCTCATACTGGTCATTTTACTAGAGATGTAAGATTTCTTTTTTCTTTTTTGTGTAGATAAAGTTAAACAATAGATTTTAAAAGAAAAAAATATTAAAGAGTTATCCAAATTAATTTTCATTTCTTGTTTGCCTGTTTTAAACATCTTAAAGTTAGTTTATTATTTCAAACATGTTATTTAACTTGTTTTGTCATATAACATTTATTAAATTTTAACATTTATATTAATATGTTTCCATTTATTTAAACCAACAACAATAAGGTTGTAGTAAATCTTAATTGCTATTTTATTGCTGTTGTTTAGGAACTTTAGATTTAATATTGTTTAAAATATGTATAAACTTTCTTGTGTTAAGTATATTTAGTATATCATATTTAGTATCTTGATCCAGATTACTTAAGGCCTTAAATTTAAATGCCTGCTCCAAATGATAGTTTTGTTATATACTCGGTATGTTCTTGTACTATTCCTAATATATGTAATATTGTTCATACAAACTTCAATATTTTCACCAGGGGTGGGTTTTGTCACTCACCAAGGAGGTGGCTAAAATGGTTTTTAAAAAAAAAGGTCCGCATTTTTTCACTTAAAAGTGACTTTCTTTAACTTTTTGTACTTTAGTGTAATAATCAAGTTCATATATGTATAATTACCTATAATAGTCAATTACCTATAATAGTCAATCCCAATGAGGGGCGGGGGCAACTACCCCCATGCCCACTCTAAAACTTGCCACTGATTTTCACAGTCTGCTGAAGCTATTAAGTGTATCAATGAAGAGAACTGATCTATCAATCATTTTTACTAGCAATCAATAAAATATCTCATTGGAAGTAGGAAGAAGGAAGCTTGTACTATTGTAAAATAAAATGATATCTGTTTCTGTAGCATTATATATATTAAAGCGTACTTTATATTAGATCAAATTGCATGATTTCACATTTATCCTTATTAAAACTGATTAGCCTTTTTTTTTTCCAGTTAAATAAGATGTCAAGATCAAACTGTGTAGAGTGATTTTTTTTTTTTTTTTTTTTTTTTCTAATCGAGTTATTTTTTAAATTTTCAAAATATTTTCAAAAATTTCAAATACTTCTTGGAATATGCATCTTAAATATGGAACTCATATTTTAATAAAGATATAAATTTTATCGAAAGTCCAACAAAAAGCCACAAAAATTGGCTACAAAAGAAAGGGAGCAAGTTACGAGCAAAGATTAAAAGAAATGGGCTTACAAAATCTATCAAATAGAAGAGAAAACAGCGATCTCATTAAAATGTTTGAACTTATAAACAACCATGATATTATCAATTAGAACTGCGTTCCACAAGTATTGGGTAGGCTTACAGAAGCCACAATCAAAGGTCGAGAAGACATTTTGTTAAAAACTTTTTGTTGAGACCAATTTTTTTACAAACCATATACAGTGGGTTGCCAAATTATTTGGGACACTTCACTTTTTAAGTAATTTTAAAGTTTAAATGATTTTTGCAAGTTAATAATTTTTTTTTAATAAAAAGTTTTGAGTGTATTTTAGTCACTAATATAACTATAGTTGTTTTTAAACTGTGGCAATTTGTGATAACCCGATATGTCAAAAAGTTAGGTTATTACTCAATTAGCTGTCAATTTTTGAAAAGTGTGGTTGAAAGTCAAAAATTCAAAATTGATTTCAGTTACTTATTTTTGGAACAATTTTTTGCAAGTTTTTTGAGTTTAAAACTATTGAAACCTAAATATTCGTTAATAGTTCAATTAGTTTAGTTATTAATTTAGTATTTTTGCTACTTTTAATGCATAAATCCCTGACATACAACTATTCTTACCTCTCGTTAATTTTTTTAGTCTCCAGACTTAACCCCAAAAAAAAAAACAGAAAAGTAAAAACCTTACTTCTTCATTCTACACATTCTCAGAGAGAGGTTGCAAGCGTTTCAAAGTCAGTAGTGAGTCGAATTTAAAAAAAAAATGGTACAAATGTGACTCTAGAACCAGACCATGTCAACAAAAGTGGCAGTAAAGGATCACTACTCCATGTTATGACTGTAAATTTAAAGACATCTGTCTTGAAAACAGAAAAAAAAGTGTGGCTCAACTAGCTATAATTATAAACAATGAAGGAATTAACGTCTCCAAAAGGACGGTTCAGGGACGGTTGGTTGAAGAGAATTTAGTGTGCTATCGTCCAACCAAAAAAAGAATGTTTAACTGAAGCCATGAAAAAAAAGCGACTGGAATGGGCTAGAAAACACCAGAATATGACTATTGAAGACTGGAGTAGAGTAAATATAATTTATAATGTTGTAAGAAACCAGAAAATATTAAGGATAAATATTTATTTTTGAAATATCTTTGATATATTTTGCAGGTCAAATATCTTTAAAATGTTTTACAGGTCTGCTTCTTGGGCCAATCAGCATTTCAAATTTTGATGGACAAAAGCTCATTTGTTCGACGATGCCCAGAAAAAAATTTCACTAGGACTGCCTGTTGGAAAAGGTTCAACATCCTGTGAGTGTAGGGGTGTGGTCTGTGATCTCAGCCAAGGGTATGGGCTGCCTTTACATTGTGGAAGGAACCATGAAGCAGGATTGGTCCTGCCATATGGTTCCTTCTTTCAAGCGATTACTGGAAAACAGGCTCCTGCTCCAGGTCTAAGAATGGTTCCCTGGTAATGAAGAGTATATGTTCATGCATGACTCAGCACCGTCCCATAAAGCTAGAAGTGTTACAGCATTCCTAACTGAAAAAAAAGTGCATGTTTTGCCATGGCCAGGGAATTCACCTGATATTAACCCTATAGAAAATTTATGACAGTTCATAAAACAGAAAATTGCCAAAAAAAGTTATCACTACCAAGCAGCAATTGATAGAAACCCTTATAAGAGAGTGGAATAGCAACCTCAGTCTCCAACACAATGCAGAAGTCTACATAGATAGCATGCCCAGATGCCTGAAAGCTGTTATTGTAGCTAAGGTTTAGCTTTGATGAAATCGTTGATGATTTTTCCAGATTTTTTTTTGTATTACTTTGTTGTGATATCTTTCTACCATTAGCACCTATCTACCTTTTGATATCCATCTATCTTTATTTGGTATGCCAGCTTTTATACAATTCTGGCCTTCTTAAAAGTGTTGATAAAATGCAAAGAAAATTAGAGATTATTGCCTTAAAAGAAATATTTCAAAATAATGTGTGTCCAATAAGATCAAATAAAAAGTTTTTCCTATCAAATAAAATTATTTGTATTCATATGCTTTTGGTGTCTAATTATATAAGTTGTCACCAAATAAGTCTTGTGTGTTCTTTTAACAATTGGCTGCAAATGTTTATAATGTATTTGTTACATTCAGAGTTGACACATTTTTGTTATTTTAAAGTTCTAATAACTGTTAAGTTATTAGAAAATAAAGAATAGAGTTAAAGAGTAACAATTCGGTTGACACAAGACTTGAAAATTTGTAGGCTGTATGAGTTAGAAAAACATGATTACGGGAGAAAGTTCCAAAGGGTTCAATTAAGGAGAAAAAACTAAACAAATAAAAATTTTTATGGCATACAGGGACAGATACAGTAAAGAGGTGAGACTTTGCTAAATGACGAGTCAAGCAAAAATGAGTTTATGGAACTAGAGGTGAAAGCTCCTTTAAGTAGGGACCATGTTAGTATTTGTAGAATAGAGATGCAACTTGACGACGTTGAAAGAGAGGCTCTAGCTTGACAGATAGAGCAGGTACTACACAACTACATTTACAATGCATATTTGGACCTTATCTTGAGAAATAAGAGCATCATTGGAAGAACCAGTCTAAATATGACAACATTATTCCAAACAGGGGCAAAAAAGAGGTTAGCAGAGGTAGAAATGAAATCTGGAGTAAGAAAATGGCAAGCACTATAAAAAGAAGCAACTTTAGCAGCTGCTTTTTTTTTTTGCATTTGCATTTAGCAATCAATTGTATATATGGTTTCCATGAAGGGTCATAAGTGAATGATAATCCGAGAAGAGGACTCAGTGAAGGGCTTGCTGATTATCAATATAGGAATGTCAACAGTATTGCTATTTGTATAATATAGTTATTTGTAGTAAATAACTAAGTTTGGTTGAAGTTAAAATTCACAAGCCATGCAAGCCTCAATCTGTTACAGAGGTTAGATCAGATTCAAGATTGAATTTTTGTCAAGGCAGTTGTATAAAGTTGAGTCACCAGCAAATAAAGCCACTTTAGATGTAAGGTTGCCAGGAAGATCACTAATATAGATAAGAAACAAAACAGGATTAAGGATAAAACCTTGAGATACCGCAGAAGTTACTGGAAATGAAGAAGAGTGTTGGCATTTAAGGATGACTTTAAATAAGTGGTTCAAATATTTATGATTTTTATAAAAACTGGAGTATATAATTGTATCATCAGCAAATTGAGCAATTAAACCACTTAAGAGGTAAGATTGTCACATAAGATCAATACATTAATATAGAAAAAAACTCCCTTTGGTGTGACCTATATGGACAATATTAGGAGATAACGAGAAAGAGTTTCAAAGCAAGACTTTTTTAAATTGTTTTTATTGTAGGCTTATTCTCACTCTCTGTTTATTCGTAAGCCCTAATAAAACCTAATGGTCTGTTTTTGAGCACTATCAATGGGATTATTATCACTGTACAAAGTTATTGGCTTTTTTTTAGGATACTTATTACTTAAGTATAAAGACGTCCGAAACTTGTGTTGTTTAAAGAATCTTAATGTAAGTAAAGATGTTACTACAAAATAATAACAGTTTATGTGATTAGGAAATTATTTGTTTATTTAGTATAAGGTTTAAGTCTATAATATATTTTTGAGTTATTGTTTTTTTTAAACTTATTTCCAAATAACTTTAAGTAAATTTTTATGTTATTGTCAGTTATTTATTATTTATATCTAATATAAGTAAGGAATTTTTGTTTTTAAAATGTTATTTTAATTTATGTGTTTTTAAATTCTTTTTACATCAATCGATCTTTTTAAATCAAAATGATTCAGTTTATTTTATATTTCTCTATATCTATATGTATGTTTTCTCGTAAGAAAAATAATTAGGAATAGGAAAATTAAAAAATATTCTTTATAAATTTATATGTTATATAACATTAAAAAAGTATATTGTGTTTTATAGTTAGTATATATGTTTATAATGTTGTTTCCATGATTTCAAAGTGGTGTGACTTGGCAAACTTGTAGAGCAATATTTGTCAACCTTACCATTCAAGCAATGTTACTGCTTTAGGTCTAAGTTTTGTCTAGCCTTTAATATAACTATTCTAAAAAATACATAACATTATCTTTGATAATTTTTTGCTTAATTTTGTCACCTTTGGCTTATCTTTATGTTGGTGTCTGTTGTTTAAAAATGATTAATAGGTAGTTTCATTACTAGGACTCACTGCTTTTATTTATTTACTAAAAGTCATTTAAGACATCATTTCGCTATAAATACATTTTGTTTATCATGAAATAAAAATATTTAACAACTACAATTCAGGTATCACAACAGCTTATCTCTATCAGGTACATTGATTTTCAAATCATGTATCATGTTTTTGTTCGTATTTACTTATTCGTTACATTTTTTAACTTCAGATTTATCATATGGTGTATTTATTTGTTATAGAAGAACAAATCATTATAAATTTTTATGAATTTTTTAAAAATATCTGCTGGTAATTAGTCCAGTCAACATTTAAAGTTCAATGTTGCATATACTTTTTTTAAGTAGTTTCTAGGCTTTTTTAAATGCTTTTCTTATTCAAGTGGTTTTACAAGCAAGGTCTGCAAGTAAATTAGAGCTGAAAAGTTTTTCAGCTTTCAAGGAGAATTAATCTGTTTAATTTAATTTGTTTAAATAGAGTAGTTTAAAAAAATAAATGTTTGTTTGTTTTTCGTTTTTTACTTATTTGTTTTCGGATTCTTAAGAACTAGGCAACTTAGAGAAGCAAGATTTGTTCTTTTTTTTAGTACAATTAGAAAGAGCTGAAGTGCTTTTTAGTCACTTCAAATCAATTGTTTGTTTGTTTTTTAAATAGAAGGATTAATAATAATAAAAATTTTTAGACAGTTGAACTGTTACTGATTTGAGTAAGTTTAATACTTTGTTTTATTTTTTATTGAATTTATTTTATATTAGATATATTTTATGTATTTAACATGGAAAGCTGACTGTAATTTGTTTGACAGGTAAGTTTATATACATAAATGTGCCTATATTTCAGTATATTTTATATTTCTCTATCTATATAAATATTATCTTAAATAAAAAAGAAAAAAAAAAAAATTGTATATATATATATATATATACATACATACATACATACATACATACATACATACATACATACATATATTACTTTAGACTGACATTGCTTCTTTTTTTATAAAAGGTTCTGCATTTATTATTTTTGTGCATTAAGATTGTGTCTGAAGGTAAAAATAACTTTGTGCATTGTAGTCTAAATTCTTTGTTAAATTAAAAATAATATAAAAAAATTTTGTTTTATATTTTTAATGAACAACTTCTTTATATAAACTTATAAAAATATATGAATATCAATAAATCTTAATTTAAAATAAAAGTCTTTGATTAGAAAAGATCACAATTTGTAAAATTATTTTACGTTCATTTATTCATTTGTAACAGTAGTATAATCACTGGTAATGTGTTTAATGATAACAGATGTATAATATTAGGCTCGAAGATGTTTTTAGTGTAAATGGTAATAGGTGATTTGAAAAATTGTTGTCAAATGAAAGAGATAGATTTAGGCCTGATAAAATTAATTGTCGTTGAAATGTAAGAAATTCTGCTCGATGAATAGAAAACTTACTTGCCAGAATTCATTGTCAAGCGGTGTTGATGTCTATTAATTTGATTTTACATTAGACACTTAAGAATAAAGCAAGGTATGAATTTTACTATTTATAGTAACAATTAATAACAGTTTCAATTTTAAATGATTTTATTTTTTTTATTTATTTTTTTTTTTCTTTGCAAACATAATTTTGTTCTTTTTTTTTTTAGTTGCCTTTATCATCACTTGATTATTTTGCTTACTGTTGAAACATGGTTTTAATTTTGTAAATTTAATATGATGTGAAATTTACTTTATTAATCATTAGTCAATAGTTAGAGAGAAGCTGAATCTTAATTAAGCAATGCTGGAAATTAACTTTTAATTCAGGTAAAAATAAATTTGTTTATTGGTAGCATAAAATTAGTTACTGTTTTTTTATTGCATATCTTTTTTACTTTTTTTAACATGCTGCTTTTGAAACACTTCCTCTCTCTCTCTTAGATGAGACTTAAATGACAGTAAGTACAGGGAGAATTAATAAAACTCATGTAATTACTGAGCTCTTGCGCATTTTTCAATACTACAATTGATAATGACCATTTATAAGATATATTTTAAGAGTTGCTATTTAAAGATATAATTCTTTAAATTGTTCAACTATAGTTGTCCCTTGGTTGTTCAAATATTGTAATAAAGAAAATCTTTTTTTATATCTCAAAAATCGTGTTTCTCTCATAGCCAACTATATGTTGCATGTTCAAAAACTAGAGCATTTAATAGTTTGTTTTTCACAATTGTTAAACATCCTATCAAGGTAAAAAGTGAACACAAATAGTGTTATACTTTCTATTGTTCTTAATTAATTATCTTTAGATTTTTATTTCGATAATTTACTGTTAAAGGTTGTGAGCATGTGTAACTTTATTTATTATTATTTTTTTTTTCCATAGTTTTTGATAAATATATCTGTCATTTAATATAAAATGTGCTTATATGTCTTATATAAAGTCATATTTGTTTATAGCTGTATATATGTTTATATTGAGTTGTTTCTATGTTTTCAAAGTGGTGTGGCTTGGTAATATGTTGAGCAAGTTTGATAACCTTGCCAGCCAAGAGGTGTACTTATAGCAGAGGTGTGACTTAGCAGCATTTAAAGCTAGGCAGTGTTACTGCTTTAGAGCTAGGTTGTGTTGTCTAGCCTTTTTAAATTATTCTGAAAACACATAATAATGTCTGTTAATGTTTAGCGTAATGTGTATGAGAGAGTATGCAACCTAAATCTTTATATCTAGCGTGCTTTAATGTCCTAAATTTGAAATAATTGAATAACTAATGTTGAATATAAAAACAAATATACCTTATTTAAAGTGTAATAAAAAGATAAATATAACTCTTGAATATTTTTTTAATTTTGCCTTTCATATTTTAATTTAGTTTGTTATTTTCACTGGATTTTATTGCTATGTGTTATTGCTATAATGTTACTGTTGTGATGTTTTGTGTTGATAGACAGCTTGGCTTACCTTCCCGTTGGCGTCTATTGTTAAAAATGAATCATAGGTAGTTTCATTATTGGAATTTACTGCTTTTATTTATTTACTAAAAACAAAGATAACATTTTGCTAAAAGTGCAATTTAAATCTTTGTTTTTTTGTTAATCCTTTTGTACTTCAAAACAGATTTTATAGTTACATTTTTGATAAAAGTTTATATTAACTGCAATTAAAGTAACTATAAATAGGTAAATCGATTTTCAATTTTTATGAAATCGATTTACCAATTTATAGTTACTTATTTTGAAATTTGGTGTTTTTTTTTGTAATTATGATGTAATTCCATTACTTTTTATTTTAGATTTACGTTATGACACATTTATAAGATTTATAAAAAAAACCTGATTTCCTTTTGTAAGTTTTTGTTAGGTAAAAAGATATAAATATATGCAATTAGTTCAGTTTGTTTTTTTTTTTAATTTTATGCCTAATAATTTGTTGTACGTATCTTAGGGGATCTTTGTAAAGGAGGGGTCGTAACTAAAAACTTTTAAAAACATGGAGAATACTGTAGTTTTGCGCATTTGTCTAATATTGATTTACTTATGTTTTATTTACATATTTAACTAATTAATTAGCTTAGTCTGCATTTGCAACACTTTTGAGGAAAGAATAATTGTTTGTAAATAAAAATGTAAATCAGTGTTTTACATTTTTATTATTTTAGTTAAAGATAAACTTGATTACTCTTAATAAAAAAAACCCTACTCACCAGGCCACCATTAAAGCAAAAAGAGGGGAGGAACCTTTTTACTTGTGTTAAAATATTTAGGAAATTAAATTTCGAGTAACAAAAGGAATTTTTAGTAAATGATAGCAAATGACCGTTTACTAAAAATTAATGAAATAAACAGGCCAAACAAATAATTTAGAAATGGTCTATGTCGAATAGACTTAACAAGACCCGGGTCCGGTCATAGTAGGTATTACTAGTGACTTTCCTATGGACTGAATATATAGTTTATACGAGAGATCTGTAGTGAAATATTAAAAAGACGTAGAGGACTTAGGCTGAAAAGGAAGTAAGTAGTATATATACGGCCAGCCAACTTCAAACTTTAGCTGACTACGAACCTCATTAAATTTTACTTTTGACATTTATTTGAATTTATGACATTTTTTTTTTGACATTCTTTTGACATTTATTTGAATTTGACATTTATTTGAATTTATGGACGTTTTAAAAAATTTTTTACTATTCTATGGGCAATGTAAAACAACAATGACATTAATTTTAGTTCAGCTAGTGGCATGTACGCAATCAAAATTTAAAATATTTATTGAATCGCAATCAAATTTTGTTATTTATGTGCCCCAAGAAGTCCTAACGGTCTTGTCACAGAGCACCGCGAAAATGGATTTAACCAGGAAGTTCACGCGCCCTTCCTTACTGTGACGCGAAATATATTAAAGGCTCATTTCAAACCCAGATCCCCGGCTTATAAAGCAAGCTCTCTAACCACTAATATATAAATATACCTGGTTTATTTGCACCATGAATCAGTATTATTAACCAGGTTGCCAAAATCGGAAACTTAGTTCCATTTAAGTTAAGGGATAAAAAGCGCCTACTTTGTACCTTATTAAAATGTTAAGGCTTGCAACAAAGATTTCTTTAAAAGATGTTAGCAAATGATTTAAAAGTTTTTAAAATTATAAGCTACTTTCAATATTAAAAAAAAAAAATTTATGGAATACGATAAAAAGTTGAATTGTGTTAGTTAATATACTAACTTTATCAAATTAAACAATGCATTGGCAAAAATAATGTCGCAATTAAATACGCAAATAATATAAACTTATTTCAAACAATTGTAGGCTAGACTGGGGTATTTCTATGCCTGGGGAAATTCCACCCTCTAAAAAGATATGGAGCAATACAGATAAAATAAAAAAACTTGAACCACTTTTAGCTCATGTTTTTGATTGCCAACTTTCTGTTTCTCACTAAGTATATGCTTCCTGTATCCATACTGATTTAGAAATTTGTTTATGAAACTTTTTTTGGAAATCCAAAATCATCTTCAATCTAAGTACCATATATGTACTTTAAAATACATTTTGAAATATATTTTTATTGATCATCATACTTTTATTAATCATCATTTATTTTTTGGATGTGTTTAATGTGTACAGAGATGATAAAATTTTTAATTTCACAATTTGAACCTTTGCTTGTAAATATCCTTAGGCAACATGTTAATTTAGTAGTATTAATATCTGTATATGGTATTAGATATATAATTATTCATAATTTCAACCAAGTAAGACAATTTTAGTCATGGGTCAAATCTCACACCTTTTCATGAAAAACTAGGGAAGCGGCAAATGGAGACGAGAGGAAAGGCCATAAAAAAACAGTGTGGTGAAAGCCTCACTTCAGATAAATGCATTGCTAGGTTCACTAAAGAAAATTAGGCTAAAACCAAGCCGAAAATTGTCTTCATTTCAGGTAAAGGGAAGGGAAAAGACATGAAAAAAACAACAATGAGTGATGCCGCAAACAAACCAATTTTATGCACAATGTGTGGGGTAAATGTGGATGACCCTAAAGTTTGCGATCTGAATGTTATGTATGACCTCCCCGCAAACACAAAACGTTCAAGTACGTTCGAATTTTTTATGAAAACGTGTAGAAATTACCCCTATTTTGATTTATAAAAAAGTATTAAAATGTTTTTTTGTTAAAATTTTATATCAACAGTTTGCTTAAATATGTAAATAAAAGGAATTTTTTTACGATTCTCTTGTTTTTTATTTTATATAGTGGTTTTTAAGGATTTTTTAGAAGTAGTGGATGGATCCAGTTAACCCTACCAAGCAACTTTGTTTGATATTATTTTATCCCTTTTGTATTACACTATATGTAACATCTAAAAAAACAAAAATAAAATGTTTAATTTAATTTGATTCACTTACAAGTTAAAAACCTATTTTTAATTGAATATGGTTTGGGACTTTTATTATTACTTGATGTTAGAGCAAAGTAAAGTAAATGCAAATTTTATGCTTTAATATTTAATTTAATATTACATTACTTCCATGTGATTGTGCCCATCAAGACATCAGGGTTGCATACTTCAAAAGAAGCTTTTGAAAAATTGCATTAATTGACCCTTACACCTGAGATGAGGGTCAGTTTTATCTGTCATTTATATGGTTGGCTAATCTGCTTTGAACAAAACATCTTTTGTATCAAAAAAAAATAAATAATAAAAAAAATAAAAACATAAATTAAAACATATTAAAATATAATTAAAACATACTTTTAATAAAATATAAAGCTATATAAAATTATATCTTTGTACAGACTTACATATAAATCAAAACTTACATATAAAATATATATATATATATATATATATATATATATATATATATATATATATATATATATATAAACTAAATGTTTTACATATCTATCTGAACTCATAACTTCAAAACAAAGTAGAAGATCAACAGATAGTAAGTTTGTTTGGTTTAAAATTTGAACCATGCTTGACATAAAGTATTGGATCATATCTGCAATTTGTATTTGGAACAGCAATCTATATTAAAGAAAAAGTTGACCATTTTCAGGTGCTTGCTTGACTGAACTTTAAATGATCTTAAATTACTTTATCACAATTGCTATTGGCGTTGAACTAAATTTCCATTTCCAAATTCATATACTTGTTTATAGTAAATGAACAACAACAGAACATAAATCTATACATACACTATTTTGCAAACTTTTTATTTTAAGCTTCGTTAAAAGTAGATTTGTTCACTTGCTATAAAACTGTATACTTTTTATAAACTTTTTTCCTGCCAATTTAGATGGGGAACATTGTAAAAATTGATCAAACCATGTTACGTAAAAAGATACACAAAAATATTATCGAAAACATGATGTATATTTTTCTTTAATTCGAAAATCTTTAGTTTTCTTTTCTTGCACACAAAAACTTTAATACTTTTTGAAAAAAAATGTTCTTCAAAAATACACCAGAATTCAATATGGTATTTTCATTTATATATACCCTGTGTATAACAGGTTGATTTTTAAATTGGCTAAAATATAAACCATCACCATAGCTTTAGAGATAGCAATTACAATTGTATAAACCTGGATAATATAATGATATTATGATTTTATTATTTATGATATTATAGGTATTTTTATTGTTATTATTTTCATTATTATTACTGTTATTATAAAATAAATGTTGCTCCTATTGCTTTTATTTGCTGTTGTTGTTTGCATAAAGTTTCTTATCATAGTAGAAGCACTATAATTAAAAAATAAAGATAAAACTCAAGAATGTGCTTGTTATAACTTTAGAAATAATTCCTTAGCCATCCTCACAAAATGACTAATAAACAAACCAACTACAGTAAACATGTTATGATTTAGTTTTCTTTATTATCAAAATATCTTAACAATCGCGGTTCACTTTGATATTATGATCACAAATAATATTCTAATATCATGATTTAAATATAAATTGTATAAAAACATTTGTATTATAGTATAAAATCATGTTTCACAAATTTTGTATTGAGTTACTATTTGATAAAAACATTTTACCACGCATGACCAATAATTAAATATTCACATAAAACCATTGCATAAAACAAATAATTTAACAATGCTTTATACTTAATTATTCGCCAAAAAATAAACATTACGTCACCTAACTTTACGCTATGGAATCATGTTTCTACCCAGTTTATGATTTTCAACGGATACAAACCCGTTGGGTCCGCTTGATTTCAAGGATTGTGGCTCGCGATTTTCGTAAAGGTTTCCACTCATCCGTTTTTCTATGGGAACGGGATAGGAAAGGGAAAAATAATAACGTGAGCATACGTAGTTTTACTTCGGACAAATTAAAACTTATAATACACATGCTCACGTGATTATTTTTTCCTTCCTTTCCCGTTCCCGTGAAAAAACGGATGAGCGGAAACTCACCTTTATGTTAAAATTTGCGATTTTATTTGGCGCACATATGCCAGTTTGTACCTATGCCAGTTTTTGTAACTGCTTTGTACTTTCGACAGTTCGCACTTATCCCAATGTCTGTATATTCTATGTTTTATGTAACTGATTCGCACTTATGCCAGTTTGCACTTATGCCAATGCTTGCAAATTTATTTGGCACACTTATGCCAATTCGCACTTATGCGAATAAAAAAAAAAGTTAAGCTACTGGGAAGTGTGCTTTAAAATTGCATATTTATGGTAAAATTAGCTTTGACCCAAATCCTAGATGTTGTTTTGCGTCCACGAGTTTTAAAACGCAAGTAATTCATCAGCCGAGAACCAAGAGGCTTTTTTTGTTTCCCAGAAAATCAGGTTTTAAAATTTAATTAAAAAAAACTTACTACCAGAATGTCCGACTAATTTTTTAAATATTTTTAAAAGTTGTATCATTCTTGAGACTAGATATATTGGACACATACTCCATTGGTTGTTAAATATTTATTGACAATAAACATAAAAAACACAAAATGTTGGCATACGGCCTCTTGGTTCTCGGCTGACGAATTGTTTAAAACCACCCACGAATTTGAATTCTATGTCTGATACCCGATTTCAAAACTACAAAAACTTGCCAATTTATATTGGCAAATATGCATAGTATTGAAATCAGATATCACATAGAATTCAAAGTCAAAATACAACAATCTCTCTAATTCAAATCTCCTTAATTTGAAAACCTCCATAATTCTATTAAATACAAAGTCACTGTGAAATGTGTTTAAGAAACTTTTACAATTAACTTCCCATAATTTGAATCTCTATAATTCGTAAACCTCCACAATTCGTATGGATTTTTCAGACCCGTTAGTAAAATTCTCTCTGTAAATCGAACTTTTATAATTTCTGACGTGTAAAAAGCTCGTTAAACCGTCAAACTCTTTTTTCAAATTTCAAATGTTTCGAGATTTTCATGAATATTATTAGAAGCAGTAGAAAAGCATATAAATGTTAATAACAATCTTTTCTGTGGCTTAGATGCAGAGGAGGCTGTAATGGAGGCTCTAATGGAAAAAAAAAGATCATTGAATTGTTATGATCATTGAAATGTTAGTAGCAAAATTTAATGCAGCTTTCAACCTCACGGCTGACGAATTAGTTGATATAGATATCGATTTTTGAATTGCCAACAAACTATCAGATGAGAATCATTGCAAAAATTTCTGGACACAATGCTATTGAAACTGAAGAGACAATCAATTATGAGTACGTTAATATTCGTAATAATAAAATCCGTGTCATTGACATTGGATTACAAGCTCATAAAAGAAAATCTACAATTAATGACTTTTTTTTGAAAATATAAAAGTTTAAAACATATAATATTTATTGCATTTAATCCTAAGAATTACTGTTCATTTTTTTTTTTTTTTTTTTGTTGTTGTTGTTTAGGTGCCCCAAAAAGACCTAACGGTCTTGTCACAGAGCAACGCAGAAGCAGGAAGTTCACGCCTCCGTCCTTACAGTGACTTATTTGATTTCTATTCGTTACTTTGACAAGGATATTTGAAAAAAAGTCATCTTTCTATAATTCGAAAACCTCTCTAATTCGAACTTTTTTTTTCCCCATAAAATTCAAATTAGAGATATTGTACTGTAATAGTTTTTATACTATTTTTAAATTTCAAAAATTATGATTTAAAAAAAAATAACATTTACACCAAAGGTTTGCAAATTATGAAGTTTGCAATTTAATCATGGCAGAGCCAATACCATCAAAAAATAGAAAAAGGAGCAGATCAAAACTTTTAGAACGCACCTAACGGGTTTGCATCGATATTACCCGTACGAAAATTTCCCATGGGAATTTTAGAAAAAAAACCCATGGAAAAACCATGGGTATTTGGAACACGTTCCCATGAAAAAACCATGAGTTTTCCATGAAAAAACCATGAGTTTTCCATGGAAAAACCATGAGTTCTCCATGGAAAAACCATGAGTTTTCCATGGAAAAACCATGAGTTTTCTATGGAAAAACCATGAGTTTTCCATGGAAAACACATGAATTTCCCATGAAAAATCTTTAAGTTTTTCATGGAAAAGTGTTCCAAATACCATGGATATTCAATGATTTTCCATCCATGGAAAAACCATGGAATTTCCATAGGTATTAGGAACACCTTTCCAATGAAAACTTATGGATTTTTCATGGTAAAAAAGCATGATTTGTTTTCAAGTTTTTTATCTAATGTTATTTGAATTGTCATATTAAATCATAAAAGCAAATTTTATCCCACTATTATTGAGTTCTCTTAATCTATGAGATCGCTTTCTTCAAATAAAATCAATAAACAAAATAAAATTTAAATCTTGTTAAATCCTACAAATCTTTGAAAAATAATAGCTATAATGCACCTAAAACATCAAAACTTGACTTCCCCACAATATTTAATGCACGCATATGTATAACATACTGAAAATAAATAAAACAAAAAATTACAAGTAATGTAATACTATAAGTGATATACATAGTGATAAACAATTGAAATTTATCAAGAAAACAATTTTTACAAAAAATAAAACAATTTACATGTTTATTATTTTATATTAACTACTTGATAAAAATAGTATATATAAATTTGATAATAACTTCAAGTTTTAACAAGTTAAAAAGAACCATCAATACAACATATTTAATTCAAAAAAACATCAAGCCCATTTATAAATGCGTCTGTACTGTATCTGTAGAAACAGGTAGATGTTAAACAAAGTACCATTCACATATTAATATTCATTTTTTTTCACCCTAGTTAGTCTCATTCTCCATTTCACCAATCTAGACAATACATCATACAACTATTATATACATTCTAACTAGTTTTCTTTATTTACTAATTCATTTTACTTATAATTATTATCTATTATAACTTACTTTATAATTAGGCATTATACACAATTATGAATGTTGCCAAATGTTAGGTATATAGAAAAAAGTAGCAATGAATATATCATTATTTATAAATACAAATTATTAGATTGTTACCTCTTTTTTGCCTAAGCTATCTGCATTATGTACAACATCGTTTATATTTCCAGTCAAACATTCCTGCCTATAATGTAACTTTATTAAAATGATTTATTCAAACTAATACATATATAAATGTTACCTGCATGTTAGAAACATTTATATAGAACAAGGCAGCAACAAATATTATATTATATATTTACTTTTGTAATTAAAAAAAAAACTTACTTCTTCTTCTGAGCTATCTGCATGATGTACAACATCATTTACAAACCTGTTTTCTTCACGTCCTTCCATTTTTTAATATATTATAAAGCACAGGACTTGTTAATGAACGGCTAAATAAATAAATTAAAAATTTATATTTAAATGAAATGATAAGGTTAAAATGAAAAGATTTATACACATATATAAATTTTACCTGCATGTTAGTAACATTTATATAGAATAAGGCAGCAACAAATATAGTATAACTTATAAATTGTAATTTTAAGTAAAAACTTACTTCTTTGTCTGAGCTGTCTGCATGATGTACAACATTATTTATATTGTCAAACTTACCTGCTTATAATGCAGTAATTTAAATAAAATGATAAAGTTAAAATAAAAGAACTTACACACATACCATTAAATTCAAAAATTTATTATATTTTTACTTCACTATTTAAAACATAACAAATATGTAATTTATAAAGTATAGTAATGTAAAAGCATAGTAAATATCAAAGTGTGTGCAAAAATTAATTTATTTTAACTAAAGACGAGCACTTTACATCAGTTAAATATAAACAAATAAAAATAATTGTATTATAATAAATAATAGTGTATTATTTATAAACATTGCTTTTATATGCTTATATTTAACTATGAAGTAAAATCTTGTGCATTAAGTAAATTCCCTTACTGATACTTATAAAATATTACCACAGTTTTCCTTCTCCAACTAAGTGGTTTTTGGAACATCCTTACAAGTTGAATCCCAAAGATTACGTTTATATCTTTTCTGGTTTAAACTCAATTCACCATTTTATTTTGACAGCTTTTGAACTATTCTTAAAAATATTAAATGCATATAAAAACTGACGATGTTATAAACAATATAAACGATGAACAACATTATTTATATTGCCAGTCAAACCTGTTGGCTTATAATGTAGTAATTTAAATGAAATAATAAAGTAAATATAAAAGAATTTATAAACATTATTTATATTACATTATTTACATATTCTAATAATTCTAAAGAAAAAACTACAACAAAAAGTCAAAAACAACTTAACAGAACTAAAATTGAATAGAACATTTATCATAAAAAAATGTTTTTTAATACTTAATGAACATTTACGATACAATAAACTTCAAGCATTTTTATGTAATCTAAGGCTATTATAAAAAAAAAATAAAAAAGATCATACTAGTTATCTTTTGTACATTAGTTATCTAATCTTATTATCTTAGTTATCTAATCTTATCTAATATACTGCTTGTATATTAATATTTTAAATAAGTTTCTTTAATACGTTCGATAAATTTTATAATAATAATTATACTAGTTTGAATGTACATTAAATTACACTATGTACATTAATACACTAGTTATTTAATGTAGATTAAAACTAAACATTTATTTGTTGTAAACCAAATAATAATTATTTGGCAAATAATTTGCCAAGTAGGCATTAAAATTCAAACTGGTTTACTTGACATACTTGCTATACTATTGCAAGTTATGCAAAGTAAGCAAAGCTACTGGAAACAGTTAAAATAAGTATATGCATAAATGATATATAATAAAATATAATTAAAAATAATCCCTTTTATAATGCATTATAATATGATAAATATATCTAGTTGTTTATGTCTGTATGTTTAGTTAAAACATATAAATGTATTGCATTATAAAAAACATATAATTCATAGCCTTATTAAACACAGAAAAACAGAAGAATGCAGTAAGTATTGTTTTCTAATTTAAAAATAATCATAACTCTACAAGCTATGACGCCATCTTTAAAAGCGCATTTGTAACAACCATGGCGCAGCTTAAGCTATGAAAAAAAAAACATGGTTCACCCATGGAAATTCCATAGGATTTCAATTTTCATGAAATTTACCCATGGAAATTCCATGGAATTCCCGTTTTTCATGGGAAAACCATGGTTTACTCATGGAATTCCATGGGTTTTCCATGGAATATTTCCGTAAGGGTATACCTGTAAGACTATTTTAGCAATTCCGGGCAAATCATATATACACATTGTTTTTCCTGGCCTATTTTTCATCCATGAGTCTTGTGCAATAGCGACGCATTTTTTGAATGGTCCAAATATAGGTCTATCTAAAGGTTGCAACTTATGTGAGCAATAAAGAGGAAAGGAAAGCAAAAACTATACTATGAAGGAAAGCAAAAACTATACTATCAAGGAAAGCAAAACTATACTATCTTTACACAATATTATTAATTGAAGAGATAAATGAAACTGATGGTTTCTAATAGTAACAGCACAGGGCAGTGGCGTAGGAAGAATTTTTTGGTGTTTGAGATGGAGCAAATTCTAAACATATATATGTTTATACTTACGTCAAATAAAGATTCTTAGTAAAAAAATGAAATAATTGAATCGAACATTTCTTTAGTCGAATCGTTTTCCTTGGTCTCTTAGAGGTTCAAGTTATCGGGAATTTACTGAATTTTGTATTAAAAAAATCTTGTTTAGCTTTTCGTGTTTAAAAAAGATTTTTTTGACTTACCATTACTTTATTATGGTCATATATCTCTAAGTTTACTGTAAAACCCAAAAAAACTTCAAAAACAAAAATTAGAATTTTATATCAAAAAAAAGAAAAAATTAAAATAAATTTTTAAATTTTTGATTGTTTGCTGTAAATTTTTTTACAGCTGACGTGTTATAGTTATAATCATACTTTGTAAAAAAAAATTAGGCAAAATATATAAAAATTATTCTTCAAACCGCATTGTTGCGACTAGACCCGGTCTCCCTGACTAGCAGCTGTTTTGAAAGTGCTCGTGACGTTTCTTCAAGTCATAACTATTACCTTTTTCATTATATAAAATTTATCTATGTTTTTGCATTTTATAAAAGTTATTTGTGTTTTGGCATTTGTGTTGTTGAATTTACAGTTCGTGAGGTTAGAACAATAGGGTTCTATCTTCATTTTTTAACATATTGGGAGAATTTAACTTTTGATTTTTAATTATTTAATTGTTTTACAGCTGTTGTTTTTTATATTGCTAAAATATATGTTTTTTTATGTTATTTATGTTTTACAATTAATCTTAAATTATTAATTTCATAATTTTTATAATTGGTTGTTTACAAATTAATTATTAATTCCAACTTTATTAAATAAGGTCGAAATTGACAATGAAAAAACAATATATATATATATATATATATATATATATATATATATATATATATATATATATATATATATATATATATATATATATATATATATATTATAACTAAAATCAGAAAATTAATTTTTTTTATAAAAAAAATTTGAAGATAGAACCTTATAGTTCTCATCTACCGATATACTGTTTTGTCTTATACCAATTTATATTACCTAATAAATAATGTGTATTCTAAGCAACCAATTTAACAAACTTAATATTTTGATCGTTGAATTTAAAAAACTTTTGTTTTTAATTTTAAAGATTTAAAAGATGAACAAATTTTGTTAATTTCTCTCAACAGTACACAAGGGAGATAGAACCCTATTATTCTAACAAAACGAGTTGTAGCTAAATTTTTACAAATTTTAGTCAGCTGACCACCGTTTTGTTTCCCACAAATTGCAAGACTTTTTAAAAGAGCTTTAATATCAATAAAGAACATTAGTATCAACATCCAACTTTACGTTTGGTATTTGGGCAGCACCGTCAAGAGATGAATATATACTACACATGAGTTTTTTTTATAGATGCTATAACTGACAATATTTTGTCTAATTTCAACTTCAGCGTATCAAATCAATTCATCGGCTACCTCAACATCTGAATTATAAAGTTCTTGTTTGCAATCCCAAATGATTTTGAGTTTTTTATTGGTGGTATATTTATAATATTGCAAAAATCATTTTAAATTATTTAATCCACAAACAAAAAGCCATTTTAAATATGTAGTTTATTTCAAAAGACTTTAGACCATTCCTATAATTTGTTTAGAAGTTAAAAGTTGCTCGTTATTGTTATATTAAAAGCAGTTAATCAGTCTCTCGATTCAAATATAAGTCTACAATACAAGTTAAATCAAACCAGGAACTATTAGAAGCAGAAAGTCTTTGCATTAGAATGATTAAAAAATAAATTTGTATCGTCAGCTTACATAATTGTAGATACTTTGTATCTGTGCTGTATAATTGTTTACAAGTAAATAGTTTCTTAACTTCTTAACTTTTCCCTCTTAACTTTTCAATGGTTTACATCAAATAAGAAAGAAATATTAATAACAAATACTATATAATGATATTAGTGCGTTTAAAGAAATTGTGAATAAATAGCCGGAAAAGAAAAAAAGTTTTTTTTCACAAAGACTCCCTTTCGCTCGTGCTTTGTGGAACAAGTTGGTTGTAACTGTGGAAATTTTTTTCAAATTTCCTTTTAAGTTGCTTTCGTATAACCGTAATTTCAGAAAATGGCTCTCAGCAATAAGTTTGTCGACGGGTACTCAGGCACTCGCCTGTTGGTTATTGCCCGGGTAGCATTATCAAACGACGGGTAACCGTCATTTAATAAGTTTAAAATATATTTTTTTTAAAGTTAAAAACCATTAACCGAAATAAAACAATATTAATTTGGTATGCAAAACGAATATCTTGAAAACCTTGTTGTTAAAAATTTCAATAGTAACGATTTTCTTAATCACCATCAAAATTTTTGAAAACAACGTTTTGAACATAACGTTTGAAAAGCTATTCGAATTTCAGATTCAAAATGTTGTACAAAAATTATGATTTATTACTGATTTCACCTCTTTGCTCATGTAATAATAAATCTATATTTGTTTTTTCTTACTGTCTTCAGGTTATCCGCGGTAGGTTTTTCCAATTCTCTAGTAGACAAGTCAGCTAGAAAGGGAGCAGGACGGACGTCCGACATATGTCTTGGCAATCCATTGATTTCTACCGAAACTCCTCGTCCTTCATCTGAGACTCTTCCTCTGTTCTATTTGCTTGTACATTTTGAGTCAGGTGGTTTTACAAATAGTTCTTGTCCTTGTGTATAGTTGTGGTGAACTTCCTTGTTAGTTTCGGCAGAAACTGTATGTGGTTTCCACTTATTGGAAAATATAGCTTTGTAGGGGAGCGATGTATCCTCACCATTTTTCTCTGGGAGCCACATTATACTAATATACCATTTTTAACGTATCTTATGGCTGCCATACGTTTGATTGTGCGATGGTGACGTTCAACAATTCTATTTCCAGATGGCCTGTAAGCGCAACAAAACAGCATAGACACTCCCCATTCTGCGCATAATTCACCAACGAGTTTTGAGCAAAAGGTTTTGCTGTTATCAAGAAGAATTTGCCACGGAGGTCCTCTTTCTCGGAATATTTCTTGCAAATGGAAGCACACTGTTGTTTCTTTCTCGTTCTGTAGCTTCCTCCAAATTATAAACTTGCTTTTTTTTACCACAGTCAATAATAGACAAATAGATTTGAATGCAGCCAATTCTGTGGTACCCTCGTAAAAACATCGGCTTTATTTTCTGCTGACTTTACCAGGAAAAGTTTTAGTTGTATACCGAACTCCTTCACAAGGTCTGCAATTAACAACAACCGGCGACGGACAAGTGGTTCTCCAAGACCGTGTACTCAAACGGGTTTGTCACCAATAATAAAGGAGTTTAACCAGCCAACAACAGTAGCACACTTTGAATCACACTTTGAATCACACTTTGAATCACAATTTATGGTAATACATTCGAATCCCCAGTTTGTTGCTAGATTAATTCCTTTTATCACAGCTTCTAACTCTGCGAGATTAATATGAGCCGCACTATCTTTTTTCCTCAGCCACGAACAGTCTTCTACTATTTCCCCAGCCACTACTAGAACTATGCAAACAGCTTAACTGTTTGCAGCGCACCCACTGTTGCTTCAGAAGTGTTTTTTACGTTCTATGACCCATGAACAGGATCTTCCTTTGTCAGTCTTTCATTTAAACTGCTTACTAATTTGACAATACGATCGTTCACCAAAGAGTCCCATCCACAACTATTCAAAACCCTTTTTAGATAGCTGCACGAAGAGCGCAACCAATTTGCTATTGGAAAATGTCCGGTCAGACAAGTTTTTTTGGCAACTTAGAATCCAAGCCATATTTTTTTAAGAGTTGAAGAGTTTTTTTAAGAGTCTCACTTGAACTCTGCAACATGACACTATGTTATTACTGATGATGATGTCATCAATAAATGAATCCGTCCCAGACTCGACAACTTTGACTAAGGATAATACCTTTTTCAAAATTTTTGTCATTATTCTGGGCGCCACATTTAAACCAAAACCCAATCTTGTTAGACAGTAACGCTGACCTTCATATTCCACAACTTGATATTTTAATAATGCTTTGTCGACACGAATTTGCAGGTACGCTTTTTTTAAATCGATCATCTCAAAATTTTCTCCCAACTTTCTCCAGTTGCGAAGTTTGGTATTGCAAACAAATTGATTTGGTATGGATGCAAATTGATTCAGCTCCCGGTAGCCCATCACCGGACGTACTTTTAATTTGTTTCGTTAAATTACTGCCATCAACGGAATGATGCCATTACATTTCCCTTCAAATGGTTTCAGCCATCCCTGTGCTATCCATTCACATATTTCCGTAGCGTACTCACTTTTAACGTCTTCAGAGATTTGATAGTTTGGAATTTTGTTTGTTAAACTTGGTGTTTCCAACAGCCATTTTCAAGACACGCTCCAACTGCCATTTTTGAATTCTGCTACGAAGTCTTTATCAATCAGCTTTTGAATATTAGGCGAGGATACTTCATTCGTTTTTTTTTTGAGAGATTGCAGTAACGCCAATGGTTAGTTACTCCACATTGAAGTTTATGGTTTCGCCGTCTCTCCCGACTTGGACATCTCCAAGCAGTCGTATTGCGTTCATACCAAGTAGCATTTGATATTCGGCAACAATGTTGGCAACCAGGCATTCAAAATCGACGGTAGTATCATTTATAGAAAGATCGACAACATTCTGGTATTTTACTACAATTGACTTTCCATTCATCATAACAACCTTTTCTTTTGCGTGTTTGACATTTTTTATGTTTACAATATCCCGACTTAAGTTGATTTGGAACATCCAGTATCCAACAACCCTTTTATTTTTCTTCCATTGACATATACGCAGAGAGTTGGCGGTTTTAAAATTTATGGGATGCCGCTTGCACAAAAACGGGTGGCTTCCCTCCTAGGTTTTTTGAGTTCGTGCACTTTTTATAGCAGTGCTAGGCCAGGTGATTGTCCAATCGACACACAAAGCACTTCTTATTCTCAATTTCTTTGTTGTAGTTTCGACTGATATGTCCATACTCGCCGCAACGGTAGAATGTTATGGTCTTTTTTCCGCGTCCTTGAGAAACCTGTCTTGAACTAATGGCAACAGGGTTCACGCAACTGACAAAACACGATTCTTTGCGACGTAAGATTAGCAAACTTCTCGATTTTTCAGCAATCTGGCACAACGACATTATTGATATTGAGCATGCAGTTTGCAGCTGTTTTCTTGCTTTGTCAGGTAATCCAAGAATAAATGGCACCTTATCCACTCTTCGCTTACGCGAGATGATACTAGCTTGCTCAGAGTTGTTAATTCTGCGAGATATACGTCAACGAACTCGTTTTCTTTAAGACGACGATTTATGAACTCTTCGTATGCTGTTAGCGGAGAAGCAGAGAAGGCAGTATTCAGGACAGTTTTCACTTCATTGTAGTCTTCTTTTATCTCATCACTAGGACCTTGATAAACGGCAAACGCCCCGCATGAAAGAAAAAAGGATAGCACCACATGCAGCTCGTCAACTTTCAGAAGTTTTGCTACCAGTTCCACTTTCTGTATCTATTCTGAAAAATCACCCTAACCATCGTACTGTGACACCAAATCCGCAAACTTTATCACGATACTCATTGGCGAAATAGCTTGTTACAATAAATCTATATTTGTTTGTTCTTACTGTTGTTATGAGTAAAATAAAAATGAGTAAAAACTGTTGTTATGAATAAAACAAAGATAAAAAAGCTATTTAGCAAACAAAAACATGCAATTAGATTATTATCAAATGCACACCGCCTCTCACATTCAAGACCATTGTTTAACAATCTAAAAATACTAAATGTGTACCAAATAAATATATATCATCTTCTGATTTTTATGTATAAAATTAATAACAATTCAATACCAAATATCTTCAAACCATTATTTAATAAAATTCAACACAAATACGTAACTAAATATTCTAACAACAACTTTGTTCAACCCAAAACTATATACGACTCCACCAAGTTTTCAATAACTGTTAGAGGACCTAATGCATGGAATAAGATAATCAGTAATGATATTAAAACACTTAAAACTCTTGATCAGTTTAAACAAAAACTAAAACTATTACTTTTAAATAATGAACAAACAGATAATTATTTTTAAATCTATCTATAAAAATATTATATTTTAAAACTATCTACTAATGCATACTTTATTTGTCTGGAAGGTCTAAATTCTTTAATTTTATATAGGTATTACAGTCTGTTATATTATAAAAAAAGTACTTATAAAGATTTTTAGCATTTTTAGATTTCATTAGTTTAAATAAATTTATTAGTTTTCTTAAATAAGAGAGAGAGAGGAAAAATAAAAAAAGTAATCTTTTTTGAGTTTTAATTTTTTATATTAATTTTTTGTAATTTATTTTTGAGGAATTAATATATTACACTTTATAAGAACAGATTGTAAATTAAATTTTACGTTTACTTTTTTCATGTTTTTTAGTTTTTTGATATTTTTGTTTTTCTGAATGAACTTTTAAATTTTTCTTTCAAAAAATAAAAACCGAAAAAATATCTTTCAAAACTTTGAACTATTAAACTATTTGGCATTTTATATAAACTTCTTTGTAATATTTTGCTTTTTTCTTAATTTTTTAATTTTCATTTTAGTTACCATGTATTTATATAAATGTCTAGACAAACAAGGGACTTGGTGATAAGACAACCCCGTCTTCTTCTCGTCCTTGCCATTTTTAAATATTTTAAATTACGGAACTTGTAAATATTTGTACGGCTAAATTATAAAAAAAAAAAAAAAAAAAAAAAAATGAGTATCTTTACTCAATATATATACATTTGCAAAGACCCCGGGTATAATAAAGATTATAAACGTTATATACAGTATAATATACAACGCACCCACAACATTCCTTCTGACGCAACACATTAATAGTTTATATATAATACAATTATTTACACTAATTACAGCTCAAAAAATAACTATTTTTTTTTAGGTTTAAAGTATTTTTGCTAATATACTTTAAATAACAAATTTGTTAATTTTAAGTTGCGGTAGTGGTAGAGCGCTCGCCTTGTAAGTAAGAAGTTCCAAGACGATTATTTTATACTCTTCCCAAAATTACATAATTAGTTAAATAACCTACAAAAAAAGTTACTAAAATCGATATTATAATAATTTATAAATTAAATGCGTATTTAAATCAAAATGTAGTAACGCGTTTTTATTTAATATAAATGATAAACTAAAGCAACTCAAAAAATATTATGACGGGTTTGACTCCGACTTCGCATCCCTGTTTAAGAGATTTATACTTTGCTGGGAAAAAAAAGTTGTTTTAAAAAAATTTCTTTTTTTTAAAGCGGGCATAAAAAAGTTAGTCTTAACAGTTAGTGTTAATAAGAAAATAGTGTTCATTAATTTCTTAACAAAATTTTCTATAACAAAATTATCTAGCATCAAAATCCATATAAGAAATTTATGTATAAATGTATAATATATTTGTTCATCAATTTGTTACAAATAAATGCTTTGTAAAAGTTAATTGTTGCAATTTCTTCTTTTTTACTAATGATTAATTTCAACGGTGAGCATCTTTGGCACCAGAAACAGTGGGCATGCTTGTATCTCTTAACCGTAATTGGGACTTGTTTAGCTTTTACACTTAAAGTAAAACTAAACTTAGATATAAGTGAAAATGCACAACTCTAAATAAATGACATTGTTGAATGAAAAGTTTTTTTTGAATGTTTATAAGTTCAACTTCTATAACAGGTACCTGTGAATCCGCCCGTTTGTTCGACGCGTCCCCGAGCAGCCGTTTTCATGATTTTCGACAGCCCTACTCAGCAACTTTTATTGTTTAAACTAATAACTAGATGGAACTAACTTTACTGAGGACTAGGTGGAACCAATTTTAACTTAGAATTCTTAAAACCTTGATTTAATCAATATATCAATAAAAAATAAAAAAAATTTAAGACATAATTTTCTGTTGGAGTTGAAATTCTATAAAACAGGGGTTGCCCAAGCAAAAAGACTTTCCCAACTAAAGAGTTTGGGAAAAAAATTGAAATTTACTTCTATTATACATTTATAAAAAATCAAATTAAATTTTTTTTTATATAAAGTCTATACATATACACAATAGCTTCAATCTGTTTGAAATATAGAAGAACGATCATTCTCTGCTAATCGAACATTTTCGTAAACTGAAAGATCTGCATCAAAATCTATATTTTTGTCGTCTAAAATAAAATAATTATCAAATATAAAATTAGAAAACAAACATCTCTTTATTAAAGTTTTGGAACACGTATAAGTTATATTAAAGTTTGAAAACGAACAATAAGAATAGTTTTAACTTTTCCATGTTTTTTTTCTAATTTACAGACATTCGAACCTATACAAAAAGATTGTTGTGCTGTTTACCTGTTATTTTAACTAGTTATTTTTTTGTTTTCTTTAAAATTGTTTTTTCTTAAAATGCCAGGTAAGAATTGTGTAATATTTGATTGTTCAACAAGAAGACACAAAGGTATCAACAGTTTTAAAGTTCTAATTATTTAATCAGACTCATCAATGAGTCATTCATTGACGATTCTTTGATCGATGAGTCTTTTATCATTAAGTCTTTCAGGGGTGAGTCTGAAACGCCACGTTACAAATCTTTTGGAGATAAAAAAAATCTTTTGGAGATAAAAGGCGTATTTTGAATCTCAATAATTGTTGGCAAATATCTTATAACGATAGATAAGCAATAATTACTTGTAATTCGAACATATTTTAAGTATGAAATTTATGTTTAAAACAAAAAAATAACTCAACAATAATAATACAAAAAGTTGTTGATCGTTGTCCTAAATTTAAAACACTGATTAATATGCCATAAAAATTTGTTATTGATATCATAAACAACCAAAAACTTTATTTCAAGAAATATTTGTAAATTAGAAAAAACAACCTACAACTGCTGCCATAAATAACATAATCAGCATAAAAAAAACTCAGCTACAAATGATTAAACTCAACCAACTAAAATAATTAGAAAGTTGTATAATGAACTTTAAAAAAAAAAAGTCAAATTTTTATCAATCTATGTGACAGAATAAAAAGCTTATTGAAAGTCCACCAAAGACTTTACGATAAATTTTTACATGAGTTTGAGTGGTTGTTATGTCATTAATGTTAAAAAAAGATGGCTATAAAAAATTTTATGTTTAATGAACTGATGTCAATTACATTCTCTTGCTTTCTTAATTTTGCATCATTACAAACGGGTTTTTCAAGTTTTACAACTATACACAACATTCTTCAACATTTCAGTTTAGTGCAGACAATTTCTTATAAGAATTCTCTAAACATATTATATAACAAAAGTTAATTTTATCCATGTTTGAAGAACAAATTCCCAACATTTTCTAAAGTATGCTTTTATTTAAAGTCTCTTTAAACCTCTAATTGTTTAATATATTTAAAGGATGCTGATTACATGTTGTTCAACATCTCTAAATATATTGACTTCAGAAACTATGAAATCTATATCTATAACTAAGTTAATGTCATTGGTTAAAAAATTTACCTTCAAAAATGTCAAACAAACATTTAAAATCATTATTTGCTTCAAAATTGCCATAAAAAAGCCATCAATACTTGCCATCTTTAAAATTTGCGCAGTTTCAATGGATCGTTGTTTTATTTTCAAGTTCAATCCAAAAGACAATGGAGATATAAGAATTTTTAGTCTGGGTTTCCAGACTAAAAATTCTTATAAATATAATAAGGTTGCAATTACTGAAGTTTTTTTCTCAAAAACAAACGCACCTTAAAATTTGAAAACTAATTTCTAATTCTTCTAAACACAGTTTTGTTTTAATAATCAAATATCAAAACAAAAAATAAAATTCAAGTTACAGAATTAAGAACTTTTATGCATAGAATCAAGATTACTGTGTTTTAGTTTTTTTTTCACTGGCACATCAGGTGTTAGTCTAACCTTGGCGATATTCTCACGAGATATATATCTTAAGAAAAACATTATTGAACAGAAATATTTTTGCAGGATTCACTTTCGCAAATAACAGTAGTAAATCGCGTAATTATTGCATTTAAAAATTCTATAGCATGATCAGAAATCAAAATAATTAAAAAAATTGAAAACAATTATAAATTTAATTCAGCAAAAATAAAATTTACTACCAATTTATCTAGCAAAAATATCTTCAAAATATTCACATATACTAATTTACTTTAAGTTTATCCAGTGAACTTTTAGTAAGCATAAATAAAATCATTATTAATTACTAAATAGTATTTAAAATGATGTATATGGCGCATTTAAAATGATGTATATGGCGCATTGAAAATTATGTATATGGCACATTGAAAATGATGTATATGGCGCATTGAAAATGATGTATCGGGTAATTCGGGGCAATATGCGACAACGGGAAAGATGAGACAACTTTCTTGTATCCTTTCTGGAGATAGTAATCATCATAGTCCTTCATTAATATTAAGCATATAGTTTATGGTTGTACTTGCTGAGCTTAATACACCTGTTTTTTGGAATGTTTAGTTTGTTTGATGACAAAATAACTGGTATTTTTGAAACTTAGTAAAGCCATTATTTTTTTCAACGCGTTTCTTAGTGAAGACATATTCAATGCAATTCATATTCTTGATACATATTTAGATGTACTAGTGTCGTGCTGCTAATTTTTTAAAAAAAGATTTCTTTATTATTCATACCCCAAAAAAAAACTTAATTTGATTTGTAAGGTAAGAATTTTATGTTTTTAACATATGGTCTTTGTGGGAAAGATGAGACAGTCCATTATTCAGTTGTTTTAATTTTTAGATACTCTGATATATACTCCGAAAAATCAAAAAAATTTTTGTAAACATTTTATGGTTTTTATGATGGTTAGAAATTACAAACGAAAAACAAATCGTGGAAATTGGGATGAAAGCAATATGAAATTAGCTATCAAGCTAATTTAGCAGCTTTACTTAATGTCATAGAAATGACATTAAGTAAAGCTGCTAATGAATATTCGGTTCCAAAAGATTCTCTTAACAGAAGAGTTAATAAATCAATAAAAACAATGCCTGATGATAAACCACACATAAAATTGCTTGGTTCTTATAGAAAAGTGTTATCTGATGCCCAAGAAAAAAATTTGGCACAGTATATAATCAAAATGGAGTTAGTCTTTTATGGTCTATCAATTAATGAACTTCAGAGGGTGGTGTATGACTATGTTGTACGCAATAAAATAAACCATCCATTTAATACTGAAAAGAAACTTGCAGGTCGAGATTTTATAGTTAGATTTTTGAAACGACAACCCTTTTTGTCTATTCGAAAACCTGAGGCAGTATCCATAAATCCAGTTTTTGGTTTAAATAAGGCTGCTGTTCAAAGATATTTTGAAAATATGGAAAAACTTATTATGAAAATCAATTTGAAGCAAATCACATCTACAACTGTGATGAATCTGGATTAACATGTGTTCACAAGCCTTTAAAAGTAATAGCTCATAAAGGTAATAAGTGAGAAGTTGCAAATTTTTTTATTTGCTTTAGTGAAAAATCAAATTATTATTTGTGTGTCTGTATTTATTTTTATTTTGTATTGTCTTTATTTTTATAATTGTATTTTTACAGGCCAACGTGTTGTATCTTCAGTAACTAGTAGTGAGAGAGGCCAAACAACAACTGTTATACTAGCTTTTAATTGTGTGGGACACTACATACCTCCTATGATTATTTTTAAAAGAAAACGGATGCTAGATTCATTGATTGATGATGCACCACCAGGAACAGTCGGACGCGGTTCTAAAAGTGGTTGGGTAGATACAAATTTGTTTATGGATTTTATAAGACACTTTGTAATACATGGAAATTGTAGCACTACAAATAAGTGTTTGTTAATTCTTGATGGTCACAAATCACACACCGAAAATCTTGATCTTCTCAATTATGCTAGCATAAATGGATTGCATATTTTATCACTACCACCACATACATCCCATAAGCTCCAACCACTTGATCGAACTTTGTTCAAATCTTTGAAAAGTGCTTATAACTTAGTATGCACAACATGGATGAGAAAGCACCCAGGAAGAAGAATTACAGTTGATAAACTTTCAGGACTATTTTGTTAAGCTTATGTGAAAGCAGCTACAGTGGAAAATGCTATTTCTGGATTTCGAGTAACAGGCATCAATCCTTTTAATCAAGAAATCCTTCCTGAGTCAGATTATTTTGAAAATCCATGTTTAAAAGATAGTAATACAAACATAATATTTAATGAAGTAGCAGATATAAATCCTGAACAATCATCTACAACTAATTCTTTAATTGGGCCGAACCAAAATTCGTATGTTCAAACATCCATTCCTAGTTTTTCAGTTAATGAAATAAATGCCTCGTTGTCAATTTCAAACTCTCAACAGCTTTCTTTTACTGATATATTATCAATTCCAGCTATTGAAGTGAAGACAACAAAAAGAAAGGGAGAAAATTCAGAAATTTTGACAAGCACATCGTATAAAAAAACTTTGCAGGAGGGGTTGGAAAACAAAAAAAAAGTTAAATACAACAAAAAAAGACCATCAGAAAAAAAGATTAAACTAAAAAAAGATGATAAAATTAAATATGGAGAAAACCAAAAAATATCAGAGTCTAGCCAGAAATGTGTCCAATGCTTTAGGTTTAAATTATGGTACCATGAAGTTTATTTTGTTAAGTTAGGGACAGATTTTTTGTGTAAACTGTGTGTGTGCCATGATTATATTTAAACATTCTATGATCCATTAATTTATGTTCTTTAGTTGAGTATAACTTGTGCAACAATTTGTTCGGGTGGTGCTTAAGTTTGAACTATGTTTAATATCTATGTTTAATATTTAATATTATCTATGTTTAATATTCAATCTCTAATTTTAACCTATGTTTTTTAAGGCTTATTTAACTGTGGTTAGATTAGCCAAGCAGGTTAATTTTTTAAGCTAAAGTTACTATATTTTTTATGAATTATATTTAACATCTTTTATGATAAAAAATAATTGGATAAGTCTCTTATTTTTTCTCTTTAGTTGCATAACATATGTTGTCTCGTTTTGCCCCATAAGGTGTTTAGTTTTTTGCTTAATTCCAGGTCTATTTATATAATTTTTAATCCTTGAGTGTCTCGTACTGCCCCGAATTACCCTACAGCACATTGAAAATGATGTATATGGCGCATTGAAAATTAAAGCTATTCAATAAGTTTTTAGAATCCCTTATTTTCTATATGAAAAATAGATGCACTGCTATCTATTTATACAGAAGTGGTTTCTGAAATAATGGTTTTTAATAAAAATTAATTTCTTAAATTTTACAGGAAAAATGCAAATATATTTGGAGAATAAAAGTTGACTTTATATAAGGGACTCAGCGTAAAATGAATGTGATAGAAAATGATCTTTTTCAAAAGGCAAACAAAACCAATGATTATTTAGTTACTATAAAACTAAAATTAATTTTTTTTATGCAAGAAACAGGAAAAATGTTGTAATCCTAATGGACAATAAAATAAATGGCAAAGATAAAAGATCTTTGTTTAAAAAATTAAACAAAGGTTAGTCGATAATAGAAAAAAGAAAAAAAAAAACATTATTTTCATCTAGTTGTAAAATACCAATCCCATTTATTGTTTGGCATTTTAGTTTTTATTGATACCAGTGAGTTTCGGAACACACCTTTCACTTTTTTAACAAAATATTGTTCTTTTGCCATGATTACCACAAAAAGCAGTTTCATTGCAATAACAAATGTCGTTCTTAAAAGCAAAATAAAATTTTTTGAAAGTTTTGTTAAAAAAATTATAATAAAGATTCTTGAACATTGTATAACAGTTTTATAAATAAGTGGTAATAATAGTTTCATAATATCTTATTAATTTGGAATTAGATCACACTAAAATGCTTGAAGAAAAAGAGGTAGAAAATAAAAAAGACAAAAGTATAAATTTAACAGATCTCTAATAATTATCTGGTTGCCTTGTTAGGTAACTGACTGCTATATTTTTTTAATTTAAGTCGTTTTGCACTGTATAATATATATATATATATATATATATATATATATATATATATATATATATATATATATATATATATATATATATATATATATATATATATATATATATATATATATATATATATATATATATATATATATATATATATATATATATATATATATATATATATATATATGTTGATGTTAGGATAAGTGATGATTTTAAATCATAACAAAATGTTTAAACAATAGATTTTTTTTGTAGACTTTTAATACTTATTAAAGTACCAAAATTAAAAATTAGTGTTCTTATTGACTTTGACAAAAATCGACTAAAAGTCGAAAGCCAAAATTATTCAACTTTGAAAAATCAAACAGCCAATTTAATCGACTATGGAATTCCTAGTAATCAGCTAAAAGTCATTTTAGTAGAGTAATTATCTTAAAATCTTAATTTTTTCAATTTTTCAATTTTGTTTGTTCATTTAATAACAATACTATTATACTATTTTTGCATACAGTTTTTTGTGTACTTTCTTTAAATTTTGTTAAATTCATAGCATGTTAGAAATATTTATACCTAATTAAACTTTCGGTTATGTATTTAAAAAATTTTTTTTTAATGTTTATGCTATGCGTGTGACTTTTAAAAATACTTTCATACAAGGCTGTCTTGCAAGCTAGCTTGCAAGCTGTCTTGCAAGCTAGCTTGAGGCCTTGGAGTAAAATTAAATCGTGAAGCTCCAAAATCTAAATGTAATCTATACAACGATATTGTTAATATGGTTGTAT